>JBBMOE010000017.1:11116230-11156111 GCA_037975065.1 Chaetodon trifasciatus | reverse complement strand
CCACAGTCCTACTTCTTTATAATGTAGATATATAAGGGGAAATTTCATACTAACAACACTGTAACTTACTTGGGAATAGTAAGTTACATGCTCACGCTACGTCTGCATGAGCTGGTATGTGAACTCAAGCTGTGCTGTCATCTCTCTTTTAGTGTCCTGTATAACTACAACACCAAATCATTGGAGAACCATCACATTTGAATTTAAATGAACAAACAACTGTCCTTCAAATTAACATAACTTTTCAATAGGAATGGTAATAGTCTGCATCTGTATCTCTTCCCTCAGATCCTGCTAATGGCTATGAAGGACATGAACATTGCTAAGCTGACGTCTACAGACCTGCCACTGTTCAATGGGATCACCCAGGACTTGTTCCCTGCTGTGGAAACACCGACTGAAGACTATGGCCAGGTAAGTCAGCAGTCGGCATTTCTAGTGTTATAGCTATTGTTTTGCTTTGTTGGCTCCACGCCTACGCCTGGTTGACTATATGACAATGTTCCCTCTGATTTGATCCTCAAATAGCAAAAGGATGTCCTGAGACTCGTCAGCTCCTCTTAATATCCATTGTAGCAACAATATATAGATAAACAGCTCTTACCAATACTGAAACTGGAATGCTCAGCAGAGTTAGACAGTATTTAGACACCACCGCTGTCACTGCGTCTGACATCTTACATATAATGTTGCTCTCTGTCTTTCTATGTGTCTGTCTGTTTAACTTATGTGCAGTGTGTTGATAAAGATTGCTGAAAAACACATATATATATATACACACACACACATACACACACACACACACACACACACACACACACACAGTAGATGTATAATTATATAGATATGCATCATCACATACAAAGCACAGAGATGCAGGCTATACACAACTGTGTTTATGTTGCATGAGTCTGTCTGAGTCTTAATGCATAATTGACATGCAGTACTTGCAGTGCAGTTGGAAGGATTTGATTAATTAGGACAATGGATTCACAGCCATCTGCTGTGATAGCCTCCACTGATTACACATTTCTACCTTGAGCAGAGATGTCTTTCCACTGTGTTGAGGTTCAACCCTTGCTACTGCGTGGTTCAGCTCCTGTCTGTTTGTCTGGCTCACGGTCTCTCTCTATGGTCACTTTTGTAACACATTCAGCATCTGTGTATCTCTTTTCTTTTTTCTTTTTTTTTTTTCAAATATAGAGACTTGTCAATCTATTCTTCTTACCTTTCATTATCAGTTACTTTCTCTCTTTGTTATATTATATATACCAAAATGGCCAAACTTAATTCAACTTGTCCCTGGTACATCATAATCAATATTTCATAATTTTCTGTTTATTTGCAGCGTCACTCAGGGTATCACCATCACTCACCACCTCTCTTTTGCTGTCATTTTGGTGCAGTTGAAGGAGGCTATAGAGGCGCAGCTTCGTCAGAGCGGTTTGCAGGTGACTCCTTTTACCATGACCAAAGTCATCCAACTGTATGAGACCAAAAACTCTCGACACTCCTCCATGCTGGTGGGCAAGACAGGGAGCGCTAAGAGTGTCACCTGGAGGACCCTGCAGAGTGCCCTCACAGCCCTGCACCACAGGGGAGTGCCTGGCTTCCAGCTGGTGCAGGTCGGTGTGGATGGAAAACAATACGCTGTAATATATTAGCTAGTACTGCTGCTCAGTTTGAGGGTTGGGTTCTAGACAGTCAAATTCGCACAAACTGACAAATAACATCTGCTTCTGAAAAAACAGAGTTTATTGTTTTAAATTCTAACTCTCCACAAATTAGTCTCCTTTAGGTCAGAAAGTTCTCCAACTTTATTTTAGAAAATCATGACCAAAACATGAAATTAAGGGACACATTATGAGCAGTGATTTTGTTTTATTATTGCTTGCTATAGAGGACTCAAGTGTCGAAATACAATTGCCACCAAGAAGTGTTACAGCCGCTCTGTTGTCAGCCTTTCCCCATTTTATTCTATTTGCTTCTTTGTATTTGCACCCAGTGAAAAACTTAGATTAAGTAACTGGTTTGGTGGACATGTTTACTGTTTTCATCTTTACATGTTCTTCTTACTGTTCTGTCTGTCTATTTACTTCAGAAGCATGTATAACCAAACTGTTAGTACACATCCTAAAGACATATGCTTATTCTTGACAAACTGTCTTCAGTAATGATGATCTGCCATTATAATGTACTTTTTCTCATCTTCTCTGTCATTCCTCGGTCCCTGTGGCGCAACAGGAGTATCCTCTGAACCCCAAAGCAATGAGTCTGGGAGAGCTGTATGGAGAAAATGACCTCTCCACCAATGAATGGACTGATGGAGTGCTGTCCTCCATCATGAGATCAGCCTGCGCAGGTGCTTATACGAAAAACACACATGTGGTACAAGTGAACACATACAAGGGACTGATGATTCTTCCTCTGCTCATCCCCCGTTAAAACCTCCAGTTCAACTGAATCACATGTTCTATCATTCATTTATGCACAAGCCTTATTTGGCAATTTATTATGCTTTGACTGTTGCTTCAGACAAAAAATCTGAAGGTTGAAACTCAATTTCTTCTTAATTTTTTTTTAATGAAAAGGTCAAATGGTTAGCATTGCATAAAGTTCATCCTAAATAAACATTTTATTTCTGTGTCATTTTACCTTTTCTGTCACTCACCGCATCTCCTCTCCACTCTTAGATGAGAAACCAGATGAGAAGTGGATTGTGTTTGACGGGCCTGTTGACACACTGTGGATAGAGAGCATGAACTCTGTTATGGATGACAACAAGGTGCTCACACTCATCAATGGAGAGCGAATCTCCATGCCTGAGCAGGTGAGAGTAGAACTGGGAACAAGACGTTTTCCACTACAGACATTTTGATTTTTCTGGCGGAAAAGCACAGATGTTTCTAACAACATGAACGATGGCTCCGTCCTATTCAAGTGTCCCAGTAAACCATGAATGTGTGACAGTGAGCCAGCATGCACAATATCAGAACCCTGAAACTGAGGCAGCCATCAATAAACTGGGCTTTTCCTCCTGTTACATTCCAAAATATCTTCCATTAAAAAGCCTTTTTAATGTAGGAACACAATGTGTTAAATATTTAAGTGGATTCATGGTGACCATGTATACAATCGACATAATTCGCATGTTGCAAGCTTTCACCAGTTTCCAAATGGAAAGCACTGAATACGCAGTGACTAAAATGTCTTTTGTTGTCAGCAGCAACAAAAATGAAACAAACTGAGCTGTTTTGGTTTCTGTTTAGTAAATCCGACAAAGCAAAAGCACAAGGACGGGGCAAGATTAATAGCTGAAAATTGAGAAGGAGCCAGAGCATTCAAGTGACTTGATCCATTTAGCTGGCTCACGTCAGAAATGGAACAAAGTGACAGCCAACAAATCACCACCATGTCTGTGTGCTTTACATGATTAAAAGAGGAAAGGAGCTTCAAGTAAAATTTACCCCACAAACCAATGATCTGAGAAACACAATTCTCCACTCCAGACATAATGCATTAAAGCGAATGATCAAAAAGTCATTCTTTTAAGTTAATTAACTTAGCTGTTTCTTTGAAATTGAAGTCAGCATTCTGTCTTTTGAGTAGAGAACATAGTAACATTGAAATGTACCTTTACAATAACAGTAATCTGGTGCAATAAAATGTTTTTTTCCAGTCCCAGATGAATAAACTAATAACTAAACAAAATCTAATTAATTATCATATATTATTATGTCGTAGTCAATCAGGACATTAAAACTGTTTGTAAATTCTTCTATCATAGGTGTCTCTGCTGTTTGAAGTGGAGAACCTGGCAATGGCCTCTCCGGCTACAGTGTCTCGCTGTGGGATGGTCTACAATGATTACACTGATCTGGGATGGAAGCCTTCTGTTCAGTCCTGGCTGGACAAGCGACCCAAGGTACACTTACAATAACTCTTTTTGTAAGAATAATTTGATCTGAGGAACATAACAAAACTTCATGAATTTTATTACCTTACTTTATGCCACCTTCTCTCCTCCATCTCCATCTATTTTCCTCTCCATTGCAACATTTCTCCACAGGCTGAAGCAGACCATTTAAAATGTCTGTTTGAGAAGTATGTAGAGAGCACGCTGAACTTCAAGAAGAGCAACTGTAAGGAGCTGATTCCCGTCACTGAGCTTAATGGAGTAACCTCTCTCTGCCGCCTCTATGACTCCCTAGCCACATCCAGCAATGGGGTATGACAAGCAGAGTGCAATCTGTAACCACTGCACATACTAGTTTTCCAGCACACCTTAAATGTTGATCCTTAATGGCATTTGATGTAACTGAAAACTTGTGACTGAAATTAAGACATATCCATAAGCCTTGTCTTTATTAAGTAAATCCCAACACAAAAGCTGACATCATCCATAAGCATCCCCAGTGTGAAGAACAATGTGATTCCCTCCCTTTCTCAGGTGAATACCTCGGACACAGAAAACTTGGGTAGGATGGTGGAGCTCTGGTTCATCTTCAGCCTTATCTGGTCCATCTGTGCCTCTGTTGACGAGGATGGACGCAAGAAGATAGACAACTTCCTACGGGAGATGGAGGGCAACTTCCCCATTAAGGTCCTCTGTAGAGCATAATATTTATTTACACACGTGTGATGTACAATGTCAGCCACATGGCACCGCCTCTCCTCACTGGGTTCCTTGCTTGACCAGTGTTAGGCGTGCTGTAGGTTACAACTGCTGTGGCTAAACTGTATTTTGCTAATTAAGTTTGAGCCTCTCAGGCAGGCAAGGGGACTATCAATGTGTAGATGATTTTAACAAGCTTTGGTTGGGTTAATGTCAGCGTTTTAAAAGCACTGCAGGCGTAATAATAATAATAATAATAATAATAAGAGATAACACTGGACACCACTTTTCAACAGCATATTGAACGAATCTGTTTTAGTATGCAACAACATTGTCTAAATTTTCTATGAAAACTCTTTCAGGACACAGTTTATGAGTATTATGTGGACACCAAGAACAAAACCTGGGCTTCATTTGAAGAGAAGCTGTCGAAGGACTGGCGCTACAATGCCAAGTAAGTAACCAGGTGGTCTTACGTAGCTGACATCTACTGTTGTGTGTTGTGTATGTATGAGCATGTGAACGTTTTGTCCATTTCACTCAATGCCCAGTTCAGTTAACTTTTATAGATGACACAAGCTTCCATCTACAATACAATACAATACATCAGTTTCTCTCCCTCTGCCTTCTCCTGCAGCGCTCCGTTCTATAAGATCATGGTTCCTACAGTGGACACAGTTCGCTACAACTTCCTGGTTAAGGCTCTGGTGTTGGGTCAGTACCCAGTGCTTCTCACGGGGCCAGTGGGCACTGGTAAAACGTCCGTGGCCCAGAGCATCCTGCAGGGATTAGATAAGAAGTGGGCCGCCCTCACTGTCAACATGTCTTCTCAGGTTAGGGTCCAGGCATGGTCTGTTTGTGTCTGTGTATGCCAGGTATGTGTTAATCTTCTAGAAAAAGTGTTACTGCAAAGAAAGGTCATTTTGGTAAGTGGTATGATATTGTCTTTGATATTTTATTTGTTCCTCTTCATTTGCATGTGTGTCTGCCCTCTTGTCTTTCCGTGAAGCTTAAGGTTATAATTGGAATATTCCCGTTGTGTCCTCCTGTGCCAGACATCCCTAGCCCTTGACTTAGTCTCATTAAAGACAAAGATGGGATATAAATACTATGATATGGATTCACATGCTGAATATCCTGCATGTCCACTAAGCTGCAACACACATGCTGAAGTAGAGTGTACTTGCACAGAATTCACCCACAGATGCACAGGCTAGCACACATATCTCATCTGTCCACTAAATATAACTTTGGATGAGTCGCCCTCACTCGCAGCATGACATGCCGTCACAGCGAGATGATTGAGTACAGGTGTTGGGTGTGCATGTGCTTGTGCACCCATTTCTGTGTGTGAGCGCAACTGCCTCCATCCCACCACGTCATGGCTCTGAATAGCCTCCATCTCGGCTTTACTACAATTAGAGTCAAAGTGCTGCATTGCTCTAAGGCGGATGTCAGTGCTGGATGGCAGTGATGAAGGGCTATTAGAGAGCCTCCCCCCGTCCCTCTTTAACTACCATCACCATAATCACCATCACCCCCACAGCCCAGCTCTAACCTGGCAACTCTCTCCCTCCCATTTTTCCCTCCCCTTTCTTCTGCATCTGTCTTATTTCCTGCCATATAAATTGATTCATATATATTTTCGGATAATTGCTCCTGATTAATCTTCTCTCTGCGTTTTCCAGCTCTCTGTCCTTTACACACTCTGCTGCCTTTAGTTCAACTGCACATCTGTTAAGTTCAGCTTTAGCTTCTTTCTTTTACAAAAGGTCTTGGATAAGACGTTTTAAAGACTTCAAAGGGTGTCCCCCAAGGTTCAATTTTAGCTGCTATAGCCAATACCAGTTCATCTTTTCCATATCATTGTCTCTCTCTCTCTCTCTCTCTCTCTCTCTCTCTCTGTGTCTCCATCACTGTCCAGACCACTTCTAATAACATCCAGGCCATCGTGGAGAGCCGCATTGAGAAGAGGACCAAAGGCGTGTTTGTGCCAGCAGGTGGGAAGCGCCTGCTCTTCTTCCTAGATGACGTCAACATGCCAGCCCACGACCTCTTTGGCTCCCAGCCGCCACTGGAACTGCTGCGTCTCTGGATCGACTATGGCTTCTGGTATGACCGCCAGAAACGGACCCAAAAGTTTATCAAGGTGAGAAAGTTTAGAGGCCTCCTCCATAATTACCTTTTAATGACCATTCATTTTCAATATGTGAGGCAAGAGCTTTACGTGTGAAATACGTTTCATTTCATAGATGTGTGGTCATTAAACTCTGCAGTTTTCTGTTGTGTTTGTGTGTGTGTTTGTCTGTTTTGTTAGGACATGTTCTTGTTGGCAGCCATGGGGCCCCCTGGTGGAGGGAGAACACACATTTCTGGCCGTTTACAGAGTCGATTCAATGTCATCAATATGACCTTCCCTAATGTGAGTCCTGCTGACAATTTCTTCTCTTCGACTTTTTTCATTTACCACTGAGGACTACATGTGTCATTATAGCACTATATTGATTTTTACTTAAACTTTAATAGGCAAAGAAAATACAGACTCATAAATAAGAAATGAAATAAAAACACCCAGGATATATAAATTATGTAGTTTTGACTTTTTGTCTTGTGTGTAGGATGAAGTTTTACCCACTAACTATAGATGAATCATAATGATAATCACTGCAAAATTGTGCTCTCTCTCTCTCTCTCTCTCTCTCTCTCTTTCTCTCTCTCTCGTGTCCAACACTAAGAGGATTATGATTGTCTGAAAGAGTTCCTGCCATCTTATCTCATTTCTTTGTCTTGGTTTGTTTTATTTGGCTCTCTTCACTCATTGTTCACTCCCTCTCCAGTTCACCTCTTGTCTCTTTTCAGTCTTTTTCTAAAATCTCTGTTGTTGTTCTCCTTTCAACCTTTCCCATCCATCTTTTCTCAGCACTTATTTGTAGTCCCTCTCTTGACACCTCTCTTCACCTGGCTTTTTCTGGCTTCACGAAAGAACAAACTAAATTTGCTTTTGACAGCTGACACTTAAGTTGCCTTGACTGTTGTCAATGTATGAAGTGAACAACATGAACCATGTCTTAGAAAATTCCTATGCTGTTTTTCTTTCTCTTGACAAGTACTACTTTGAAATACTATATATGTATCTTATTGATATGGCTGTATCATTCACAACATGTACCAAACATAAACAGACTTGTCTTCTCTGCATGCAGGAGTCCCAGATCAGGCGGATCTACAGCACCATGATCAACCAAAAGCTCCAGGGGTTTAAGGAGGAGGTGAAGCCCATTGGAGAGATTCTGACTCAGGCCACCTTAGAACTGTATTATGCTGTTTCAGCTCGTTTTCTTCCCACTCCAGCCAAGATACACTACCTCTTCAACCTCAGGGATATCTCCAAGGTACACAGTAATACATAAAGAGGAGTTAGCTTGATGCAAGTATACCCACAGCACACACACACACACACACACACATACATACAGAACATACAGTGCTTGAAATATGTTTTGATGAAAATACAACTAGATCCTTTTTAAAGGTTGTTCAATGTAGGAAAAGTAGTTCACTATATTATCACTGGCTGGCCAGGGCTAATTAAACTTGGCCACAATATATTTCTGTGAAATTCAAAATGCTTTATTAATATGCAAATTGAAATGTTAGATGACACATATGTCTGTTTTTGTTTTCTGTTCAACCCCTTCTAGGTGTTTCAGGGTCTGCTAAGAGCTCACCCAGACTTCCATGACACCAAAAACAACATCACAAGACTTTGGATACATGAGTGCTTCAGGTAACCATATTTCCCATAGTTCCAGCCTCCTTGTGACAGTGTCTTCATGCATCATTATCCATTAGCTGAAGCCTAGGACATACCCAGTTGTGAATGGCTTTCTACCTTTTACTTTGTGTATATACTTCATATTCTTTGTTGTGTGCGTTTTGTGGTTGATTTCAGAGTTTTCTCAGATCGGCTTGTAGATCACACTGACATGGAGGCCTTCATTGCTTTGCTGGGGGAGAAACTGGCCTCACTTTTCAACCTCACGTTCCACAACATCTGCCCAAACAAACAACTGCCAATATTTGGTACATTTATTATTGTACACACGCATGCATACACATTGCAATGTCAGTGTCACACCAATGAGTGTAAAAGTATCCTTAAAGACAGGATAATGGATTGGTACTGGACTGTGAATGTGTATACATGTACCTATTTATTATAATTATTACTCTAATTGTGTGTGTCAGGTGATTTCCAGAGTGAGTCTCGTGTATATGAGGACCTACTGGACATGAAAGGTCTCAAAAAGTTCATGGAAACCCAGCTGGAGGACTACAACCTGACACCTGGCGTAGTGCCCATGAGCCTGGTGCTCTTCCGAGATGCCGTCGAGCACAGTGCGTCTGTGAACACAACACACACACATCCAGACTCACTCACTGAGCATAAAATTCTCCTGATGCATCAGTTCCACTCATCACATCCTCTCCAGTCAATCCAGTGCATTACCACAATCAATATAAGAGGTCCTCATCTGCTGTGCTGTGGCGTGTCTTTGCTGTGTTCACTGTTTGCCAGTTTTATGATTCAGGCCCAGTTTGAAACTCCTTTGAAAAACGCAGCAGGAGGCTCAGCTAAAAGCTCCCCTTTCGCTGACAGAGAGAAGGCCTCACAGCACCAGGCTCTGCACACACGTCTACACACATCTGTCAATGTGTCACTTCACCACATGCCACTGCATATCAATACCACTGCATTACTACAGAAACAAAGGGAATCAGCACTTGCTTGTGACATGTATTGTTGGTTTGTATATGTGGGCAGGGATTTCAAAGGACACTGAAGTTCTGTGTCAATATTGGAACAGACTGTGCACTTCGAAAAGGTAGTGGGAATAAAAAACTATGACTAGATTTTGTCACATGCAACATAATAATGTTTTAGCAATGCAAGCTGCAAGTATCTCCATTTTGTAAGAAATTCTTTTCAGTTGTACAAACCACACACAGGGTAATTATTAGAATGCTGTAAATAAAGGTTTCAGTAATATTTTTGTCTTTCCTCCACAGTAACACGTGCAGTGCGTGTGATCAGTCAGCTCAGGGGCAACATGCTGCTGGTTGGTGTTGGGGGCTCTGGTAGACAGAGTCTGTCTAAAATGGCTGCCTCCATCTGTGAGTACCAGGTATTCCAGGTGGAAGTCACCAAGCAGTACCGCAAACAGGAGTTTAGAGAAGGTGAGATTAAACGCACCACTATTATATTCACAGACATCTGAGAAAGTGGACGTATTACTGCCTCACTTCTTTTTTTCTGGAAGTAATGAAAACACGAGATGATGGATGGAAATTAAACAAGATTAGAACAACCATGGACTCACATATCCACTTTAATATTCACCATAAAGCATGACTAAAGCTTAGGCCTGGTTGGTTGACCTGAATTCAGTTTTCATTAATTGTCTCCACTTTTGCGCAGTCAGTTCCTTTAATCCCATCTTCAGTTAGCTCCATTACAATAGGTGTTTTGTCTGTCCTGGCTTTCAGACATCAAGAAGCTGTACCGCTTGACCGGTGTGGACAACAAGCCCACAGTCTTCCTGTTCAATGACACCCAGATTGTGGATGAATCCTTCCTAGAGGACATCAATAACATCCTGAGCTCTGGAGAGGTGCCTAACCTCTACAAGCCGGATGAGTTTGTTGAGGTCTGTATTGTCTTCAAATTGTTTTTGGCCTTGTGTTTGCCTACCTATTTTCATGTCTGTTTGCACACTTCAATACTACTAACTATAGAGGTTTGGTATCCTTGGTCAAATTAATGAAACCTCTGCTGGACAAAGATGAGGTTTAATGGTCATGTAACATTTTGCTGATATTCTCTGTTTCTGAATATGGCGACTTAAGTCTGCTCTTGAAATCTTCCATAAGTAGCCTCCAGTATGTATTTGATAGTTTGACATACATCATGTGCATCTATAGATCGTTAAAGTAAGATTAAAAACACATGTTTCTGTTGCCGTTCTACTCCTAGGTATGCAATGCTCTGTCAGAGTCTGCCAGGAAAGACAAGGTGGTGGAGACTCCTGACTCTTTGTTCAGTTACCTGATAGAGCGAGTCAGAAACAACCTTCACATAGTTCTCTGTATGAGCCCGGTGGGAGAGCCCTTCAGGTTGGTTCTGATACTGTTGCCTGCTGCACACTGCATCCTATCATATATCCTGAGTCACAACATGTTCCCTCCTCCTCTTTCTTCTCCTCTCTTTGAGAATCCTGCGTGCACTTTATGGAAATGAGTACAATATGAATCACATTGGAGTCCTTATAGCTGAAGAGTCACAACATTTCAGCAGCTTCTATGTAGCTGCCTAATGTGCATTGTTGCCCTAACAGGGGATTACTTGAAACAAAGTATTTTCATTTCATTTTATAGTAATTTTATTTTACACACAATTAAATACTGGCTTTCTCAGTTGTGTCAAAATAGTGCCCAGTAGTCTGCATTTCTATAGTTAGACAGATTTTTGCAATTATCTTAAATTAATTGAGTGAATATATGCTTGTTACTGCTCTGTACTCTGCTGCTGAAAACTGTAAAATTAGTGCCTCTCAGTGAGAGGCACGCCTACACTGTGGACTGTGAGTCGTGCCTCGCCATGAGACAGTATGTTAATGGATTATTGACGGCAGGTCTTGAGCAAATCAGGTCTAGTAACGGGTGATTCTATTGCAAGGACATGAGGCTTAGTGTGTTAACAAACAGTGTGGATGCTGTGACAGAGAGGGTCAGCTGTCTGCACACACACACACACACACAGATGAAGTATGCACACAGATAGACACACATCATTCACTCTTTCCCTTGTCACACAGATTCTTCTCACAAAACACCTCTCCCCCTCAGGCACTGATGGCCTGGTTGTAATTAGTGGCACAGGGTAGTGGTCACACATAATGCTGCTAATTGGGCTAGCAGGCACCGTTACCCAGAGCTAACCATTCTCTGTGTTACAAGGCATCGTGGCCCTCTAAACACTAGCTGCTAGCAGGATCCATATCACATTGCCAGAGCTCAGAGAGCCCTGCTGCACCAATTAAGCGGCTAAACTCACTGACTCACACTGTAGGTCTTGAATATACTCTGCTGTGCATTGCTGTAGGACGTTCTCTCAAAATGAGCCTGTTGGGAGCTTTTGTGTCATTCTGCCTGAGGCTAGTCAGTGTTATTTACACATCTATTTTAAGGTACGCATCTGAAAAGACAGCCTTTGCAGCAAGAAACAGCATTAGTTTGAATTACTTTGAAGCTCATCCAGGGTGCATAATGGCTTCATTATTTTTTTTTTTTACGAACCAACTGCCAAATGTACCTGCTCTAGTATACAGACCCTGTGTCTTCAGGGCTATAGTGGGATCATTGCATCAACAAATTATTTCTGAATAAAATTCAGAAATGTCTGGTTGCCAACAGGAAACGTATCCTCCAGTACCCAGCCCTCGTCAACTGTACCTCCATTGACTGGTTCTGTGAGTGGCCCCAAGATGCTCTGCTGGAGGTAGCTGAGAGGTACTTGGATGGGCTGGAGCTGGGCTCCTTGGAAGGGGTGAGGAATGCAAGCACACAGACATAAATCTACATGTGTTGTATCTGCTGTTATCTGAATGTCAGACCATCTTTTTGCATATGTTGCATGATGATTTAGATCCAAACAAAGGTTGCCAGCATCTTTGTGACCACACACCAGTCGGTAGCGGAGGTGTCCCAACGGATGAAGTTGGAGCTGAGGAGACATAATTATGTGACACCCACCAACTACCTGGAGCTGGTGTCTGGATACAAGAAGTAGGCTTCTCATCTTCAGTGTTTTTCCTTCACTTGTTCTCACTTCACTGCTTCATATGTGTCTTCAGGATCACATAGATGGTGTTATATGCAACAGATCAGACCCAAAACAGAGCAGTCAAGAGCACAACACTACCCTGTTTAATGTTTGTGTGTCCATCCAGGCTGTTGGCAGAGAAACGCAGTGAACTGGGGGAACAGGTGACCAAGCTACATAACGGCCTTTTCAAGATCAGTGACACAAGGGAGAAGGTGGAGGCCATGTCTGTAGAGCTGGAGGAGGCCAAGAAGCAGGTGGCCGAGTTCCAGATACAGTGTGACGAGTACCTGTCCGTCATTGTGCAGCAGAAGATAGAAGCTGACAAACAGCAGAAGGTAAGATTAAAGTAATAGTTTGATTAAGGCATTTGCAGATTTCACATCTACTTGACTTAACCTATCACAAAGAAAAAGTTTATGTTAGTGGCTCATGTTTGGATGGGTGTGTGGTAGTTGGCTAATAGGAGAGAGGCACATAATAGTCAATGACACATTGGAGTATGTTTGTGTGTGCTTGTGTTGAGGCGGTGAGTGCTAACAGTGAGAAAATTGGGGCAGAAGAGTTACAATGTAAAGCCATGGCTGAGAATGCACAGAGAGACCTGGACGAGGCCCTGCCTGCCCTGGAGGAGGCCATGAAGGTAGATCTGTATCCTGTTGACTGCTTTATCGTGCCAGTCCCTCTGTATGTTGGTAATTTTTTCTTCACCGCATGAGCTCACTTTGTTCATTATCATGTCTAGTTGAATTGTCATTTGATATTTGATGAGTAATGATTGACCTTTCAGTATTGACTGCTCTATTTCTCCTCTGCACAAATGTAAGAGCCTTGTCATTTGAGTGTGTGCTTTCTGTCTGTCTAAATTTGAAAATGACTCAGCAAGCAGTATCCTCTGCCTTCTCAAATCTCCCTTTGTCTCTTTGCGCATAGGCTCTGGAGTCTCTGAATAAGAAGGACATGACAGAGATCAAGTCGTATGGCCGTCCCCCAGCACTGGTGGAAACAGTGATGCAGGCTGTCATGACCCTTCTAGGCAAAGAGCCTACCTGGGCAGAGGCCAAGAGACAGCTGGGTGAGAGACAGCAACAGTGCAGAGATTAGGGATGAATGAGAAGAGTTAGGCAAAGAAATTTGGGAAAACTGAAACTGCTATGCTAATAGGTTTTGCTCCAAAAGCAAACAGCTCAAAACCACACGAGGACAGATTGTGTACAGTTACACTTAAAGAAAGGAAAGATGTAACTGGAAGGAAGGGGTTATACATGCTATATTAGAAGTCCCCTCAGTAATGACCTTTGTAAAAATTCAGCCTGGGACTTGTTTTTATCATTATGACAATGGATTGCAATTAAAATTGTCTTTAAGTTATTACTGAATTAACATGTCTTATATAGAATTTATCAGATTATGAAAAATTCCATTTTTTTAGGCTTGACCCTAAGCCTAATGACAAAGCTGTGGAGTTGTCGTAAGACTGGATGACACAAAACAGGTTCAGAGATTTGGGGAGAATATAACAAAAGTCCAAAACAGGACAGCACTTCTTTCCTTTGAGAGCAATGACTGAGAGCTGCATTTTAGAGGAATTTGGCAAAAAATGTTTTGACATTTGACATGACCTATTTGACCTTGGAATGTTTCTGGCAGGGGAGTCCAACTTCATCAAGACATTAGTTAACTTTGACAAGGACAATATATCGGACCGTGTGTTGAAGAAGATTGGCCAGTACTGCAGACAGGTAGATTTCCAGCCAGAGATCATCGGCAAAGTTTCGCTGGCTGCAAAGTCCCTCTGCATGTGGGTCAGAGCCATGGAGGTAAGAGGGTGTCTGCTGCCTACCAACACACACACATACGCACTCACAAAATCAAAATCACAAAACAATGAGACTCCTATTTGTTAAATGAATATATGAAGCAAAACTAAATCCATGGGTGTATATGCTCTTCCTCCAGGTTTATGGGCGTATCTACAGGGTGGTAGAGCCAAAGCGGGCCCAGCTGAATGCTGCCATGGCCCAGCTAGCAGAGAAACAGGCTGCACTGGCTGAGGCCCAGAACAAACTACGAGAGGTATGGAGTCCCAGTGCATCAAGCCACCGGCTTGATAGATGTTTAGACACTAGCTCAAGTTAAGTCAAGTTTATATACGAGTGCAACAGTATTATAATAGATCAAATTTACTTGCATGTGTGTATGAGCAGGTGGGGGAGAAACTAGACCAGCTGAAAAAGCAGCATGGTGAGAAGCTGGCCATGAAGGAGAGTCTGAGGAAGAAGTCTGATGAGATGGAGGTGAAGCTGGACCGAGCTGACAAGCTGGTGACTGGACTTGCTGGAGAGAGGGTCCGCTGGGAGGAGAGAGCTGCTGTAGGCCATACACACACACACACGCACACACACACACACACACACACACACACACACACACCAAAAATAATAACCCTTCACCTAAAAATTGGTCTTTTCAAGTCACCAGCAAGAAGCAGACAGATCATATAATACATAACTCACACACGCCTATGTAACTTGGATGTGTGTGTGCTTCAGGGTCTTGAAGAAAATATGGGATACCTCGTTGGAGACTGTTTGCTAGCAGCATCTTTCCTGTCCTACATGGGACCCTTCCTTTCCAACTATAGAGATGAGCTGCTTGCCATCTGGATGAAGGAGGTGAGACACAGACACAGACACACACACACACACACACACACACACACACACACACCTCATGAAAACATATGTCCTGCTGTGCAGTTCTGCTGTTAAAATGCTCATAAATTGATGGTTGTATTTCTAACTAAGCCCATGTTTTACCCCGTTCTTTTTCTCTCTTTCTCCTCCTCTCCTCTCGGTTTGTCCTCTCCTCAGGTTCGGGACTTAGATATCCCATGCACACCAGGGTTCAGTTTTGCAGTTTTTCTTTCCAAGCCTACAGCAGTGAGGGACTGGAACATTCAGGGCCTACCCTCTGATGCATTCTCTACTGAGAATGGCGTTATCGTCACACGTGGGAACCGGTCAGTACAGGAAGACACAACTTGTTGTCAAAGGGTTTATTAACTGCTTTTGGGTTTTCTAGTCTTGGATTTGGATTTGGTTGTGTTCACTGTGCAGAACATGTGTTTTGTACTGTAAGTACAATTTGCTTCTTTTATTTCTGTCCCGTCTTTCAAGATGGCCACTGATGGTGGACCCGCAAGGCCAAGCTCTGAAGTGGATCAAAAATATGGAGATGAAGAGAGTAAGAGATTCCTTTTCAGTTATTGTGTCACTACATTTCTGGGACAATCTTGGTTATTTGGGCGTCTGCATAGGAAACAGTTTGTAAATAAAAGATTTTCCAGAGAAGACAGGGAATGCAGTCAATTTTTGCTTTTATTTTATTGAGTCAGTGTAGTTGCAGCTAATAGTATTCAGTATTCCACATTTAGTTTCTCGTTTATTGCTGAGTAAAACCCTGGAACCCCTTGTTTTGTCAGTGTTTTCAGCACAGTTCTAATGATGTGTAAAACTGCGTCTTAGAACTGGCCCAAGGAAAAGAATTTATTTCATAATGGATAGGAAACATCTCTTTGTCTCCCAAATGAAGTTATACAATTTAATATTATACCAGTGTCTGTTTTTCTGCCTCAAGGCATATTCACATTTCAGCAGAAAAACAAGGCTCTGACTGCACGTTTCCCACTCTGGAACTCCCAGTGGCACTGTACCGAGTGTTGTTAGCAGTAGAGTGCTACGTTTCAGACAGTGTTTTTGTAATGAACCTGGTTGCTTCATCTGCATGCTAATACATCACCAACCAAATATCCATTTTGAGCCAGTTTTGTATTCAGGTCTAGAAATTAAAAATTTGTTTTTCATCCACCTTTCACTTCAAACAGTGGTGAACAATTGGCTGTGCCCACAAAGGTCGGGGCAACCCAAGCCAAAGATGCATCCACAGACATCCACAAAACATATAAAATAATGGAGGAGGCGCAAGCAAAAGCTGCTTTACTGTGATGATGTGAATACGCCTTCACTTCCCATGATCGTTCACCATACTTTTCACTTGCTCTCTTTAAAGCAGTGTCAACAGGCTGTGTTTGGTGTGCGTATTATCTCTGTTCTGTTTCTCCAGCTGTACTCAGGTCTCTCCTGCAAAAGAGACCTTGAGCTCAATGAGACGACCTGACTAAATAAAGGTTATATATGATTCATTTCTCTTTCTGTGCTTCTGTCTGTTTCTGTGTGTTCACATGTTCAGGGTCTAAAAGTGATAGACTTTCAAATGCCAGACTACCTGCGGGTGCTGGAGAATGCCATCCAGTTTGGGAATCCTGTTTTGCTGCAGAATGTCCAGGAGGAGTTGGAGCCCTCTCTCAACCCAGTTCTTAACAAGTCGCTGACACGGATAGGTCAGACACACACACACACACGCTCTCAATGTTTTTTTCATATATTTTTCTGAAGATAATATTCAAATGAATATGAGGAGTGCCTGAATCTGTTGTCTGTAAGGGTGTGCGTTTGTGTGCTCTTTTTTCCAGGTGGCAGGCTGCTGTTGAAACTGGGAGATAAGGAGGTGGAGTACAGTCCCGAGTTTCGTTTCTACATCGCCACCAAGCTGTCTAACCCCCACTACACACCAGAGATTTCTACAAAGACCACCATAGTCAACTTTGCTGTCAAGGAGCAGGTCTGTGTGTGTTTGTGTGTGCACTTGTGCATGGTTATCTGTGTGTTTTCTTCTGCAAGTTTTGACTCGATTTCACTATAGCACACTTATCTGTGTGTGTGTATCCTCATTTGTGTGCACATACAGTTTGAAAGTATGAGCTGCTGCCTTGAATTGTCTGTGTATGGGATTATGTGTGTGTATGTGCAGGGTCTGGAAGCCCAGCTACTGGGAATTGTGGTGCGTAAGGAGCGTCCAGAGCTCGAGGAGCAGAAAGACTCTCTGGTGATCAGCATTGCCTCTGGCAAGAGAAGCCTGCAGGAGCTGGAGGATGAGATCCTCAGGTTGTTCAGATGACATTTTCGGACACCATGACCTTTCATTTTTTCATTTATATGTTATTATTACATAATATTACCAGTAGTCAAAGTAGCAATAATACCAACGGTAACAGTAATACTACTAGCCTGTTGTCATCTTGGTAGCAGAAAGCACATTTTGAGTAGCAGTAGTGGTAACACCATTATCTACCTCCTTAAGAAACATCTGCTTGATGACACATAAACAGGAGATAATGTACTTTTGTCAGGAGGTCTACCAAGAATTTGTTTTTCAGAGTCTATTAATGAGACCCACATCTCTTTAAAGTCAGGGTTGTATTTTCACCATAGAAAGAGAGTGTAACACTTTCAACTCTACTTGCTGCGTGCAGGTTTTTATAAAATGTTCATTTTTTTCTAGATATGATTTATTATTATTTAATATATTTAGAAATGATATGTTATGTCATATGTACTGTATGTGTGTCTACTCTACCAGGCTGCTGAATGAGGCGACTGGCTCACTGCTGGATGATGTGCAGCTGGTGAACACCCTGCAGACAAGCAAAGTGACAGCCACTGAGGTTTCAGAGCAGCTGGAGATCAGTGAACAGACCGAGATCAAGATCGACTCTGCTAGAGAGGTCAGGTGTATGGATGAAGGGATTGGGGATTCGGGTGTTACAATAAATTGCATACCTTTGGTGTTTTGGACCATTTGTTAGACAAATTGAGCAATTATAAGCCATCACTGGGGTTTCTGGAGAATTGATAGCCATTTGTTATTCGTTTATAGACTACATATTTAATGAAATTGAAATTGCTCTCTTAACAGGCCTACCGCCCATGTGCCCAGCGAGCCTCCGTTCTCTTCTTCATCCTGAACGACATGGGCCGCATCGACCCAATGTACCAGTTCTCCCTGGATGCCTACATTAACCTGTTCAACCTCAGCTTAGAAAAGAGCAAGCGCAGCCACAAGCTGGAGGAAAGGATTGCCAACCTCAATGACTACCACACATATGCAGTGTACAGGTAAACAAGGACGCTTTAAGAGAAGCTCTTTTCATAGGTGATGTCTTCAGGCAGGCGAGTCAAGCGAATTCCAGTCAGAAAATGTTTTGTATGGACAGAGTGCTTTACAATTTCTCTCTGATTCACCCATTCACACACACAAAGCAGCATGGGGTTCAGTGTTTTGTTCAACAGCATGTGGATCTGCATGTGGACTGAAGGAGCAGGGGATCAAACTACCAACCCTGCAGACATGCTGTAGTATCACACACACTGTGTCTGTAGAGTTACTCTAGCTAACTCACTATTTTATCATCTCCAGGTACACATGTCGTGGTCTGTTTGAGGTCCACAAGCTGCTCTTCAGCTTCCAGATGTGTGCCAAAATCCTGGAGGTGGCTGGCAGACTCAACATGGATGAGTACAGCTTCTTCCTCCGAGGAGGGATCGTAAGAAAACACCGAACACACACAGAAATCTTGTTTATGCCTTATGTCATTTGAGATAATCCAACAAAATACAGTCATTTATTTTCAAAGGCTCACAACACACTTAATGCCCCAAAAGACATTCCACTGTATATTTAAATGTTGATCCATGTAGATTTTATGCTTCATTCACAATGTGTTTTCCCAAGCTTGCCAAAGCCAGTAGGAGATACATTTTCCATGACTATCTTTCGTCACCAGTGAATTTCTTATTGTACCTCAGACAGCCCTGACTCTGTATGACTGATGTCTTGGTGGATTGTTTGGTCTATTTATTGATACACCCATGCAAGGATAGTTCGACTACTGATTCATTAATGGGTGTTTTTCAAGGTACTTGACAAGGAGGATCAGATGGACAACCCCTGTCCCAGTTGGCTGGCAGACTCCAGCTGGGACAACATCACAGAGCTGGACAAGCTGCCCAACTTCCATGGCATCATGACCTCCTTTGAACAGTACCCCCGGGACTGGAACCTTTGGTTCACCAGTGCTGAGCCAGAGAATGCCACACTACCAGGTCTGTGTGTGTTGTGGGAGGATTTATTTTTCTTTTGTGCTGTGTTGCTGCAGAAACTCCTTCCCACTTTCAACAATGAAGTTGAATCATGCTCTGCTGACAGGGCGGATATATTGGTGTGTGATAAAGTCAGCTTGTTCCTGCTGCTGTGCATTTACATATTATATTAATATTAATATTAATATTAATCCCCTGTGATTATAAACATGTGTATTCTCCTCCGCTATTTCTTACAACTGGGGATCTGTTAATGGGTGTTTCACTGCGGAGCTGCCCCTCTCTGCTGAAGTATACTTCTTTCAGCCATTCCCCTCATTGTATCCTTTGCTCACTACCCTTTTCAGTTCTTTTTCACTCAGCTCTCGTAATAATCATGTTAATCACACATCTACTTCACCCCTGAATTCCCTCTTGTCACCTTTCCTCTCTGTTTTTTTTCCTCTTAGGTGATTGGGAGAATAACTGTAATGAGCTCCAGAAGATGCTGATAGTGCGCTCCCTGCGTCAGGACCGTGTCTCCTCGTGCGTCACCTCCTTCATTGTTCACAACCTCGGCTCTCGCTTTGTGGAGCCGCCTGTTCTTGACATGAAGGCTGTGAGTGGCAGCTGTTATCCCTTTCATCCTTGTTGCTTCTTCTACCTTGACTATTAGTTTCGAAGCTTTAAATGTGAACGAAACAAATGTTTTAGACGTCTCAGTTGTGTAATTGCAGCTCACTTGAAAACTTAATTTCACAAAGCCCATCACAGTGTTTCTATTAGGTGTCAAGTGAGTTAGACTGTGTTTGCTCATTCATTCTCTCGTTCTCTGCCCTCTCCCCAGGTTGTGGAGGAGTCCACCTGCAGGACTCCTCTGATCTTTGTTCTGTCTCCTGGGGTGGACCCCACAGGAGCCCTGCTGCAGCTGGCTGAGGCCTCTGGCATGAGCAAACACTTCCATGCTCTCTCTCTGGGCCAGGGACAGGCCCCCGTCGCCAAGAGCATGATAGAGGAGGGCATAAAGAACGGTACAACGCCATCTATGCTCTGTCGAAGTGCTCTTCTGTTACCTGATTTACTATGTTGCTGCGTCATTTTTTCCTCCCACAGGTGTTTCTTTTGCGCATTTTCTTCCTCTTATGGTCACCAAAGATTACCCAAACACACAAATGCAACTAGAGATGACAAGTCATATCAGCTTCTCTCAAGTCCTATTTTTCTCTGCCCAGGTCACTGGGTGTTCCTTGCCAACTGCCACCTCTCTCTCTCATGGATGCCTGAGCTGGACAAGCTGGTGGAGCAGCTGCAGGTGCAGAAGCCTCACTCAAACTTCAGACTGTGGCTTAGCTCTTCACCACACCCAGAATTTCCCATTACCATCCTGCAGGCTGGCATCAAGATGACCACTGAGCCTCCAAAGGTGCTTGTGCTCACACATTCCAATTTCCAGACTTAAGATATTTATAATACAGGCATATGTGTGTGATATACATGGCAACAAATTTATAATCTGTTTAACTTGCTTACACATATTTTACACACCCAACACACCCCATAGTGTTAACAATACCCCCTGCTGTTCTCAGGGTGTGAAAGCCAACATGAAGCGTCTGTACCAGTTGGTGACGGAGGCCCAGTTCAACCGCTGTTCAAGACCCAACTTGTACAGGAAGCTGCTCTTCTCCCTCTGCTTTTTTCACAGCATCCTGCTGGAGAGGAAGAAGTTTCTACAGCTGGGCTGGAACATTGTCTATGGCTTCAATGATTCTGACTTTGAGGTGAGGGTGATACTGAAGGAAACAGTGACAGGTGTTGGAATGAACAGAGCATAATAGAAAGATTACTCTGTTGTTCAGTCCAGTGAACATCTACTGAGTGATGCAGTGAGGATGATCAGGATGTAGTTGTAGCTGGGATGAAAATGATTGACTCGAATGCATGGTTGATGATGTCCTCTTCAGTAATCTGCTCTAAATTGCAAATATAGACTTAATGAAAAAAGTCATCTTATACCCTGTCAGAGTGAGGGCCAGTTAGACTAATGAATAATGACAGTCTAGTTAAGATGCATGATATTGAATCCCGTTTACTGCATTTGTTAACATTTCTTCCTCTCCAATTCATTTTTACTGTTTCTGTCTACTTTGTATAGCAGATAATTTTACTTTCTCTTCATCTGTATCTTGCATTTTAAAGTCAGTCTGTTAAGATCATCGTCTCAACGCCCCCCTAGGTGAGTGAGAGTCTGCTGAGTCTGTACCTGGATGAGTACGAGGAGATTCCCTGGGATGCACTGAAGTATCTCATTGCTGGGGTCAACTATGGAGGTCATGTCACAGATGACTGGGACAGACGTCTTCTGACCACATACATCAATGACTACTTCTGTGATGCTGCGATAAACCAGCCCTTCTTCAAGTGAGACACACATCATAGTGTACTAATGCCAATGTACAGTAAGCAATATAAATGAAGGTACTTTGCTAATAGTGTATATGTGTCAACAAAAAATGTATGTATTGCAGATTACACATGCCTGGACATTTAGATGATTTAGTCTTCAAATGTATACAGTCCCACTGAAAAGCCATTTTTCCCTGGTTGAAGCAAATTCCAGCTGCCAATTGAACTGCCCGCCTCAGTTCTTGCAGGTCATAGAGTGCCAGCACCATCAAGTGGACAGTCAGATTATTACATCTGAAGACATGCAGACACTTTGTTGCTCTTACTCTCAAGAACCCTTTGTCCTCTGTTACTTCCACAAATCCTGTGTCCACTCCCTTCACTTCTAACCAATGACACAAAGTATTTAAGGGGAAATCTCTTTTTAAAAAACATTCAGTGCATCAGCTCAAAGTGACACAGACCATCGAAGAAGACTGTGCATACACTCCGTACGTGTGTGTTTAAAGAATGGGTTTGCAAGCACTCTTTACATTCAGGCAGAACGGGTTATCAGAGGGTTGTACCTGTGGTGGACAGTGAGCTGCTCCCCACAGAATTGAGCACACTATCATTTAAGTATATTCTTGTCATTTATATTAGAAGGTTTTTTTATTGCTGTACTTGCATTATTGCTAGTCACATTGTTAAAGCTAACGTAAGTCCGTTTTCTATTGAATTATTGTACCTTTGTTGTATTATTATTCATCAGTTTTTATAAATGAAATGTACATCACTGACTTAGTTTTCTGCAAACCCTTGTTTCTGTCAGGTTGTCCTCCTTAACCTCCTACTACATCCCCCGAGACGGTCCTCAGTCCTCCTACAAGGAATATATCAGCATGCTTCCAGCCACAGAGCACCCGGAGGTGTTTGGACAGCATTTTAATGCCGACATCGCCAGCCAGATCGCTGAGAGCAGGACGCTGTTTGACACCCTGCTCTCCCTGCAGCCCCAGGTCACCAGTCCCACCGCTGCGGGGGCCAGGCCCAGTAGAGAGGATAAGGTAAGGGGAAAGCAAGGTGAGGGATAAGATGGCATAAGATGAGACCAACAATTTTTATATCTACGCTGTGGTTGAGCAATATATTCACCTATACAGTAAGTTTCATCTCTATTGTAGCATATATAGAGTATAACTAACTAGAAAAGCAGTAAAGCAAAGTGCAACTAAGTTTTTACCTGCATGTTTTCGATGTATCATCTCATCATCTAGCTACTTAACCATCTCCATTGCGCCTTCAGTTAAATGAGCAACACTAAAATACTTCTCTCCCACAGTAGTGTGGAGTTCAGCCAGATGTTCATTCCAGCCAGGTTTAACGTGTAACAATACCCAGTGTGCCTGACACTGTTTTACTTTCCTATTCATACATTAGATTAGTTCTGACCTGTGGTATTTATGGCTGTGTACTTTATGTTCTCAAATCTGGGTAGTATCTTTAAGCATGTGACCTGTCGAGCCAGCTTGTCTTTCAGGTATACACAGATACAATCTGTCCACATTGAGGTCAGGGGAAAACCTGCAAAAACACTCAGCACCTTGATCTTAACTGCAGGTGTATTTCTCAGATTTCCAGTGCCCAGTAGTTTCCTCCTGCTTGTTTGGATGGAGCTTGTGTGGGTCAAACAGTTGAAACACAGCAGCTTGGTCACATGCTGTTCATATAATGTGCCACTACGTATGTAAGTAGATATATTTGGCATGGCTGTAGTGTAGCTGTCGTGTCAGTGTCTGTTTTTGAGTCAGACTGGTCAACACTCAGAGTGGTTAGCTTAAGAAGTCTCTCCTCATGAAGCTGCTGTCCATATTTGACTAATTTTTTCCGAGCAGTGCCGAGGCATCCATATGGTTACACAACCCTAGCATGTGATCATCAGTGTAATAAGATACAGATCTAGGAATCTGTGCTTCTGTTTGGAGAGCACTGCACTGTAAAGTTTTAGGACAGGAACTGAATCTTTGTGTTGCTGTCAAGATTTCATCCTGGCTTTTTATGTTAAATTAAAAAAAGTGTTATGTTTGTCCAAGAAAAAGGTCAGAACACTCACCCATATACCACAAAACTCAAATGTGGATCCCACTCAGGTGTCATTTTGACATAGTTTAATCACTTGTATGTGGAAATGATTTTGTTGTTTTGAGTTCAAGGGAGCCTTATCTCTATCTATTAAAACAAACTGGCCGTTGTATAACAATGACACTAGTCTTTCTATTTTCCTTAAATGTTATGGGAGTGTAATAGTGCAGACAAATACATGCAAGTGGTCCAGCTGATAATGGCTTTCAGCAGTGTAATCTCATCACCCGGCTCATTTTTAGTGGTTCTTGTGGTTATTGGAGCATGTTGGACTCCGTGTGTGTGTGTGTTTTGGAAAGGATTACTATCAACAATCATAGTCTGAGTTATTGGAAGTCCTTCAGTGATATGCAGTGCCATGAACTCTGCATTTCTTCGTTGCAAATGCTTGTGTGCAGTGCCTTGGTAAGTTAACCGGTCTCATCTGCTCTCATTCATTGGTGCTTCCAGGTATTAGAGCTGTTGGCAGACATTCGTGGGAAGATCCCAGCATTGATTGACTACGAGGGCACCAGGTCGCTTCTCCAAGACAACCCTTCACCTCTTAATGTTGTCCTGCTGCAAGAGATTCAGAGATACAACTCTCTGCTGGACACCGTCATGTATGAACTTTACCTGTTTTCCAGATAAAATGAACTGCAAGTGTCAACTTATGGAGAATTAGGTTGCGCAATTCATGAGGTCAGGTGAAACCCTTCCAACATTTACTAATATTGTTTTTTGCCCAATTGGGATGATCCAGTTGGGGTGGTAAAACCAATCATACAAGTAATTTTTACTGCAATACAAAAATCGAAATATAAATGTCCTGGCAGCCACAACTCAAATGAATTAATAGTGCTTGTGTTCCAACATAAAATGAATGCAGAAAACAATCATCCAATCACCTGGCCTGTTTGTTTGTACTGCTGTGTCTGAGTGCATGGTACAGACCAGGAAGTAGGGACTGCTGAACACATACAGTGTAACAGTGGGTAAAAAAGATTTGTTGGTGTAACTGGATGTTTGTGTGTTAGCTTGTCCCTGGTGGAGCTGGAGAAAGGGATCAAAGGCTTAGTGGTGATGTCATCCAGCTTGGAGGAGACCTTCCACTGCATCCATGACGCCCGAGTACCACCGCTGTGGGAGAAGGTACCAGCCACACACACACACAGCACTCGCAATAACACACACAATCATCTTCGTCCTCCTCCAAAACAAGCTGTTTTGTTGCAGAAAATAAATGAACACACATATGCTTTACTGCCTTAATTTGTTCTTGCCAGTCTGTGCTGCTTGAGGTGTAATTCTCAATGTCTTACTTTGTATAATGTGTAGAGGATGCATACTCTAAGAGGGATGCATATACAGTATGAGAGGTGAGACCTCCTGAAGTGAGAAGTGAGACTGCACCTGCTACCTTCCTTTTATCTTACTTCATAAGGTGGGCAGACAGACTACAATAAAGAAGTGCTGCTACGATCAATAATATTGAGACAGCTGCTCCGTGGAGAGTTGACTTAAATAACACAAGACTAAAAAGACTACGCTGGCTCAGGATTAAAATTCTAAAAAGAATGCTTGAAAAAGGTAGTAAATCATGAAAACATCCAAGGTAAACAGTGAAACAAATGTGGCCTTTATTGGTTTGGCTGCACTGTACTGTGTAATCAAGTATCGACTGAGCATGTCTTTGTGAGGTTCATAGATAATGTTTCGATTCAGACACACAGCTATGTTTATTTTTCCATGACTTATTCTGACTTCATTTAGAGCGAAGCCTTCTCTCTACAAAAAAGTACAATAGATTTCTATGGTCTGCTGCCGTGTAATGGAGACCATTCAGATTTTCACTCAGGACTCTTGTGTATTGATCTTTGTGATTGTGATCTGATCAGCTCACATCTATTCTGCTCCCCTCAGCCAGTCAAACAGCTGCAGGCCTGTGTCTGTACTGACTCACTGGTCTGTTATTAAAGGTGTATTTATCCATCACTCTGCCTGACTGCACAGACACACACTTATTGTTCTCCTCTTTCTAACCACACACACACACACACACACACACACACACACACACACACACACACACACACACACACACACGCTGTGATGGGACTCTGGCAGCATTCCAGCTGTAATTCTGTCCGAACACTCCATTCTGGCTTCATTATCACTGGACCTCTCTTTACTGTGGGGCAAGAACACAGGGTGCTGTCGGCCCGGGTCAAGGGGCTGGAAAAGACTCTGGCTACAAGTGTGTGTATCTTTGTGTGTGTGTGTGTGCGTGTGTGTGTGTGTGTGTGTGTGTGTGTGTGGTGTATGAGTCAGTGGAATGTGTGTGTCTGTGTTGTTGGGGGGTGAGTGAGCAGGGGTCATTCAGGGCAGTGCGTGTTTATCTTCAACTGTCTGATTCTGTCCTCATTATGGGCTGTGCATGAAAGCATGTATGCAGATGCATGTATACGTTTGTGTGTGTGTGTGTGTGTGTGTACATGTATTTGTGGGTAGCCGTTCATCAGGTGGAGCATACCTTGGCCCTCGGTGGCTGAACAAAGCCAGCGTCTGTGGACTAATCGCAGTGTAATAAGCAAAGTAAACCTTCCAAGGCTGCTCCACTTTCCTAAAAAGACCCTGAGCTCATTGTGCTCAGGCCAGCGACTTATTACGGCTAGATGTACTGTATGTGCATCTGTGTGTGTGTGTGTGTGTGTGTGTGTGTGTGTGTGTGTGTGTGTGTGTGTGTGTGTGTGTCTGTGTGTGTGTATCTATTTCCTTTTATAGGAGTATTGGACAGCTATTAGGGCTGCTGCCTCCAGCTGAGCTTCTCTGTTTTATTGACCACCTGGGTTGTTTCTCTTTCTGCATGTGCTGGTTTACTCACCGTTTACTTCATCTTCGTCTGCATATCAATCCTTTCTTAATCCTCCATCAAGTGTTCCCTCCATTTTGCTCTTCTCTCTGTCTCTGTGTCTTCATGCCTCATCTGGTCTAAGCAGCAACAACAGCCCCTCATAGACTCTCTGTCCTGCTTATTTATCCCTTCATCCCTCTCTTCTCCACCCCTCCTTGGCATGGCAGCCTGTCATTAGTTCTGAGCTCACCGACTGATGGCTTTAATTTTGGCCTGCCTGCCTCTCAGTCTCTGGACATTTTGTATCTGGTTTCTGCGCAAGGCTCTGCTGCATGTGCGTTTCTGTGTGAGTGTTTTGGGACTGTATAGCATGTGTGCATTGGAAGAGATGTGCCTGTTATGAGAATGCATAAAGGGTAATAACATGCCAGTGATCATGTGATCATGTGGTCTTTCCCTCCTGGGTGGCAAAAAGGCTCTCAGACAGGAGAGTAGTGGTATACTGCAATTAAGATGTGGTGAAAGCAAGACACAAATAAGCAAATAATAATGATAAACTCAGTATTGATCCCATTTTTTCACATATCCCTAAGGTGGAATAAAGAGTTTAACTTAAAGACTGAACTGACAGCCACCAGCTCCACTCTGTAGACTTTCCCCACAAACGTTTGGTCTGATGACCAATAAGGAGCTACTGGCAGATTTTATGGCAGCTTGACTGTGAAGAATAGTGAATTGTTTCATGGGGTCTTAAACTAAAGCAATGCCTAAACCAGACAAAGCATGCAGCACATAATGAAGGTTCCATGTTACCAGGCAAAAGCTGTTTTAAAAGCATGGGCTCCACAGCTGCTATTATGACATATGTTGTGATCTGCATTGCTCTTGCTCTAGAGAGCTGTGTGCCACCAGAGCTGCTTCAGACTGTCAGTGTAATCACTCTTCTGTTGTATATCTTTGTACATTGATTTAATATTTAACTGTCAGACAATGTAGACGAGGCTGGCATGACATTATTTCTGATGTCAGAGTGGGTAATCGATTACTTAAAAACGTAATCATTCATTGATAATGAAAGTATAATGAATTAAATATCATTTGTACTGCTAATTGTTAGTGAATCATTCTCGTTCATCTTCTGTGGTTGTCTGCAAATCATGTTAGTAGCAAATGAAGCAAAGGAAGTAAAAGTCATCATATTAAAATGTAAACTATGTTAACGCCTCGCTTGTGAATTTTCACACAGTTCTCCCACACCACTCCTGCATCCTCTGCGTGTGTTGACAAGACCACGGTGCTACTGCACTGCACTGAACTTGTACTTGTTCCCATGGTGAATAGCTGCCAACAGCTGGAAGCATGAAATGACTGTAGATTTGCCGTGTCTCTCTCTCTCCCTCTCTCTGCGTCGCTCTCGATGTCCGCTAGGCGTACCCCTCGCTGAAGCCCCTGGCAGCGTGGACCAGGGATCTTTGCCAGCGAGTCAATCAGTTTGCACGCTGGGCAGAGACGGCCCAGCCCCCCAACTTGTTCTGGCTCTCCGGCTTCACCTTTCCCAACGGTTTCCTCACCGCGGTGCTGCAGTCCTCTGCTCGACAGCACAATGTGAGAGTTCACTCAACCACACGCGCACAGGCAGAAGGGAAAGCCTGCTTGTGTTGTCTTGTTTGTGATTGATGGACATACATTTTACAACTGAAGAATGAACTAGATGTAGGTGCAAGCAGCTACAATTTGTTTTTCACACCTTACACTGTCAATTATGTTCTATTTCATTTTCACAGCACTCATAATACACACAGAAAAACACCCTGGGAAGTACAGCGGTTTTCAGACACACACTGCACTCACCCCCTTGTGCTGGTTTGGCAAACCCAACCTGCTGAACAGTCTGTTCTCTCACTCCTCTGAGTCCATACATTCATCTCAGCATCTCGCGGCCAGCAGCCACTTAATGTTGCACATTAAGAAACCTGAGCAATTTATCAGACAGATATGCGTGCACGCCTGTCAGTTAATGTGAAAAATCCATTCTAATATGGCTCTGCTGCAACAAATGGACATTTGGACCGCTGATAATAACAGCTGTTCACATTGTGTGGAACTGTTCTTGCAGATTTCAGTGGACACGCTGTCTTGGGAGTTTCTTGTGTCCACTGTGGATGACAGCAACCTCCTTTACCCACCCAAGGTGACTCCCTATACACACATTTCCATTTCCATAAAGATTTCCATAAACTTACCACTTTCCTGAGCCATTAGCTCTCATCTGTCATCTCCACTTTCCAGCACATTTTTCATTTCTGCTCGAACATTGTGCCTGTGTGTGTGGTTTTTCCCGAAAAGTGTATTTCCATTCAAAGCAGCACACCTCTTTGCACCTCTCTCTTCCCCTTCCTCAAATCTGCTCTTGCATTTATTTATTTATTTTTTTTCCCGAAGCAGTTTTACAATTCAAATTTTGACACTGGTAAAAAAAAAATGTTTTCAGTTGTCAGATTGCTGCCACTTCAGAATATTTGTCAGTGTGACTCTGTTTCTCACTCCTCTTTGCCTCACATCACTTCTCTCTCTTTTTCTCTACATTTCACCTCCCTGTGCTACTCCCAAACCCAATGCACTCTTCCAGCCCTTCCTGTCTTTTGTGCTGCTTCCCTCTTACCTCTTTTAGCTCTCTGACTCTATTTCCTTCTGTCAAAACTGGTCCTTCCTTTTTTTCTGTCCCCTCCTTCCCTCCCTCTTTCTCTCTATGTCCTGTCTGTCATGGTTCCTCTCCTCTCTGCCATCTTTCCTCCTTCCCTTATTCTCGAGCTCATGGCCTACCCTCATGACCCGTACTCCTCGCCTTTCTCTGCCTCCCGTTTTTCCTCTCTCCTTCCCTTCCTTCTTCCCTCTCTCCTCTATCTTCCTCTTTCCCTCTTCCCTCCCTCCTTCTTTTCCCTGTAGCCCTTCCTTTCCCCTTGTTTCCTCCCCTCCCTCTCTTTTCCTCTCTCAGTTTCATTACCTAATTGGCATGGCTGTTTGTCATAAGCTGTAGGCAAAATGTCACCTCCAAACAAGTGTGTATATCTCTCGCTTCATCCGTCCCTGCCTCTCTTCCCTCCAGGATGGAGTGTTTGTCCGAGGTCTGTACCTGGAGGGGGCTGGTTGGGACAAGAAGAACTCCTGTCTGGTGGAAGCAGAACCCATGCAGATGGTCTGTCCCATCCCCACCATCCACTTCAAACCCGTGGAAAACCGCAAGAAGATGGCCAAGAGTGAGTTGTTTGGGCCTTTTGTCAGGGATTTCTTGTTTTCACCATCGGTTTGAAAGCAGCATGTGACGTCATGTCTTGTGATCTCACCGTCTCAACTCTGCGTCTGTGTCTTGTGTGCGTGCGCAGGCATGTACCTGTGTCCGTGTTACTACTTCCCGGTGCGTTCAGGCGGAGCAGGCCGAGCATCTTTTGTGGTCAGTGTAGAACTCAAATCTGGAGCTGTGACCCCAGACCACTGGATCAAGAGGGGGACCGCTCTTCTCATGAGCCTGGACAACTGAAGGCCTTAACACACACACACACACACACACACACACACAGACTATGACATAATATTATTTATTACATGAGCTGTTTATTACTATATATGCTGTTTCTAACATTTGATGTTATCCTTATTTGTGACCTTCACATCTAAAGCCCACAATAGAGAGCAAATGAAACAGCACTGTGTTACTTCTCAGATGTGTTGGATTCTGAAAAGCACATTTTCTCACCCGGGGCTTCACAATAAATGGACTGAGTAATTCTTTGACTCTTTGAAGCTGCTCTGACACAATTCTGGTGAAGTCTCTTTCTCTTCTGTTTCATTTTTGTCTCCACTCTCTGCCGTCAGCTGACCGATTATTCACTCCTCTTCACAGACGTGCATCACTCTTTCCATGCTGACCCCCTTTTACCCTGCTCAGACACACACACACACACAAACACACACACAAGGGATAGTCTGTTACTGTAAAGTGTAATGTTTTACTGGAAACTTGCTTCTTTGCAACATCTGGATCAAGTGGCTGTCTGGTCATGTAAGAGTGTGTTGTGCTCATTACTTCTGTGATCTGCTGAGCTCTTTCAATCTTTGTCATCTATGTTGTGTTACCACAACAGATATGACAAAGCACTTGTGTGAAGGCAGCCCTGGGCTATAAAAAGATATGTGCAGCATAATTGAGAGTCAGTGCTTCAGTTTTTGAATACACTGAATTTCCTAAATTGTTCTGAGTCCTGTAATATATCACTTCCTGGCTTTGTGCACTTATTCACCAGCGAGTCTTAGAAATACAAATTAATTAAAATCTGAACAGAAGTCTGCAATTAATTGTAGTTTTACATCTTTAAACCAAAGAATAATATTTTAATTTTGTGATAATTAGATTTATCCTTAGTTTGGCTCACTCATACACAGAACCTTGCGCACACATGCAAACAATTCATTTAATCAAGGTGAGGTAAAGGTTATTTTCATGCTAATACACATTTCCCCCAAGCTGAAAAAAGAGGACAGAGGGAGGGAGCGACTGAAGGAGAAATGAACCTATTCAAACAAATGAATGCTAATGAAGCTTCGCAGACAAGACGTTTGGAGTCGGTCAGCGTTGTGAGAGAGAAGGCCCGGACTTCCCCACTGGAAAAAACTCAGCCCAAACTCCTGAAAGGGAGGGAGAGAAAAACAAGAGAAGGACCCTGGAGAAAGTGAGCCGGGAGGAAGAATGGTCCAGTAATGAGAGAGGGGAACCAGAGAGGGGGGGCCTGAGTTCAAGGTTGTATTCAGACGTAAGGATTGTCCCCCTGAAAGACCGAACACAGACTTCCTCAGGGTTTAAGAGCCTCTTTATCAGGCCCAGGTCTGTGTGTGTGTGTGTGTGTGTGTGTGTGTGTGTGTGTGTGTGTGTGTGTGTGTGTGTGTGTGTGTGTGTGTGTGTGTGTATGTACGTACATTGGTGGTCTCAGGTTGGGTGGGCGATGGGGGGGGACTCATAGCAACATGCTGAATTCAAATTCAAATTGGCTTATTCTCAGGCTGCTTGTAACACACATATCAGACTGGGGAGGTGTTTTTATGGATTAAAGCTTTGTCTCAAATCAGCTAGAGTGTAGATGTGGCTTGGAAACATTTTAGATGTATTTGTTGAGCCTTGTTGTCTATTGCGTATGTCTGATGCGTAAATTGGATTTGTGTGTTTATTCCAGGGCAGGAGTACAGCATGAAAAGTTGAATGGCTGCTCTGCTTTTTTTTTTTTTTTTTTTTTAAGTGCAATTTTGAATTTCTCTGCACTCAAACGCTGAACGTCTTATTTTGGAGCCAAGGTTTTCAAATGCTCGCCGCCCGCAGAAATATTCATTTCTTGAGGGCACTGGAGGCCAACTTCTTCCATCTGCTTATCCACTCAGAAACTATAAAACAGACGCTTCTGAAATTCCTGTCTCTTGAAGAAATTGAATATCTGTGACGAGGGAATGCAAGATTTCTTATGTAATACAGAGCTATGAAAACGATTCCCTGCAGACCCCTGTTTGGAAATACTGTCTGTCACTTTAGAGGATAAGCAATCCGGTTAAAGCATCTCCCATTGAAGGCAGTGAAACTGAACCAGTGTACAGTTTGCTGGGGACCCCCTGATGACACTTTAAGCACCTTGGGGAGCCAACTGAACCTCAGTGTGGGAGCTGCTGACCTTAATCACTGTGCTTTAATTTGATTTCCCAACATGCTCTTGCCCTAGTTTTAAGTTTATTGGGAAATGACAGGGACCTGACAAGTTTACCAGACATCACTCAAGCACAACTTTTGATTCCTCAAGTCGCTCTTGGCCCCTTCAGTAACAACCTCCAACCGGGAGTTTGGCTCTTAAACCACATAGTCTCACGGGGGAAACCTGGGTTCCAGTTGTTGAATAGTAGTTAATAATGGAATTTGGGTAAGTTGTACAGTGCGTTTGCCAGTGACTATGGAGGCGGGGCAGTTAATGTCCAAGACTCTTCCACCGAAAATAAACCTGCATGAGGGAAGAGAGAGAAGGAGAGAGAAAGGGAGAGGAGGGAGGGAGGAGGAGGAAGGGAAAGAGCCTTTCAACGGGGACAGAAGGGAAAGAGTCTCCGTTTCAATGGAATAAAAACTGCGCAGTTTCTTTAAGGACTGCCTGTTCTGGCCGCGGCGGACCATTCCTCTCTAGGAAATGGATATCAGTTGTGTTTTTGGATGATTAGGGAATCCGTGCCCGTTGCAACCTCCGCTACCTTGGAGGCTACAGGAGCTGGCGATTTTTTTTTTTTTTTTTTTTTTTTTTTAAACCAGATGGTCTTCAGAGGAGGAAACGAGCTGTGCAATCATTTAGAAAGGCGATATGACTGTGCAGAGATGCAGATCAGTGATGAGTCTATCCGTCATGCCTTGCCCATGGGCGAACACAGCCACATTTTCTCAGCCTGCGCTGTGATCTATCTGCGTGTACGGTACTCCCCGTGTCGACGTTTGCACCCAAACGCGTTATGGATGTTGGATGGGGGCTTCATGTTTTTTTGGGAGAGGGCTTCTCGAGGGCTGCGTCATCCGTGGCTGGGAAAGGAGATGGACTGCTTTGCAGATTTTCCACTATTACACTGTTTTTTAGCAGCGAGAGTCAGCGCGGCACCTCCCCAGCACATTTTTGGATTGCACATAAAAGGTAAGCATAGCGCACAGTGTGACTGTCAGGAATACATGCTGACATGTGAGGCTACTGGCCGTGTTACCTAATTGTAACAGGGGAACCAATCAGACTCCATTGAAAACAACCTGAACTACGGTTCTCTCATCCTGTGATCAATCTTACAGGACACGATCGACATAATGGCAAAAAATACGAGCCGCTACGAGAACACGATCACTGTAGGAGACAATTGTATGTGTCGTAAAGTCAACATGTAGCAGAGCAGAAACACTGTGTCCCTATGTGCCAACAGCAGGCTGTATTATTGTGATTTTCTTTAGGGACATTATGTGATCGCGTTATACGCACAATGCAATAGGCTGCACAACTGTAACTTTACGTGAATAGGGCCGATAAGTTTGTACACTGCAGCAGCTTCACGTTCCTGCCTGGCTGACAGCTGTTTTGTCCGTTTTCCCCACATTCACATCGAAAGTGGCGTTGGTGATGTCATGTTTTTACGGTAAGGAAGGGATAGTTTACGGGAAGGTATGTCTGGAGTTGGTGATGTCGCAATCGCCTTGCGTTGATCCTCGCTTACACGTTCGTAAATGCACGAAAATGCGATGGATCGTGTCCGTGGGTGTGATCGGCCACACGTGGCCGTGATATGTTGCAGGTTCGGGGTTGAAACGCGGCTTGTTGAATGAAATGTGGGCTCGCTGCTTTCAGAGGAAGGAGTGTCGCATTTTCTTTATGAAATGTCATGTGGTGAAGTTGTGGCGGGTTCTCCACTATTTCCAGGAAGAGCGTTTGAATTCTCTTCCCTTGGATTTTTTTTCTGTCTCCACCCCTCTCACGGCTGTTTCTGTTGCACTTAGGGCATTTTGCCACAAGATGGCGTCCCAGGACAGTGAACGTCAGGCAACACCTGTGATTTTTGTAGCTCCAAACTCTCAGCGTAAAGCGATGGTGCGCATTTGGCGCTGGTGTGCGCACCTGTGGCGCACATGGACACCTTTCATACACCTGACCGTTTGTGTCTCACGCTGCGGCCAAATCCCACATCACCACTATGTTTCAATAACTAACGATGAGGGTGAGCATGTGGTGTGTTCATTTCAAGTCCATTTAAATGTCAGGCTGAATAATAAATCTCATTTTTTGACCGTGTTGTTCTCCCACAATGCATTGCAAATCGAGGATTACTCACAGCTGCAACAAATTAAAACTAATCGCGGGCAGTGTGCGGGCCAGGACTAAACAAAACAAAAGATAATTGGCTTTTAGCCTGAAGACTTTCTTTTATTTTTGTTATTAATTTCCCACAGCGTCTCTCCAAAGCCGCAGACTGAAGTCCTCCGACGCACCGTTTGCGTTCATGTCCTGCAGTGCTTGTTAAAGCTGCAGCAAACATGTTACTGTATGCAGCGATGCCTCTGTCCAGGTAAATATGTCCTTTAGGTCTGACCCACATGCTTCCTGCCGTGATGCTAAACACCACTTCGCTAAAAAGACTGATCTGTGTCACAGGTTGAAAGTTAAAGGTTTCACTGGCTGCGTTTGAATGCATCAGTATTGAGCCCAAACTGGACCTGAAACAGTATTAAACCTCCACCGTTGCTTAGCTGACAGTACGTAGTCATTTCCTGTCCCTGTGACATGCAGCAGTGTAGTGTGTGACACTTCCCAACAATGTCTGTTCTTCTGCTGTAACATCAGGAAAATAGTTGTTTTTTCTGATTCTTTTGTGTTCTCATATAGACTCATACAAAGATGTACTGCTAAGGTAAAATTAGTGTATGCCCTGTTACTGTCCCTTGATTAGTGGCTTCCAGGGACATCTGTTAATTGTAGACAAGCTCCTCTTCTCCTCCTGTATGATGGAAATCAATGAGGTATTAGCTAGATTAATGTGAAATGATCACATGCAAACACTGAAGCTGTGTATCAGCATTGGTGTTCAAAGCTGTATTAACTGCACAGATTGCTGAAGTGCAGGAGTGTGTGTCCTCCCCTAGATGGCGACGCATTTGCAGTCCATCCCTGGGTTGTGGGTGAACAGCTGCTAATTTCTCACAGTGCATGGGGTGGAAAGGCAGACTGTGGTCTCTGAATACACACTGTTGTTCAATTCTCTGATTTTGACAATAGATAAAACCACCAGATTCACTGCAGTTGTGCTCCAGTTTTTTTTTAAACCTAAATGGTTGAACAGTGTTACATGGCGAACATAACTCTCTGAAGCCTTTACCATGTCTGTGAGTGTTAAAATCCCTGATCAAAAAGATTAATGTTCATCTTTCCCATTCACAGAGAAGGGGTGAGGAACATGGCAAAGCGTTGTTGTGCCACGCTTGAAGAACCAGCAGCGCCGGACTGAAGCCATAAGTGAAATGTCTTCCTGGGTGTCTGACCTGCTGCAGGCACAAATGGACGAACGTCAAATCACCATCACAGCCTGTTGGGATGGAGCGCACGGCCTGGGTTTGGAAAGCGCTGATGCCATTCCTCAGTGATGGTAAGACAGACAGCCACAGCTGCCACAGTCATTCCTTGAAGCAGCCCTTTCTATTATTTGACATCATTAATGAGGGTGGAAACAGGATGGGTCACTGGACCGCTAACTTTTCAGCTGTGCTGTGTTAACTGAAGGCTAAAACCCGCTACTGTAAACATTCAGTCACTCAGTGTTAAGTTCACAGCATTCTCTCATATATACATGCCATCAAAGAGTTAATAGCTCCTGAACATTTTGAGGCATTTTACTGCACCTGACTGTTAATAACAGCAGAGTAATTGCTTAAGCACTGCCGTCCCTGCAGGGGAGCCATCTGCATTTTGCTGCAAGCACCCACCTGCCCAGGTAAGACCTCTGACCCTTTACCCAGGCTCTGACCTGCCTGCAGCGACGCATGGCAGGGGCACGACTTTTCTGTTATGACACGTTCTTCCTGTTTTGTCTGTCCAGAAGATGTTTTAGTCTGAGCTTCTTTCAGAACGAGGAAGCGTTCGAGTAAGTCAAACTGAAATATCTGTATGTTCGCATGCCGTCTCTGACACTGAGGAGTTGAACGTGAAGTTTAGAAGCTTTTTGCTGACAGATGCGTGAACCCCTGCTGATGTGGGAAGTCACTGTAGAAGCTCCTCTTCTCTGTTAGATCTGTCTCAGCTTTCCTTACTGTTTCAGTGAAGGAAACATACGTGAGGGATTTTGCCTCCTTTTCTCCTGAAAGCAAATGGTAGTTTAGCAGTCTAAGGTGTGTTTGGGGTCTTGAAGCAGGGATTGAAGCATCATCTTTCAGGTTTTGAGGCCTGATGGAAACAGTTTCAAACAGACAGCCTCAGTTTGTGCTGACCTGCTGTTTGCTTGTTTGAATGTTATATTATTATGTGTTATGAGCCAGTTTGGTTTGTTAGGTTTGTTCTATTCGTCATGTGATGAGTGAGCTTTCATGCAACCTATTGTTTCACTATCATCCTGTCCTGTAAAAGCTCTGCGGTGTCGGATTAAATTCATGACTCGCTGACAACTGAAGATTTAAATTTTCAGCATGTACCTCAGTCTTTTTCTCCTGCGGTCGAGCCGCTGCCATTTTCACCATTGCTGCTAAATTGATTGGGACTGGGGCCAAGCAGACAAGCACACACACACACTTACACACGTACACATACACACACACACACACACACACACACACACACACACACACACACACACACACACACTCTTCAGCCGAGCTGTGCACATTCAACACCCTTACTTAGGCGTATGCTCACCTAATCCAACACCAGCTCTGTTTCATTTTCACACAGCGGCCCTCAAACACTCTCTGACACACATGTCAAACACCCCAACACCCTTCTCACCTACTGTTTTGATCTCTTCATAGGGACAAAGACACACACACACACACACACACTCTCCCTAATGCCAGCATCTCCCAGGACCCTGCTGAGTCTCTCACACCTGGGCTTTTCCATCACTTTGCCTGCTCAGCTTTATTACATACATTTACAGCTGGCCATGAATCAGATCCATTATACACATAAATGCGCGTGCACATAGACACACAATCCAGCTCAACACCGAGTACACACCTTCCATTGTGCTTGTAGGCAGATACACACACGCATACATATGAAACACAGTCTGGATGCAAGGTTTTCTGTAAGAAACAATGTTCCTGAGCAGAGAGGAGGAGGTGGAGAGGACGGACTGTTGGAAAACTGTTCCTCATGTCACTCACTGTGTATTTAACAGGAATCTCTGCAACATTTTGTCCAGTACTATTAATGACTATGAATCAAGTAGCCTGTCTTTGCATATGTCAGTCAGTACGTTTATATTCCTTGTATTGTTTTTTTCTATGGGGGCATAAAGTGAGAGTGTAACCGTCAGAGAAAGAGAGGGTTACTCTAGATTTCCTGGTGAAACTGTAACTGTGAGCGCTGGCATCAATCAGCATGACACACCTGTCAATCAGCTTGCATCAGCGGCCGACACACACACACACACACACGCTCTCCCCCTTTAGACACGCCGCCTCGTATCACCTTCCCTTTGGGTTCAAGTGTCACCGTGTATCTCATCTACCATCATTACAGCTGCTAGCTTTTTTTCTACACTGCTGCAGAGATAAATGTGTCACGAGGCCGCTACTGTATCCTGGTGGCCAAGTTAGATATTTTGCTCATTGTGCACTTTAAATATGTGCGTTTGAGTTCGAAACCTTTTTGACTGTCGTTCCCTCTTAACGTTGCTACAATTCCAGAAAGCCGACTTTAATACCGATAATAAATCCAATGCTACAGTGATGTCATACTTGACTTGCAGAGCTTGGCAGCAGCCTTTACACCAGGGTTTAGATGTTGACTGATTGTAAGTGAAATAATTCCATATGCTGCACCTGGGACCAGTTTTGTCAGACGGCTTATTTGGACAGGGATCTGGTTTAAGACATGGTAGATGAGTGGCACATGTTCAGCCTGCATGGTTTTGCTTTGCAGCGCACAAGGAGTCCATAGACTCCAGGGTGTATACTGTCCTGCAGATGTTGATCAAGGAAGTAACCCACAAGTTAAATCTCAAAAACAGGCATGGAAATGAAAGCCTTGACATGCGAGTCACACTTTTACTGGTCCAAGGAATGCCAGTACCACAAGTAACATTTGATGTCACCCTGTTTGCTTTATGCCTCCTTTCATACGAGCAGGTGCCAGTGTGAGTGTGCAGGACAGGATATCAGGGCTTGGACTTGTCCACTCCCCCTCCTCCACCTCCTTCTTTTCTTTCTTCTACATGCTTCAATCCATGTGCCATCCACATGTGCCACACACCCTGTGGAGGCGGCACAGCAAAGGTTCTGTGCTTCTCTGTGCTTCTTATTTATCTTTTTAGTGCTGACTTCAGTCTGTCATATCAGTAATAAAGAAGTGTGGCTATTTCAGCCATCATAGCAGTAATCTGCTTCCGCTGCCTGATGTTGAATGAAACCACATTTCTACAGAAGTGTGAAATCGCCTCAGACCCTGAGAACGAAGGTCACGGGATGAAAGGGAAGAAAAAAAGCTTTTGGCTCAAATGAGAACAGATTTGAAGAGAAGATAGGGAGCGAGATTGAGGAAGAGAGGTGGTGAGAGCTGACTCAGGATGCCCGGGGGAGGACGGCAGGAAGCAGTGGGTGAGGAGGAGGACAGGAAAGAGAGGGAGGGGGAGAGACTCCTCTTCATCATCCTCCTCCTCCTCTGTCATCATCAGCAGTGTCACTGAGGGGAGGAGTGGCACAGGGAGGGAAGGAGGAGAGGTGGAGCTGACATCATCCACCTCCTGGAGGTCTGCGAGGGCGTATTACCACATTCTCCCTGTTAAAGCTTTTAACAGTCACATTTATGCCATCAAAGGGATTCGAATGCATATTAAACAACAGCTGGCAGAGGACAAAAAAAAATCTCATTGAAGAAACGCTGAGTAAAGAAAACTGGCAGCGAATAAGAGAACAAAAAGGCAGGGATGGAAGAACAGATAGAGAGGAGAGAAGAGGAGAGGAAAGATGTGATGAAAGAGAGAGGTGTGCAGAAAGAGAGCTCCTCTGCCTTTCTGGTTATGTAACGCTCCTGCAAATGAGGGCATTGGGTTTGTGTGTGCGTGCTACTTCTCATGTGAGCTCTCTTTGTAAACTGTGTGTGTGTATAGAGGTGGCAGAGTTTGCAATGAGGAAGATGGCCAACATGCCTCCTGTCCTCTGCCGGGCTTGTTGTTTAGCCTGATTTACCCAGCTGTCACAGTTTGGTATGCCTTGTGTGTGTGTGTGTGTGTGTGTGTGTGTGTGTGTGTGTGTGTGTGTGTGTGTGTGTGTGTGTGTGTGTGTGTGTGTGT
>JBBMOE010000017.1:11104479-11115873 GCA_037975065.1 Chaetodon trifasciatus | reverse complement strand
CCCTTTGACCCCCTGTTACCCCCCATCCACCCCCTCGCCCTCCCTCTCCCCAGGGCAAGCCCACAGCTCCCAGCTCCTTTGTGCCTTCCTCCCCCTCCCTCCTCCTCCACCTCTGCCTCCCCCTGCCTTTGTGTGTTAGAGGCCAGCTAAGGGAGAGGAGAGGGAGGCTGCAGGGGAGGAGAGAGGAGCTGGAAGAGAGGCATCCTATAGATCAGATGTGAAACTAGAGCTTGAAGCCTCTTTATTTTGACATGCTCTTACTTGACTTGTGGATTTGCACATCGAGTGGAGGCTGTGCCTTCGCCTCGCTCTGGTGTTGTCAGTGTCCTTTGTGACAGTAATGCACAATCAACTGTAGCACACAATAGAGATGGGTTTTGTCACAGTTTCTACTCTCTCACTGTCTCCAGCAGTTTGAATTGATATGCCTTTGATTGGCTGTACAATGATGTATATTGTACCTTGAATTAACCAGCGTCCTTTAAAAAGACTGTCGGAAATAAAGTGTGTAAACTTTAGTTTTACACACTCGTCACTTTCACTTCTTCTTCAGTTCGAGCTGTGTGGTTTGTCCGCTCAAGGCTGACGATGCAAATAATCTGTTGATTATTTTCTCAATTCATCGATTAGTTGTTTCGTCTATAGAATGTCAGAAAATGGTGAACAGCCCCCCTCAAAAAAACCCAAAACAGACCTAGAAGTTTTCGAATTGGCGTGACTGAGGACTTATCCAGCCTGACAGCCCTGAATATGATTCCCATCAATCCACATGTAGGTGACAGCATGAAAGAAGTCATGCTCATATTTGACTTGATCAGTTTTTACAGGCTAATCAACCACTGTACGGCCTGGACAGACCAGAGAGGAAGCAAACATTCAGCCTTACATTATATGTGATTTTTAGCTTCATCTGAATAGATTTTACAGTGAAACACTGAAACATTTCACACTGCAGAAAGGAATATTGTACATTTTCATCTATGTGTTTTGTGGCAGCTGATTGTTGATTGTTGTTTATTTTAGCTGCAGAAAAGCCATAGACTTGTTTTGACTTTCCTGTAGAGCTTCTTCTGTGTGGACAGTAACACTCTCTAATAACGGTATTAAACATGTACTGTGCACACACACACACACGTACAAAATGATAAAAACAAGATGTCAGTGATGGCCACAGAATGCTGCATACCTGACGTGCTTCAGGGTTACTCCAACGCAGACACACAAGCATTTATAACAGTTTTTCTACATTTGCACATGGCGTGCACATAGCATTGACGTGTCATGTTTAGTTTTGCACGCGTGCATTCGCAGGGTATGTTACACACATACAGCAAGCACACACTGAACACACACGCTTAATGAACTTAATGCACGAGCTGCAGCTTAATGAATGTATAGCCATGAATGTAGAGTATGTCCAAGGAGGGTTCAACAGGGGGCGATATAGAGCAGTACAGACACAGATACAGTATACTTAGAGTACAGTGGACTGATGCGTTTTGCTGTCACGCTACACTGTCTGTGTCCTTTGTGGACTCATGCTGAATTTTAGGTCGCCGTCATTATTCTTGAAGTGACGCAAAATATATTTGATAGCTGTGTGTTGTCACCTGACCGCGTGCTGATGTCAGTTTTGTTATGTTTTTCCACCGTATTTCTGCTGGAGCGACTGCTGTTGACGTGCTCACCAATCCTTAAGTAGACTTCATTTTTTAGATTTTTTTTTTTAATACCTGAGAGCCTGAGACCTACAAGTCCGACCTCAATTAGCCGAGATGTCACCTGTTAGAAAAAAAAAAAGAGAGCTGTATCTGAAATCACGCGTCAGCCATACAAGCATATTCAGAAGCAACAGACACACCTGCCCCCGTTGGCACAGGTCATTGAGTTCACACAGTGGAAAGGAGCCATTATGTGGCTAAGAGGGCCTGAGTGTTTGTGTTTGTGTTTGAGTCCAAACGAGGTGGCCAGACACTGAAGGCGTCACTCACCTACTGACCTACCTAAATGTCTCTCAGAGCTGCCAGCGGATAAACAGCACGCACGCACAAATATACGGAAAGAGTGACATGTAAGCACACACGGGGTGATAGAAGCTGCTGTGTGAACGTACGGAGTGTGTTGATGAGCTTGTTCTAGTGTGTGTACCGTACATACATTTTGCATTCACTGCCCAAAGACCCACAGCACCACACATGCATTTTTAAAACCCCAGGAAACAGAAAGGTAGGTCACGCTGCGTGGATTGGGGTGTGTGTGCGTGAATCTGGGTGTATGCATGTGTGTGTGAAATCCCCTCGCAGGGAGCGCAGGCTCAGTCGGAGAGTATATTCCTGGAAAGCCAGCTGCCACTCCTGTTATCACAGCTAACTCGATTAGAGGAGCTTCTGCCGCTGAGCCCTCTGCTCTGAGAGCTGCAACATGCACACGCACACCCACACGTGTTGGAGGACCCCCACTCTAGATTTAATTGAATCAGCCAAAATAAAGTACATTGAATCTCCAACTAATGCAATGTCGTAACCGCTGCACTTAAAGCGTGTGCCTATAAAACTCCATGAGTCACACATATATAAAAGCTGCCTGAGACGTACACACAACCAGAAAAGCACAGCGCAGCAATTTTCAAGTGAAGTAAAAACAAAAATGCAGCAATCTGGTCATAAAAACATAAAGATTCAACCATAAGAAATATGACTGCAGTCCTTAGGAAAGTTTGGAGTGCCGGTCTTAAAATTCATTGCACCCAATGTGGCCCCCAGGATGTCGCCCTAATATGTACTTTTCCAAATCGCTAATAGAGAACAGCTCTTTGTTGCTGTTGTACCAATTAACCGCAGCAAAGCAGGGATGTCAGTTAGGTGGCCAGCCTTTCACGAGAGGTGCTGACCTTTGCCAGCGATCATGCTAATCATTGATCATTTAGATAAACACAGGCTACCATAAGAGCCCATTATTGTCCCTCCCACAGCCTTCCTATGGACAGCGGTTATAATTAGGCCCCGTGGTAATCGGCTGACTAATTGCTGTTGGTGGGATACATGCATCGCCTCGCATCAAACCCAAGGGGAAACTCCGCTGTTACTTTTAATTACCTGCTGTTAAGTTTGACAACTGACCCGCAAATGCTGCTTTTGGAGCCGAAGGCTGGTTTTGTGGGACGGGAAGGGGATACTGGAGATCGACCTCTGGTGCGGACGCTGCCACAATGGCCCAGATGGATGGTTTCTGTAGTTACTCACGCACACATACACACCGTGGGGTGAACAGGCACATGCTGGCTTTAAAGGCAGCAGACCCATTCATCATGTGTCTGTCTGTAGAGGAGCTGCTATTCATTGTCTCTCCTCCAGCTTATTCTCCAGGAGCTGGCCTGTCTCATACATCTCTCTACCTCTCTCACCGCTTCTCTCTTTGTCTTTCTCTCGCCTCTCGTCTTTATATCTTTGATACTCTCCCTGCCTCTCTCACACCCTTTATCTATCTCGCCTCACTGAGAGAACAAAGAGGACGCAGCTAGTTACCTTGTCTGTGTCTGTCTGCCTGCATGTGTGTTTGAAATGTATGAAGTGCGCCGTTAAGGACTCATCCCAGTAAGCTCATTTCTCCAGTGCCACAGAAATCACTCAAAGTTAGAAGTGTTTTATGGATCACAGAGGGCTAAGAAGCCAGAACAGACACCTCCTATGTAGCCTGCTGTAGCCTTTCACTTAATATCAGCTCAAACTCATGAGAAGAGGGACGTGCAGTCGAAGCAAGAGGAAGATTATATACACTTACACATAAAATGCAGTCAGAAAATGTGTTTCTGCCTTTAAACATCCACCCATGCATCCATTCCATGGTCACTTGTTCATTTTCAGGGATGTTTATGTGTGTTTCTCTTTGCAGCCATGCTGTCAGCATTGGTATTGGTCACATGTGACTATCCCAGACCCACACGGTTTCATAATCCATTAGATTAGATTAGATATAACACAGAATTCTGGTTCCTGTTTTACACAGTTAAACACATGCAAAACTATAGTATAACAAAGTTTGAGGGCAACAAAACAAGGTTTAGTTCTCTTGTAAATCCTAATCTGTGCAATAATCTGTGCATAACAATCTGTAAATACAATTTACAACTTTTTAGGATGACGTTATTCTTTTATCCCACTCTTTTCTATATATACTTGTTGTTTTGAAATTGCATTGTACTTGTTCAATACTCTATCCACTTTATTGATGCTGCTGTAAACTGGAATTTCCCCACGTGGGACTAATAAAGGAATATTGAATTGAGTTGAATTGAAGTCCTGTGAGTGATACTTGATGATACTTTTTATTAGACTTCTATTGTGTAAGCAGTTTCCATGATGGTCGTCTTTGTTTGTGTTGCAGTATCCAGCATTGTAAAGAACAGAGTAAATACACTTGCAAGATAACCTTGTTGGGAAGTAACCTTGTGTGTGCGTATCTAAGAGTTATTCACCAGCGTCACCAGGTCTTGGGAGAGTGAACTGCCAGAGCAGCGTTTACAGAAACTACGTGACACCAACATGTGAAATTGCCAAAGCATTTACAGAATAAATGTACATGTGTGAGAGCAAACTGAGGTTTCCCCATCCAACCTTGAGTGAATGTGAGGGACGACTGTGGGGATGGTCCACTCTCATTGGACGACGCACACTGACAGATGGACAAACACAGAGTATGGCAGCGTGCTTCCTCTCCTCATCCTGAGTGTCAGGAGGTACCGGTCCAAGCCTTTCCTGGGCTGCCTGTGCTGGATGGGAACACTTACTCCAGCTTCCCAGCGTCTTTCACCGTGTGTAACACTTACACACACGCAGTTACACGTTCGCAGGTGTGGAGACAGCACAGTTAGCTGTTTGAGTTCGCTCGTCTGCCATGTGAGGTTTATCGCTGCTGCTTTCAGACTAATTGCTTTGGCCTCATCAAGGCTTGTCAACATTGTACAGTATGTACAGTACGGTGTGTGTGTGTGTGCGTGCGTGCGTGTGTGCGTGCGTGCGTGCGTGTGCATGTGTGTGTGCATACATATGCTACACAGGCCACATCCAGGGCCAGGAGCAGGGTTGTGTTGCCATGGTGAAAATGAAATCCAAAATGCAGAGTTGCAAGGAAACCCCTGATTGGCTGAGGAGCCATGCATGGGATTGTGATGCATGCTGTCAGCTGGCCAATGGGACGCAGGCTGAGCCAGGGCTGTTGCTAAGGGGAGTAGCTTGGAACAGAGTCAGCTGGGTTTTCTCTCTCTCTCCTCTCTCTCTCTGCGTCTTCCAGTCAGCTTCTGGCTCGCTCGCCCGCTCTCTCCTGCCGCTCGCTCTGCCTTTGCCCTCATTGACTCCTTCTCCCCCTCCTTCCTGTCTCCCCATTGCTCTCCCTCCTACATTTTTTTTTTTTTTTTTGCACTTCTACACGTGCGAAAGGGGAAAGAGCACATGTTGAAAAATTCACTGAATATTTCATGCAGCTTGTTGTGCGGGGCTGGGGCCGGATCCGAAGACACTCTGCACACAAAGTGCTGTATGTGTGTGTGTCTGCGTGCATGGAAGTTTGCATGTTTTCTTAGTCTGTGCATCGGTCTGAGCTGTCGTTCATGTGTGATCGTATGGTTTGTTGTCATGCTCATTGCTTTGTGTATGGACTCATGTGAGCACCTCCGCTGTCTTTTACCCCTCAGTGTTTGTGTGTTTGGGGTGTTTTAGGTGTGTGGAAGGGTTGTATGCTTTCATACGTGTTTAATGCCTGTGGGCTCTCCAGGGACTAGGGGCTCTCCAGCTGAAGTGGGGCGTGCTTGAACGCAAGCCAGGCAACGTTGGGTACGCGCCTGGCGTCACGTAGTGCTGAGCCCCCTCCACTACCACCTCCCCTCCACCCTCTCAGCTCCTTATACCCAACTGCTGGGTCATCACCATTATTCACTTCACACCTCACATCTGTACCCTGATGAACAGAGATTGCTGACCCCTCTGTTAAGTTATGTATAAGTTAATGGTCTTAAGGCAGGGTCATTTGACATTTTAAAAGAGGATAAATTAGTAAAAAATAACAAAATAAAAAAAATAAACAGAGGGAAAACAGAGAAATCTTTAGCTTCCATATGATGTGGCTTCCGGTCTTGGATGTACAGCGCAGGATCTCAAGCAATCTGATGACATGTCAATGACATGTTACAGTTCGCTGCTGCTGATTCCCATAATGCATGGCTCTATGTGCTTTGGTTGCCATGCCAACTCTTGTATAACTAAGATGGAAGTTAATGGCCTGTGTCAGCTTTTCATTGTCGCTCCTCAAGCAGCCTGGACAACAGCTTTACTGTCACATACGTAATGCACTTTATACGCATAAGCAAGAGGTGAATTAAAGCCGTAACTTCAATGTGGATTTGTAGTTTCTCTTATTGCTCGTGGTGGAGATTTTGCTCCCATGAATAAAGGGCGAACAGATAAGTCGTGTATCGTTCACATGGTAAGACTCTGAGACAATTTTGTGTAATATCTGGCTTTAGAAATGAAAATTAGTCTCTGGCTGTTTAATGTGCCACCCACTGAACAGAAAGTCAAATTACAGTGGCCTTCATTTGCCTCCTGCCTTTGTGTGTGTGTGCGTTAATGACACAGCGTGCACAGAGTAGGCTGAGGTATTGCGTGTGCGTCCACTCATGAGAATGTGGGTTAGCATCAGTCACAGAGTCATCGTCAATTATGCATTTATGACACAGTTGCTGGTGTCAGAAATAGTTGCAGTCGGCTGTCCGACTTTGGCTTGAGTCTAACATCCTGATCCAGCTCGATCTGAGGTGTCGCACTGAGTCATGTTACGCTCTGCGGTATTCAATGATCAGACTTTGCCAAGAGGCAGCAGCGACACAAAGAATGACCTTTTTGTTCGGTTTTGGAGAGGCAGGAATATTGTACGTCACCTCACAGTGGGCAGAAACAAAGAATCCGCTCTGTCTACACATTTTTCTGCCTCTCCCCCTTCTGTTTCCTTCCTCCTCTCATTTCCTCCTTCCACACTTCCTGTTTCCTGGCTCTCATCCTCTCTTTGTTCAGCTTTCTCTCTCACGGATACTTTTTTATTCTCCTTCCACTGTCATTTAGTTTTTCCTGCTGTGTGTGTGTGTGTGTTTGTGTGTGTGTGTGTGTGTGTGTGTGTGTGTGTGTGTGTGTGTGTGTGTGTGTGTGTATTTTGAAGTAACCTTGTGTGTGAGTGTGTAATGGATCTATTGTGCCGACGGCTGCCAGGGGAATCACTGAAGTGAGGCTTCCTACTTATGAATCAAACTCCGCTAATAGAGCATGGCTGGCTTTGAGATGACATAACACACACACACACACACACACACACAAAAACACACCGTGGCTGTGCCCCCAATCATTCATTCATAATAATCCTCACAATCAGTTATTCAGAATGAGAGATGGAGGGAGAGGAGTGAAGAGTGAAAAATTGGGAGGCAGAGGGTGGCACTCACTTGCTTCATGTGAAAACAAAGCAATTACAGGCATTATTAGTCCTATTAGCTGTGTGTGTGTGTGTGTGTGTGTGTGTGTGTGTGTGTGTGTGTGTGTGTGTGTGTGTGTGTGTGTTTGAGCATGCACACGCAAAGATAAGATCAGAAGCAGGAGCCCCAGCTGTGGCTGGAGCTGGGCTCTTAGCTCTCCCACTGGTTTCATTTGGGTTATCGCCATTGTCCTCTTATTGATAGTGTGTGTGTGTGTGTGTGTGTGTGTGTTTCCTTCTGCTTTGCAAAAAAGCATTCACATGGCATTAATGTAAAAAGTTCAGCTTGAAATGGAAACACAAATATCCGAAATAAGCAGGAATGAGAGCATCTCGGCATGCTTTAGCGAACGTAGGTGTGTTTGAAGAACACACTCACACACACGTGCACATGGTTTCCACTTCTGTAACAATGGAAAACATTATACACACGTGCATGAGCACACACACTCAGAAAGTTTCCTAGCGTGCACTTGTGCAGTCAGTGGGACTTATTGGAAGAGAATAAAGCAGTCAGCCTCTGTGCAGTGGTTTAAAAATAGAAATAACACACACACACACACACACACACACACACACACACACACACTCGGCTTGCAGCTCAGAAATAGAAGAAGCGAAAAGTATCTGAGTAGCTGAGCCCAGCCGCTTTCCCCCTTTTTCTTCCTCTCTTTCCTGCTCTGTGTTTTTGCCTTTTTCTTCTCCTCCTCCGTCTCATCCGTCCTTTTGCATCTCTTCCCCTCTCCCTGCGCTCGCTGTGCACTCTGCTTCAGACAGAAAACAAAGAGAGTCAGCAGAGAAGAAAGAGCAGAGGTAAGAGAGCGAGAACGAGAGAGAGAGTTAAACTGAAAGCGAGCGTCCGTGGGAATCAGACGAGCCAAGTTTGCATCACCGCAGCGCCACGTGCATGTGTTTGGGTCACATGCAGTCGTGTGTGTTTGATGTTCGTCAGCGTGTTGCTGCGTGCACTCAAGCAGCAAAGTCTGCATATACCGAAGTGTCTGTGCATGATGGGATTTCAGTCATCTCTCTCTCTCTGCTTCTCAGGCTGGGATTCAGATAGAGGCAGAAAAAATGAGTAAGAAACTGAGTGTGAGGGCAGAGCAGGTGTCATGGTGGATAACAGAACGCACTGTTACTGCCAATATTTATCTGTTTACACAGAAAAGTTCCCTTCACCGCTCTGCACGTCTTTCCGTCTCCTCTGTCTGTGTGTGTGTTTTCCACGCAGCGCAGCGACAGTTTATTATCCCTCTGATCACCGCTGAGAGAGCGAGGGGAGTGATGAAGAAGTCGAAATTTGATGTCAGAGACGACGGCAGAAAGACAGAGGGAGGAGAGAGGGAGGAGGAAGATGAAAGCGAAGAAGAGAGAGAGGAGATGATTATGCAGTTTAAGATAATGCTGGCTTTGAAGAGAGAAGAGAGGGAGCTGGAGCGAGATAAACAAAGAGGAAGGCAACACAGCTGAGTTGTCTCTTTGCTCCTTCACCTGCACTCTTTTTGTGTCTTCTTCCATTTTTCTTCCTTCTCTCTCTGGTTCTCAGTTATTTTTATCTCTGACTCTGTGTCGGCCCCTCAAAATGTCAAGGTATATTTTACAATAAAGCTGTGGATGGCATTTCTTCTCTTTTTCCCGAATGAGTCTCAGTAAAGGGAGAAACTCTAAACCGAAGCGCAGGCAGATAAATCAGAATAAAATCCTGCGACGCGGGCTCACTGCCTCTGATGCGCTGCTGGAAATACTACCATTACCAGCTGAACCGCACATGAATGAGACAATAAAAGGAGTAAATGCAACCGCGGAGGCGTCTCTGTGACATCTGAGTTGTTGGGAGGGTATCAAGGGCAACAATTCACCTCATTCACACATCCGCTCACATTTGATTAAACACTGCGCTGATAGAAGCAGAAGCAAACTCAGCCTTTTGAGAATAACACACATTCAAAGCTTCAGTCTAGAGATGAGCCATCATCTTACTCCTTGTTAATCAGTAGTTTTTTTTATGATGACCCACATTTGTGAATTCAGTCTAGAAGACACGTTTTCAGCATTAAGTGGGAGAAATACTGAGGCTCAGAGTCCGTTCTTCATCACTGTCATCAAGCTGTTTAGTAGCTGCTCTGTAGCTTTTGATCATAGCATCCATCAGCTGAGGAAGATCATGTGATACGACCATGTCGTCTTTCCATCACGTGCTTGTGATGAAGGTCTGCTGAGTGCATTTTCAGCCCGCGTTGGATGCATTCATAGCTGTCACAGGTTAACCTCAGGCTGTCACCATTAACGGATTACGTGATGTTTCAGTTTCACTTCTTCTTCTCCCGCTCACCCATGCGCCTGCTTTCTCTCTCATGCTGACATTCACTCAATGAAATGTCTTTTAAGGCTTTCCATCCCTAAAATTGCACAGTCCCCCAACTTGAACACATTAAAAATCCACAGATAGACCTCAAAAGAGGCGTGCACGCAAGAAGGCCCGACAGTCTAACAGAAGTAGAAGCCTAATGGGTGAAAATCCCCCAATCTCAGTCTGAGAGACAGCAGTGATCTGTCCCACCACCACACACCTGTCCCATTAAACATTTACCTGTACAGTGTGCGCTATCCAGTGTGTCAGTTTGTGAGTGTGTGTGTGAGAAAGAGAGAAAGGCACACAATGCAAGTGGTTCTCATAACAATGTGAGAGACAGGAAGACAAAAACAAGCTTCTCATCAAATCTAAGTTTCCTTTGCTCTTTCTTGTAATCACTCACTCATCACGCTGACTTACTGCGACATGCTGGAGGAGACAATAGAAGTGTAGGCCGGACCAAAAGCCGTGTTTTTTTTTTTCTTTTTCGAGCTTCCGCGCACACATAAACAACGCTAAGTTCTAGCTAAAGGAAGTGGGCGTTGTAGTTTTGAGCCATCTAAAGTGCCTGAGAAATGCAGTAGGAAGCAGCAGGTGTTTGTCGGCTTCTGCTCAGCACTCCTCTGTACTTTGAAAGACTTTCCACTCGTCTCACGCTCGTGGGGTTTTCTTACATGTGGACAGCGTTTGCACTCCCAGCTGATGTTTGTCAGAGCCGGCCTTTGCTGCTTCTACCCCCTCCACCCGTCTCTCCCAATGCTCCACTCCTTCCATCTCTCCATCTCTCCCTCTGTCACTGCGATATGACCTCTCGGTCAGCAACCTCATCAATAAGGGGCTCGTTTGGGGGAAGGGCAGGGTCAGGGGTGTGTGTGGGTGTGTGTGTGTCTGTGTATGTGTGTGCATGACCCTGATGGGGCCCCTAGCCTCGTTCGATTGAGAGTGGGGGAGACTAGCAGGGCAGGGTCTTACAGGCCCCACATTTTCCGCCATCTTAGGTTTCTGTCTATTGACTGCTGTGGCGACCAGTGATCTCGTGTGTGTGTGTGTGTGTGTGTGTGCGTGTGTGTCTGTGTGGGTGTGTGTGTGTGTCCAGTGTCTGTATCTCCTGTCCATTCTTCTCGCAGGTGGACAAGACAATCACTCATTCTCATCTCTCTCTCTCAGTCTATATAAATCTCTGCCTGTCTGTGTGCGTCTACTCTCCTTCCACCCCTCCCTCCCATTCAGCTTCTCCATCCTCCCTCCCTCCCTCCCTCCCCCTTCATGTTCCTGCTCTCTCATCCTTTTATTCCGTCCCTCTCTCCCTGCCTGCCTCCCTTCCTCCGGTCAGGTGAGAGGGAGGTGAGGGAGGAGGAGGAGGAGGAGGAGGAGGAGGAGGAGGAGCTGTCTCTTATACACATCTTAGGAAGACAAGCACTGACGACATGATCACCAAGGATCGCCATAGTCCATGCTAGGAATCCAGCGGAAGGGACCAGAATGCGCAGAGACAGGTATCCAGAGCAACTCCTTGGCTCACAGAG
>JBBMOE010000017.1:11100686-11104231 GCA_037975065.1 Chaetodon trifasciatus | reverse complement strand
GAGGAGGAGGAGGAGGAGGAGGAGGAGGAGGAGGAGTATTAGCCTCGCTGTCTGGAGCCAGTGGTAACCTTATATCTGGACAGAGAGAGACAGAGAGAGGAAGGGTTGGTAGTAACTTGAGCTTTAGTGATTGTGCATTCAACACAGAGGTCATTTTCGTAGACACTGGATATGAGTGAGCACACACTCACAGTCTCCTTCCTGGGCCAAAATGTATGTATACATCGAGCAAACCCTCACTGGGAAAGTGTATTCAATTCACTCTATCAGTGATGTCATCCCAATGCAAGGCCACCGTGGCCATTGTCCTCTGCCATCCTCCGGAAACGAAGGCTCTGAGGTTTGTGGATGATTGGCTTGTCCAGGCAGCTGGAAAATGGAGTTTAGTCAGCTCTGTGCCCTCAGGCTGCTGCGCTGTGCTGCAACACACACACACACACACATAAATGTAAATACAGTAAATGTACTCAACACAGATGAGCTGGAGGAAGGAAATGGAGAGATTCATAATTAGGGGGAGAAACAAGCAAAGCAAAAAGGATTATGTATTAGTCCATGTTTTCAAACCAAACAATAAGTCTCCTCAGCGTGGTTTGAAAGGATGAAGCTGTTTGGCAGTTTTCGGACGGTTTGTCACACAGTCCTGGCAATGTGCCACGTAAGCAGTCATACCAGTAAAGTGACTCGATTAATTAGAAACAGGAAAGAGAGAGTTACATTGGCAAAACGGAGACACAAACAGAGGTTCAACGGAACAAAAGCAGAGAGGAAAGCAAATAGAAAGCGCCGCGCAGTTCTGAGAAATCTCTGTAGAGAGAGACGGGCTGATGCACGGGAGCTTTCTTTGGCTTTTAATCAGTCTTAGCGAGTGATAGTGAAACAGTGTTCGTTAGCGAGCAGCTGTGGGCTGAATGCTGCAGTCGCTTTCGTGCCTTCAGATGACTTTCAATTCTGATCTTTTCACGGCCTGTGCTGCAGCTGGTGAACTGATTCCGGGACCAATATTTCCTGGCTCTGTTTCAACGACTTCTGCCTTTCACTTTTCTGTTGATGTCACATGTGACGTTGAGAAAACTCGCTTTCTCAAAGCTGGCCCAGCCTGGTGGTTCGATTTGAACTGCTGACCACACAGGAGGCGTTCAGAGCTGCGTAGATTACATCTCATTGGTTGAGTTGGAAGCTTAAATATCCATGTTGTACAAATCTGACCACAAACCAGTTTATTTAAGACATAAACACACCTCATGTGCCACACGACTGACTGCATGAAATGACAAATGCTTCTAGTGTTAAACAGCTTGACAAGGATAACATTTATTCATTAATGTTGTTCATTTTTAAGATCTTCATTTTTCTTTATGGTGAAGACAAAATGTTGTGTATATGGTGCAGCTTCCACAGAGAAGCTGTCTGCTTGACATGTGTGACGGGAGCTCCTCTGTGTGTGCATGAGGTTGACCTTTCTTTGCAGGTTGAGCAGGTTTATCATAGCTCCTCGAGCTGTTACCTAATTGTTCTGGTTATTCCAGACAAACTGCTGTTGCAACTATTGAAGGGATTGGCCTACTTAATGGTCCACTGTAGAGCTGAGTCAGCTAAGCAAGTCGTCAATCAGTTGATCATTAAAGTAATTTATCAAACATCTGCTGGTTGTAGCTTAATGACAATAAGGGCTTCATGCAGGCGTGTGCACGGTGGAGATCGTGACCGCTGATGGCTCCATGAAGCAATGTTTTGATGAGCGGGTCCCTGTTTTTGTATGTGTTGCATCACCCGCACATGAGCACACGGGTGATGCAATACATGTGTTCAGCTATTCCAGCGACAGTGGGTGATGGTGATAACACGCCAAGAAAAGTAGCAATACAACGGGAAAAGGTGGAGCCTGAAACACTGAATGTCAACGTAACTCTGCTTACAAGAAACCTCCGCAGGGTACTGTTTAGATTTTCGAATTGGAGTTTTCTGAACATTGCCTAACTTAGTAGCCAGTAATCACCCATAATTCAAAGCTCTCAGTTGCGATATTGTGCCGTCGAGCCAAAAGCCAAGTTTATTTTAGTCCCAGTATTTACTCCTGAGTCTGTATAATCAGCTGCAGGCCACTCCAGCTCAGGTTAGACCGCAGACAGGTTTGTAGGCCCACAGCCGCACCGCAGTGCCAAGGTGAACGAGTCCTCTCCAGGCTGAGGGGACCAGATGTGTCAAGTGGTTGAGCTGGGGATACAATGGGCCCCCCGGGGGCCTGTTGAAGTGCCTTGTCGGGGGCAAGGGGACTTTGGGTCCCCCCGCCCCCCCCAACCCCCTGTCCCTCTCAGACCGGGGCTTTTCCTGGGCAGCGTGGCGCAGTGTGTGGCCTGGCCCTGAGCCAGAGCAGCCAGCCTGCCTGCCTCTGCCAGCCTCCCTCCCCTGAGACCAGAGACAAAGCTGGGACACGGCCAGACACTCCACGCTCTCTGTTTATCTCTCCATCATTCCCCTCCTCTCTCTACACTCTTTTTCTTCTCAAACATTAGGGGTCATTGTGCCCCCTTTTTCTTTCAGATCACACCATCCCATCTCTTTCCCCGTATGCTTTCTTTCTCTTCCTTTCTTTTGCTTTAGTTCTGCTCTACGAGTTCATGTTATGTTTGTCTTTCATCTCTTGCTCTTGGTTTATTTTGCCATCTCACTCTATCTGCACCACTCCTAATCTCCCGTCAGTGTCCAGAGTTTCTCACACTTCATTTCACACACTAACACACACACAGACACACATGCAGTCATTGTTTCTTACATTTGCACACATACCCAAACACACACAGGTTCACAGGTATCAGCCAACCAGCTGCGCACAGGCACACGCACGCACACACACGTACACACACTCCCCCACACAACTTCCAACCCACTTTACATTCACCCACATTCAGTCTCTCTTCAAGCCCCCGCACACAGAGGTACAATTGCACTTTTCCCATATAAACACACATATAGCCCGACTCAACACATCCCCTCCCCACACCCCCCCCCTCGCTGGTGGTGTGTGAGTGAGTGTGTGTGTGTTACAGTGTGTCTGTCATCCTGTCGCTGTGTGTGGGCTCCACATCAAACCAGCTGCCTAACCAATAAAGGCTAGTGTTAGCCACCAGTCTCAGACCGGCTAGCATGCATCACTCACTGAGGGTGTGTGTTTGTGTGTGTGTTTGCGTGCATGCATGTGCGCTCCATCCTCCACAACCACCCACGGTGCTGCTGCCAACAACTCTGGTTGACTCTGTTGCTTTATTGGGAGATGACTGCTGCTCTCTCACTCTCTCTCTCTCACGGCAATCATTTTCAACTTTCATTTATTTCCTCTCTCTGATTTGCGCTCGTTGACTTTCCCTCTTTCTTCAGTGCTGAACTTCTTTTCATCTTTCATTTGTCGACTTTTTTTGTTTTCATTATTCTCTATTCTTTTTGTGTTTTCCTCTCTTCCATAGCTCTCTAATTACCACTCTGTCTGTCACTGTGCCGGTCTCAAAATGATTCTGAACCACAAACTTCACACCTCACATGAAAGA
>JBBMOE010000017.1:11088186-11095686 GCA_037975065.1 Chaetodon trifasciatus | reverse complement strand
CCGTCCATCCCAACAGTGACATTTACTTTTTTAGTAATGCTACATCCAGGTTTTGCTTGTATGTAGCGCTTTGCTGTCATGTGGATTACATAAAAATGAAGACTTTTACAATGGCTTTCTTCCCAAGATGTCTTGTAATTACTCCTGACAGCTATAAGAAGTGCTGAAGTTGTTTATGTTTTTCAGCTGCACCTGAGTTTTTATACAGCTCTGCTTTAAGCGGGCATTTTCTTTGCCGCTTTATTTTTCTTTGGGGGAACTTACACATGGTCTTCATAAGGCTATGTTTTTTCTAATTTAAAGAGAAAGTTACCACATGCAGCACATAGCAAGTGGACAACTTTGATGTGGGCTCACAGGTTTAAGGTCGCTCTGATTTAAGTAAGCAATAAATTCCTTCATGCCCTGTCTGTGTCCCTCTCAGACGCACACACACACACACACACACACACATAATGACTTGTCCCTTTTGAGGTCAGGGTTGCAGACATCAAAGCGAAGCAGACGGCCGAGTTGGTAGCCAATTTCAGACATGAGCTTCTCTCCTTAAATGTGCTGGTGATTTTATGTGGCCACGTCATGTTTGAGTCATTTTTTATGCAAAAGTCACGCAGGCAATCCTACCAGGACCTGATAGTATTTCTGGAACACTGCTACAGGGCTCGAAAAGGCTACAGCACAAACAAGGTTTCATACACACATCAGAGAGAGAGAGAGTGCATGCACATCATGCTCCACCAAGACAACACTTTGATGACTTAATCATCAATTCTTACGCACAGGGAAATGAAATTACTGAAATAAACAATGAAATAGCACAAATGAGCCAGTCTAAAGTTGTAGAGGGGATGTTCTCTTGCAGTGTGAGGAGGGAGAGGCTTTGAAAATGTGATGTTTGGTAGCATTGTGCCATCAAGATCTGATATTTCAGTGTTTAACTTGCTAAAATCAAATCAGCTAAATGTTTTTAGTATTTGTGTTAAGCTATTTTCACTGGAGATTTGAATTATTCCCTACACATTGTCCAGCACCGTAATTATAAATGAGGACTTCAGGAGGAAAAAGGTGCAGAGTGAAGTCAGAAAGGAAAGAAAATCCGAGTTAGAAAGAGATCATAATGACGGGCGACTACAGAGACAGAGCCGATTGGAGGAGACACAGAGAGAAGAGGTGACAGAGAGATGAGAGCATATGGATGGGGGAGGGAGAGAGGAGGAAGCGGGAGAACTAATTAAAGAAAGTAGACTTTTAGTTGGGTGTTGATTCCACGAGGAGTAATGGTCCCAGGTGTGTGAGATGAGGGGAAACAGAGGAGATGAGGGAAGGGGAAGGAAACTAGGTCCCCATACACCATATGTTCTCCATCTTCCCCTCTTTCTTCTCACTCGCTTTCAGTCCCTTTCATTTCAGGCTTTCCGCTGGCTCAGTGAGAAAAGCTTATGGTGGATTGCTTTTTTTCAGCTTCCTCGCGGTTCTGTCAGCTATCTATGCGTACCGCAGGTTAAGTGAGGTGACAGCGGTATCGCGTGTGAGGTGGCGTGGAGACGGAGCGATTGTGCAGCTGTTTGCATATGCTTTTGTGTACATTTCAGAAAGGCTCGATAGCTTTCTTTCACGATCTGACGCCTGTTTATTGGGGATTTGCGTTTGCTGTTCTCACTGTAGATTTCACTGTTTGTCTGACACATTCCGTTTTTTTAATGTTTAACTTCTCCTTTCTTTATCACTTATTGTTTGAAAGTGAATTTCTCTGCCTGCTTTGTGTAAAGCTGCAGCGTTGCCAAAGTTCAGTAGGCTTGGTCGCTGCAAGTCTTGCTGAAGTGCCCCTTTGCAGGCTGCGCTTTGTCCGACAGACTTGTGAGTACAGCACAAGTCCACGTATACTCGTGTTTCATTCCTTGACCGCAGGAACAGACCGCGAGTTTAAAATGACATGTCATCTAAATATAGCAACTAAACTCATGCACCCTCCCCTCAATGCAGCCCCACTCCGGATAATCACCCTCCTGATCACGGATCTCTCCACCCCGTCATGAAATGCAAGCTGCTCCCACTGTACATTCCACCCAGAGGAATGAGCCAACTCCCCTGTAAATTAGAGAGCGGGGGGCTAGTCATTGTTTTCTGCCAAACAAAGGCAGTTAGCAAACAGGAGTGGAGCAGCCTCCAACTAGTGGTTAGTCGGGTTTACCGGCCGGGGGCCTGGAGGGAAGCTGCTGCCGCCGCTGCTGCTGTGTCATCAGGTCGGAGTGCCTCAAGGCTCAGTCCCCGGGCCCATCTTTGGTCTCTTTTTTTTCCTCTCTGTTGTGACTGTGTGTTTGTGTCTGTATGTGTGCCCATGTGTGGACCCTCAGGCTGTTGTCAGGCAGATCACGGAGCTGTTGTGAGTTAGCCCGGCTGTCTGTGTCTACCTACATGCCTCTGTTCCCCAAAGAAGGACAAAGAAAGGAGGAGAGGGAAAGGAGGGAGACTGGGGATGGGAGTAGGGGGGTTACAACAGAGAGATGGAGCGAACGCATTCCTTGACATGCACAAAACATGTCCGCAGGGAACTGCAAGCCCAGCAAGATTCACAGACATCCAAGTTCTTATAACAAGACTCCCCTCTTCTCCCCCTCCCCATCTTTGTCCTCCACCTTCCCCTCCTCCCCCTATCCTTGGCCCTGGAGTGGTTTAAGCGAAGGGATAATCTGTGGAGGAATTCCAACAGGCAGGAATCCAGGGATTATCCAAAGAGGAAAATGGTAGATGATGGAATATTTAAGGGTTTACCTGAAATGATTGCTTGGGTTTCAGGCTTTGGGGTTTGAATTTGTGACAGCGTGACCAATTTCAGTTCATAAATAAGGTGATGAAAATTAAACCAAACAATACAGCATCAGCCTAAACAGGATGTGCTGGCTGCTGGCTTGAGATGTTGACAGTATGCGGTGCAAGGATGTTCCTCATGACAAATTCCCCTGACGTTTAAATGGAAGTTAGAACTTGGACGACTCAGGAAACTCAGGAAACAGTCAAAACTTGAGCATACTTTCATCTATAAGGGGCTCTATAACATTTTAGGCGCAACAGTTCGCCGTTGTTGTTAAAATTAGTAACAATGCCCATTTTTTAGAAAGCAGCATTTGACTGGGAAGACAAATTATGTCAATATGTAATTAGATGTGTACCTTGATAAAATAATAAGTTAAATCGAGTAATATTTCGGGTGCCCAGTAATAGTAGCAACATTTAAGAAGTGTTAACACTTCTTAAATGATGTTGATGCTCACTGTTCTTACAGTTAGAAGTTAAGTAACATGATAGTCGTGTTTGCTCGTCAGAATGAAGTTACATCAGCATCAGTCAGTATTAGTAATCTGGTGTTCTGTTTCACCAGTAAGAAGTGATCATCTAATTGTCAGCCAATCAGACATCATGCTATGACCATGAGAGCCAGTCTCATCTCATCTGGGTCAGTCCAAGATGATGGAGGATTATGGTCTATTTATTGGTATCAAGTTACAGCTGGCTGATGAGTTGGTGGGACGTTGTGAAGAGGCATTTTTCACATATCTGACAGTGATCAACAGTAGACAGATTGAGGAAATAATCAGCAAATGAATCAAAGCCCAAACCAAACTAAGACTGAAAAAGCACTATCTCTAGATACTCTAGTTTGAGTCATGGATTCGAACCTTCTGTATCATTTATTTATTGCTTCTGCGAGTCTGTTGCATCCGTCTGCTCCTGCAATATCCCCCCAATCTCTGGACTTTCCTTGACCCCAACGCATATAGCACAAAAAACCTGGTGCTGTTCTGTATGTGACTACAATAAATATAGGCTGGCAGCAGCACGGTGTTTAAAATGCCCTTACACTATCTGTGTTATTGTAAACATGCTGCATCTTTAGGGCTTAGCTCCTCCTGTCCTACTTAACTGGTCGATAAACAGGCTTTAGCTTTAATTATGGTGATGTCTAATATTGCGCCTTCTTACATCATGCTGGTATCTTGTTTATGTGTTTTGTCTGGCCGTGTGTTATTTGTGCATGTCCGTCACAATTTCTCCACGCTTGCATGTGTGCCAGCGTGTGTGTGTGTGTGTTTTGGATGTCTAAGGATGTAATGATGGTGGGTGTATGTCTTGTCTGGTAGCTGTTATCATTACCGCTCTGTGTGGTTGGTCAGTACATTGGGTTCTGTTCGCCTCAGTATCTGTGAGTGTTTTCATGTGTACACGGAGAATTACATCAGACGTGTATTTTTAACAGACTCGCTTAATTTCTGCTATGTCGGTGAGGAAGGCAGGAACTTTAAAACACGACCTGGTCCGTGAACATTTCTGCCTCAGTCACGGCCAGTTTTCATCTGGTTGTTTAACAATGAAGACAGCAACTCCCATGATCCCTCCTCAACAATGTCATCAAACTACATCTTTTATTTTCATTGTTTTGATTGAGAGAACCCGAGCAGCAGAAATTACACACTGTGCGTCTCAATGACGACGCTTGAGCTGTTTTGCTTACAGTGATTTTTGGGGCAGAAGAGCACGTTGAAGTAAACACTGCAGCGTCCTGTGATACACTCGATACTCAGGATGTCATGTTTCAGTTAGTTTTGCTATTCTCTGTGATTAACCAATTACCGGTTGTCTGCACAGTGAGGTCCATAAAGAAACAGTTTTCTGAGTGTGGTGTGGAAAAAAATTGATTGGCCGACACAGAGCCCCAACTTTGACCCCATCCAATAACTTTTCACTGAACTGGAACACTGACTGCGAGCCAGGCCAAACATCAGCGCTGGACCTCACTGATGCTTTTGTGGTCGAATGGGAGCAAAGCCTTCCCAGAAGTGCTACAATAGATGTGCCTGTTTTTTTAGCACTACTACAGTATATGTTTGCCAGTGCCACCGATACATGTTGTGTATGTGTATGTGTATGTGTGTAAGCTCTCATGTTTGTGGTGTGTTTGCTTTTCAGGTACAGCCAATATCTGGCCCACCCAGTTACAGTCAGTACACACCCAGAGTGTGCTTAGCAGTGGCAGGTAGGAGGAACAAGCGTGTGTGTGTGTGCGTGTGTGTGTGTATTTCTACCCTAATAGATTATCGATGCACTGCTGGCTTGGTTGGCTTCAGCAGACAGTGGAAATGGGCCTGGACTCCCCTGAGGAAACAAGATATCTCCAACACACGCACACACAGCTAAGACACACATACAGTAGCTACAAACACAGGCACAATGTGACTTCATAGAGAGACAGCTCTTGTGCGCGGCACTTTAAAGCACATTTTTCACACTCACACACACACGCGCACACACACACACACTTACATACAATTAGCCACACCACACACCTGCTGGGTCTTGAGAGGAAGCTGAGCTCCATTCTGCCTGTATCTGAAGATGAAAGGAGGAGAAGACGAGAGACAGGCGGGAGGGGAGAGGAGGAGGAGGGATTAGAGGAGAGGAGGAAGAGGAGGTGGAGGAGGAGAGAGAGATGGAGACTGGCAGAGAGGTGGAGGACAAAGAAAGAGCGCAGATAAAGAGGAAGAGGAGGAGCAGGGATGAAGAGTGTTAGCCAACTCTGCACGCTCCCACCTATCCTCTCTTCTCTCCCACCCTGTTTGGTGAACAGATGGGTGGAGGTATCAGATTGTGATGAAAGCCAAAGCAGGAAAAAAGGGACAGGCAGACAGACAGACAGACAGACAGACACGTACATACAGTACACACACACACACACACACACACACACACACACACACACACACACACACACACACACACACACTCTTTCACTCCACCACACAGATGCAGTACTTTGCATGCCTTGTTGCTCTCTGTCTCCATCATATCATATTAACATATATGATCACTGTGCGTGCGTGTATGTTTTGTGTGTCGTGATCATGGACTCATCAGGTCAAACAGGTTCGACAAGGCACTGCACACACACAATACAACAAATCTGCATTGAGAGCCAGTGTTGTTGATGTTTTTTTCCTGGACGGGGAGACAGACACAGAAAGGGAGGGAGGGAGAGGCTCCAGGCACATGATGTATCAGACGAACGGTGGGAAGAAAGAGATAAGGCGCGATGAAGAAAGAGGAGGATGAGAGGGAGAGAAAAAAAGAAGGCATCAAACTTGTGAGCCCTGTGGGTCTTTGCTCACAGAGGGGTGGAGGGCAAATGGAGGCATGGTGGAGAATTCAAATGTCTCGGTGTCAGCGGGTTCACCGGCAATCTGTTCAGAATCCATCGCACATCACAACACACAGTTCTGCTTGAGCTTGGAACTGATGAAATTTGTGTCATGTGGCGTTGCATTTTTAAAGCTGCGCTGGGCTGGCAACTTCAAATGACACAGAAAAGGTAGCAGCTCGCCATTTAAGGACTTCACCACCCTGACATATTGTCACAAAGCATCAGTGGACTGCACACAGTACGCACATTTAATCCAAACCACACAGCCTGATTGGTCTATGCCAGCAGATAACACAGAGCAGGTGGACGGAAGAAATATGTGATGAAATATATGAATATAGATCACAGGATGTACAGCTGTGGATGCTGCCTTTAGGATACAAATGTCGGTCACGGATCAGGGATGGAGATGGAGTACAGAAGAGACGGAAGCAGACAGTACAGAAGAAGTTGGATGTTTTCACCGGACAATATGAAGGCCAACATTCTGTAAGATGTGCGATGAGCCTGCTTTGCTTGGAAAAGCTCAACCAAGTTTTTAATGATTAAAGGTGTACAGTCGGACCCACCAAGGGTTCCAGGTGTGTTTGCGTGCAGATTTCCTCTGGTCGCCGAGTCTGTACGTCGTCAGCTTTCTGCCAGTCATGGTGGTCAAATGTACTGCCAGCATGAACTCTGTGCTCCCAGTCAAACAACTTTAGCTGAACTTTTTTTCAGGCCAGACCACCCTCTGAAATCTAGCTATGTTTACATTCAGCTGTCAAGTGAATTTTATGCAAACTTTCAAAATGCTGCAAAAAGTAAAATGCAAATGAGGTGTTTTTCATCAGTCAGTCTGCAGTGAATGAAAATAGGCTTCCTGGATGTCAAAACCGGGCATCTGCTGGAAGAAGTCTTTCAATAACTAATCTGTATTGGATTGATAACTTGTGGTATTTCAGACCCTCCAAACCATCTCTTAACTTTTCTGCAACAAAACTGAACCCTTTACGCCAGAAACCATCCCTACTGAAGCACCAGTTTGACATCTTGAGTAAGACACGTGTACACTTTCTTGCCAAGAGTTACATTTGGAGATCAATACTTCTCTCATATCTGTCCGGTTAATACAAGGCTACAGCTGATTCCCTTTAGCTTAGCATAAATGGAATGCAACCAGCACAGACTTCAGGAAGTTACTGCTTCCTCCAATCAGCATCTTAGTTTCAACAGATCAACCTGACTTGTGCTAGCGATGAATCAACTGCAGAGGGGAAAGGAGAGGTAAGATATTTGATGGAGGGGGGAAAGAGGAGGGGGGAAAGAGG
>JBBMOE010000017.1:10990951-11078640 GCA_037975065.1 Chaetodon trifasciatus | reverse complement strand
GTCATGTTGTACCAGATCTGGATACTGAACCTGGAAGCCATTGTTCTCATCGCACCACATGTTAGCTAGTTTTCATGCCAAACCCTTATCACTGGCTTCACACATCTGTTGGTGCAAAGATGTTGGTGTAATAAATTCACATCTGCGCTGCAACACCCGCTGCAGAGTTTCATAACCCAGACTGAAGGTTATCTGCATCTGTATCGATTTGTTTTATTTAATCATCTGTAGGTCAAAGCATACCTCCGTCAGGCTTACATCACACTAATGAAGAAGAGAAATCAAGGTACAGAGTGAGCACAGAGGCTCCTTCTGCTCTCCAATCCCATCTGTTTGACACACAGAGGTAGGGAGGGGAAGGATGGAGAGAGAGAGAGGGAGGGAGGAGAGAGGGAGGGGTGGTAGACGAATGAGAACGAGGCCAGATCAGGCTGAGGGAGGGGTGGGGGTGGGGGGGTGGCAAGGGGGGAGGTGCTGTTTAGAGAAAGGCAGGGAGTGAAAAAAAAAAAAATCAGAGGGAGGCAGGCTGGGGGGTTGGGCTCCGAGCCTGTGCATGTGTATGTGAGAGAGGCAGAGAGAAAGCAGCAAGCGAATGTGTGTTGTGTATGTCTGTGTGTGTTTGTGCGCGTGTGTGCGCTCGCTCTGTTCCTTTCCTTTCTTTGTTTGACTACTGAGTGGGAAAAAAAAAAAGCGAGACAGAATATAGAGAGATAGAGAGAGGGTGAGGAAGAGAGACACAGACAGAGGAGAGGAAGAGGATCTAAAACGAGTCACTTTTTTTTAAAGAGAGAAAGGGAGAGAAGAAGAAAGACAAAGGATTTCTATTTTGGTCTGTTTTTTCTTTTCTTTTTTTTTCTTGCAGTTTGTAAAATGAGAAAAAATATACACCAACAACAACAACAGCAGCACTGAATGCTTTTGAAAACAGTGTCATATTCAGGAGCAGTGTGTGTTTTGTGTGCTGGCTCGGTACGTGTGTGTGTGCCTGCGCTGAGGAGGTGGGGGGAGGCAGCCTGTGCAGTTTAAAGGGAAAATACAAGGCACACACAAAGCTGGGAGCGCAGGCAGGCAGGCAGGCAGGCAGGCAGGCAGCAGGAAGGCAGGCAGGCAGGCAGGCAGCAGGAGAGGCAAGGGAAGGGAGAAGGTAGTGGGAATCTGCTGAGCTGGCTGACGCTTTCACTAACAAACCTCTTTTGGATTTTACTCCACCGAGCCCACCCCGTGTCTCCCTCTGAGCTCACCCTGAGCCCGGCCACGGTAAGACAAGCTTCCTATCCACAAGCTCTCAGCTGTTTCGCCGCTACCGCTCTGCAGACAAAAGCAGGAGAAAGTTGCTGTGTGTGTATGTGTGCAGATGGAGAGGAGCTAAGCTAAAGGCTGAAGCTAAGGCTAAAAGGCGTGAGGAATGCAGCACAAAGGGAGCTTGTGTGCTCCAGCTGGGGCTGTGTGTGTATATGTGTGCGTGTCTGTGTGTGTGTGTGTGTCTTTGTGGACGGGCTTGGATGTTTGTGTCATGGGGCTTCCCAAACTTTTGCATGTGAAAGATGCCCCAAAATAGATGAGCACCGGACCGCAGAGCCCCTTTTCGGTGAAAGATTTGTCCTGTCCCGGCTGATTGTGCACTGAAGGTGGAGAGAGTGAAAGCTCCGATCAGATCAGTCATTATATGGAGTCTGCTAGAGCTGCACATGAAAGCAAATATTCAGGAATTAAAGCAGTTGTCATTATGCCGGGAAACAAAAGGAAACCTCGTCAGGGGGAGTCTTGAAGGTCCCAACATGTTAGTTTAAAAACCAGGGGGTCATGTCAGAGCGGGGCGATTTAAATACCCCTGATGGCTCTGCAGCCAGCTGGCTCACCGGCGTGGAAAACAAAATACAAAAGTAGTTAATTTTCGCTTCTCTGTCTCCTTGTCTCCTTTCTCTCATCCCTTTTCACTCCTTCTCCCATGTCTTTTCTCCCGTTTTCATCATCACCCCTGGCTCTTCACTGATTTAAATGCCACTTTGCACAAAAGGTTTGTCTCTTCCTTCCTCCTCCTCGCCTCCTTTTTTCTGTCCTTTGCTTTTTTCTTCCCGCTCCTCTCCTCTCTTTTATCTCTCCATCGTGAAATTGGCAGGTGACTGTATTGAACAGGGGTCTTGTGACTTTGCTGCCTAAGCATTAATCAGTGAATGCCTATCTCCTCTGCACACACACACAGACACAGATGCCGGCTCCCATTAGCTTCTTACGCACAGTTAAACACACGCACACACACACATAAACACACAGTACTACAAAGTGTGTTGTCCTGTCCGGTGTGTTGTGGTCTGGGGGCTTTCAGCTTGTTCCTGTCACTAGTCTGGTCTGCGGTCAGCACCCGTTTTGTAAATGTGTGTGTGTTACTGATATATGAAGAGCTAAGAGGAGCCAGCATTCTGCGTGTGTGTGCGTGTGCATGTGTGCTCCTCCCTACACGAGTGTGTGAGAAACACAACACTTGTGCCGGCGTCTGCCCGGAGCTAATATCGGTGTCAGTATGTGACTGGATGTGTGTGTGTGTATGTGTGCGCGCGTGTGTCCGTCCCTGTCCCAATTAAGTCCGTGCACCCCCCCCCCCCCCCCCCTGTGAACCAATACAAACATTCCTAGAATAAAAGCCTCACTAGAAAGACATCTCACGCGTAGTTCTGTAAACTGATCCCTACAGTACTCCACCACACACACATACACACACACACACACACACACACACACACACGTGAGCGCCCGGCTCACACATGCGCACACACAGACTTACACACACAAGGAAAAATTACTGTTACTATTCCATTTGCTGCCCCCACCCTTCCTGCACCCCCCCCCCAGGGAATTTCCTCCTTTCTCTCTTTTCATTAGTTCATTACCAGCGGAAGTAGAGCATCCTCTACTCTCTGACATTTCTCTTTCCCCTTTCTCGTCTTTCTTTTTTTATTTCCTCCACCACTTCCTGTCCAGCTGTGATTATCCAGTAGTGGCGTGCCAGGCGCGGTTCAGCCAGGGTCGCCAACTGCGGGCTGGAATACATCATAGCTGCTCACTCGCTACCTCACATAGCCTTGCCCTGATTAGGAAATACTGTATACAGGACTCAGCCAGCACTAATGCTGCACTAATCTGTGGAAACTGTGCTGCTGGTTCCCATGCTGAATACACAGAATGGTATATTAGGTGTACAGCAGAATGTGATGCAGCATGATGTGTTACATTATGGTATGTCAGAACTGATTGTGCAACGATGGATTACTTTTTGATAGAGTTCTGTCTGGAGGAGTAAGTTATTTTAGCAGCAGGTTTTGGAATAAGAACAAATAACATGATAGATGATCTGATTTAGTAGTTTAAGAGAATGAACTTTTGTTATGTTGTAGAAAGAAAAATTGTGTTCTATAATGAGCAGTTTTATGGTGGAACCACACCTGACATACTAGAGAACTTAAGTTATTGTAAAATTGAATTGATCATGTAAAATATGTATCGCCTCATTGTTCAGTGTGTTTGTTAGTTTTTATTTCTGTGCCATGGCGAACGGTTTATGTTGGATACATGTTGGTGTCTCCTAATCCCATGTGGGCATATGAACACATGAATATGTCGGTATACTTTCAAAATAAGTCATGTTAGTTTGCAAATGTTTGAAGTTTATCAGGATAAAATACCTTTTTCTCAGCTCCTCTCCTCAATAAAAAGGACAACATAAACCAAGGGCTTATGTGTTTAGTTAGACACAGACTAATACAGTATAATAGCATCTGAAATGTGGTCAGACAGATTCCATTACTTTCCATCAGGGCTGTTGTTTTTTTCTCTGTAGGCTACAGTTTTGCATAGTCATTAGTTGGGGGAGGGGGTGACCCGGCCCAGCTGTGAGTGAACGTGTGTGTTTTGCCAATGCAGATAAAATATGGGGATGTGGCCCATGATGACAGTTGATTCTGGAGCTGTCTGTGTAGCAACAAGCCATTTCCTGCACTGAGAGCCATTAGGACGCCACCCAAACCTCCCACCCCCGCCTGTCACCCACCATGCTCCTGTGTTCCTCTGCAGATGTGCACGCACAAACACACAGACATGGGGGGGGGTTTTGTGATTGAATTTGTGTGTGCATGTGTGCTGCTCTCCTCTTTACCCCTCCTCAGCCCCGGGGCAGTCCCCCCACGGCTGAAGGGGGGAGATTGTGCATTCATTGGAATGGAGGCTGAGATGGCAGGGGGGAGGAGGAGGAGGAGGAGGCGGAGGAGGGTGAGGGTGATTGAGTGTGCTGCCTGGAGAAGAAAAAGGGAGACAGAAAGAAGAGAGAGGGGAAGAGGAGAGGGGGAGGGGTGGTCCGCCTTGTGTTTAAAAACAGGGAGAAAAGGGGGAGGAGAGGGAGAGGAGCAGACAGGCAGGAGAGGAGGTTCAGGGGTGGAGGTGAGGGGAGGCTGGCTGGCGCCGTGGCTGGGTTGTGTCTGTGGAGAGGGGCTGGAGCTGGGCTAAAAACAGCTCATGTTCAAGTGCTGATTTGAGACACTTCCATGTAAATAAATGTCTGTCTGTGACCGCCAGCCTCTGATTGATAGAAAGTCACAGCCGGCCGATGGAAGCTTTTTCTGCACGTCTGAACTTTGCGGTGTCTGTTAGATCTTGATGCGTGTTAGACTTCTGTTATCATGGGTTGCAGTGAAGAATCAAAACCGTTGTTTGACTGTTGAGGGTAACTAAGGTGATAAACAGCGAAGTTGCTTCAGCACCTTTGCTGATATTCTCCCCTGCGCCTCATGTTCATTTATATTTTTCATCACTGAATCTTTTCCATCTTTGGAAGGCTCTACTGAGTTGCCATCAGGTTTAGCTTGACTTGCTGTGACCACATCAGAGCCATGATGGCTACTGCTCTCAAAGCCCCCCACCACACAGTTCTTTGCTTTGTTTGTCACATCACTTCTTTCGCAGCAGAGGGATGAAGCTTCCTGCAAATGGGTGTTGATCAGGAAACCTAAACACTTTAGGAGTGGTGAAAAGTTGAATGACTGATGTGCAGCATCATGTATTATCAGAGAGCAGAAAAACAGACATGTGTCTTTATCCAGATATGCAACTTAGTACTTCAAATACTGTGTTTAAAGCAAAAATTGGGTATAATGTGTGGCTGAGTATAGTGATGTACTTTGGATTTGTGTTGGACAGCGTTGGCGGTTTGTGCTAAAGTAATATTACACAGATGTCCAGTATTTATTTAGTTAGGAAGAATACAAGCATTAGTGAACTGTGTATATGCAGTGGGTGGTACCAGCTGGCCTTGTATTGTCTCCAAAAGATTTCCAAGATGCAACGTGGTGGATTCAGTACCGCATATACAGTACTTTGGTGCAAGTGCTAACAATATTCCCCTTGCACGACAGTCAGCTGTTCAGAGAGCACATTTGCCAGAATTTGTGGAGATACATTTAGGATCCAGGTGCATACATTTCAGTGGCACACACAAACACACACACAGGCAGACGGTCCAGTAGATCTGTGGCTAAACATATTGGTCAGAGGCTTTATCTGTGACTACACTTACCAGTTTAAGATTCAAAAGCACAGTTTGTTAATGCACAGAGGGATGAGGCTTAGACGGTTAATTCTATTATGCAGGGTCAAAGGCCTCATGCAGATTATCTTTGGCCTTGGAGCCAATATCCACTATAGAAAACTAGCCTGTGTAGGTAGCTGTATATGATTAGCAGAGAGGAAGACAAAGAGAGCGGCAGAGACATGATGAAAGACAGAGACAGAGACGGAGAGGAGAGGCAGTCTGGTGGAAGGTCAGATCCACGTGCTGCAGCCTGTCTTCCTTATTTATTCAAGTTGGTCTGGATCTGAGCAGCAGTCGGGGAGATGCACGAGAGAGCAGAATTAGAGAGAGGGAAGAAAAAGATCTGGACATGCAGAGATATCTGGGAAAGTGAAAGAAGAAAAATAGCCCCGCTGAGTTATTTTTGAAGTGTGCGCACACACAGGCACACACACACACACACACACACACACACACACACACACACACACACACACACACACACACACACACACACACACANACACACACACACACACACACACACACACACACACACACACACACACACACACACACAGGGCCATTGGCAGAGGTAGTTTGCTGAATGTGCACATGGCTTCTTTGTGTGATGGAGACGGGCTGGGGTTTGTTGATTTGAGGTAATAGCTTCCAGTTGTCTCAGTCAGGAGAGGGCTGTGTCACTACTACTGGGGATAGGCAGGGGATTGGCAGGCTGAGTGGAGTCAAAATCCACAACACACACACATGCAACTGAACACTTGGACATTGTGTGACCATGATTGGGGTTTCTCGTGTTGGCCTTTGTACCACAGAGCCTGTGACTGACTGAAACAGGTGTGTATGTGTGTCGGTGGGTCTGTCCTCACTGCACGGCTGCTTTTATCACTCCTCAGCAAAGGTCAGCGGTGGAGCTGTGTGTGTGTTTATAGCATCTCTTGCATAATGTGTGTCAAGGGTTGCAGATTGTTAAAGTGTGCTTGCTCTGTAATGAAGGATGCAGACCTCTTTATAGCTCATGATGAAAGGAGAGGGAACAAGGGAGAGAAGAAGAGACGTGTGTGTGTATGTGGGGGGGGGGGTTAACACTTGAAAGACTGTCAAGTTTTAGAATTGAAACCTGTCCGGCAGTTGTGTGGGACTTTTACTGGACTTTGTGTCTTTCCTGCTGTTTCTGCACCAAGCACATCTTTATTTCCCCGTTAATGAAGCATGAATATTCCCAAGATGAAGGAATGTGTTTTTTNGTGTGTGTGTGTGTGTGTGTGTGTGTGTGTGTGTGTGTGTGTGTGTGTGTGTGTGTGGAGTCTGACAGCTGTAATTAACTGATCAGCTAGAAGGGGGAAGTTTCACTGTGTAAATTATTTGGTTAGAGATCTCTTCCCCTCTCTTCCTCTTTCATATCTGCCCCCTCTTTCCTATCTTCCTCTGTTCCTCCCCGTCCTCCACCTCCTCCTCCTCCTCAGTCTGCCACCTCCGCTTTGCTCTTTTCTTCTCCCTATTCTTTGTCTCTCTCCTGTTCTCTCTCCCGTGTGTTACATGGCCTGTCTCTTTAACCCAGTTCCACACTGAACCCTGACCCCTCTCACTTGTGTAACTTCTATGATAACGGTGCTTTTGTGTTCACAATGTCTCTCGCTCCACTTCTTCTCCATATGTGAGTCACAAGTCACAGCTGAGCCACACAGGAGTCGATTCATTCTGTAAGAACCAATTGAATCTTTCCAATTTTCTACTTTATTAGCAGCCTTTGTGTCTAATGTAACCACCGTGCTTTCTCTTTGAGTGTGTTTGAGCAGATTCTTTTCAGTTGTGCATGTGTAGAATTGACAGGTGTGCATTTACTGTGTGTATAAAACAGAGTGTGAGAAATCAAAGCTGTGTCTGTCTCGCAATGTTTACGAGGATATCTGTGTCTCTGCATGAGTGTGTCTGGAGGGCAGCGGGTGCACTGTGACCTTTATGGGCCTGAGTTTGTGTGTGTGTGTGTGTGTGTGTGTGTGTGTGTGTGTGTGTGTGTGTGTGTGTGTGTGTGTGTGTGTGTGTGTGTGTGGGTGTGTGTGTGTGTGTGTGTGGGTGTGTGTGTGTGTGTGTGCGTGCGTGCCCCCAGCCCGGTAACATGATCTGTCTTAAGGAGTGGAACCCTCCATCCCTCCTCTGTCTGTCTGCACCCTGACCATCCTTCCCTCTCTTCTATACCTTCCCCTATCCGCTCACTGCCTTCTCTCCTTTCTGTCTGCCCCTTTTCCTGTCTTTCATCCCTCTTTCCCTCCTCCTGTCCCCTTTTCATCCTTGTAACCTTAAACTTGTAAATCTGTGTCAGTCAAAACCTAAAAATACATCTGCCCAAACCCTCAACCCTTTTGGCTTTTGGCACCTTTTTCTCTCTCTGTCACACACACATACTGTGATCAAATGGCTTTGATTGTGGAGATCAGAGAAGGGAGAAGTAGATGTGTGTGTGTGTGTGTGTGTGTGTGTGTGTGTGTGTGTGTGTGTGTNTGTGTGTGTGTGTGTGTGTGTGTGTGTGTGTGTGTGTGTGTGTGTGTGTGTGTGTGTGAGGGTTGGGTGGGGCAGGGTGATGGAGGAGGTCATGAGACTAAATCTCCCACAGGATTTCTATCACTGATATATAGAAGTACGATGATCACAGTGTGTGTACTCCATCTCCTCTCTGGCAGATGGTCACACTGCATATTCAGGCTGCTTCCCTCTGTTTTCATTCAGCAGAAACAGAGAAACTATGACCCTAAATGTATTCCTGAGGCATGCAAAAGACCAAGTCCATGCGTTCAAGTGGCTTTGGGAGTTGGGATCCTTTAATAAGATACAGACAAGACATTAAAAACTCCTACACTCATCAGCTGATGGCCATAGGCTGACATGTGTAGGCGGTTTTAATATATTGGAGCAGTGTTGTGGTTCTAACAAGTGTTACTGCCCAAACTGGAGTCCTCCCATCGCCCACCACTACAAAATATTCTCTCAGAAATCTCTCTGTTTGTTCTCTCTCCTAAGTGTTCAGCTCAGGCCGACTCTTCTGAGCCTTTTATTCAAAGTTTCCAATCAAACTGGAGCCTTAAACATGGGGCTGAGTGTGCTCTGTGTGCTGTTTGGGCAGTGTGTTTGCAGTTTCCATGAACTGTGTGTGCGTGTGCGTGTCCTGTCCTCTGTTGCCATATGGCAGCTGTATTAGTCCACAGTGTAAACACAGCTGGCTGCCTCCCGTGGCTGCATGGGTGAACAGCAGTCTGCCTGCAGATACAAAAGACCCAAATAGGAGGATCACATTCACCACTAGTACATTAATGGCTATTAGGCATGTTGGGATTCATGGTGTGTTGTTAGTAAGGGACGTTCGTGTTGATGTTGGAGCCTGATGTCAGACTATTACTGTCTCTCAGTTGCTGCTTGTGTTGCTTTGCTGCAGGGAGTTGCAATTTTTATTTCATTTTTTAAATTGTGATGACATTTTTTATGAACATTGCAATCTGAACACAGTACAATCTCTTGAAATAACAAGTCTTTGTCATTATTGCTTTTTTTGTATAAATCAGTGAGAGTAAAGGCTCCATTCCTGTGTGTTTGTTCTACTCAGACTTTGTGTGGATACTATAATTTATTAGTATTCATATGGCTGGCTGATAAAGGTATTTATCAAAGAGTAATGTTTCTGATCGCTTGAAGCAGAGACACAAAGAGGGAGATAAAGCAGAGAGGAGAAGGCAGGTACTGAACATTTCACATCATAAATAATGTCAGAAACACTGGTGCATGCTAGCCAGTGCTCAGGGTAGCGTGAAATCTGCTCTCGCCCCATCCTTTCTTATCTCCCCTCCCTATCGTGCTCCCTCCCTCGCTCTCTGTTCGTGCGTGCGTGCGTGCGTGCGTGCGTGCGTGTGTGCATGTGTGTGCGTGCGCACGCAGGGTAATTGAGGTGTGTGACCTTGCTGTAGGCCTGGCAGGTGTGAAGGGAGGAATGGAGGGAAGCAGGGGATGAGATGAATGGGGGGAGAGGGTGAAGGGATGGATGGATGGATGGATGGATGGATGGATGGATGGATGGAGGGCTCTGCTGCTACATGTTGGCAGACTGATATCCTGCCTGCATGCATATATGTATGGTAATGTTAGGCATTCTGTAGTGGAAAGAAATACAAGTGATTGTGTGTGTGGGTGGAAACCCATTCTTCTGCTGTAAGGCCCTCTGCATGCAACTTGGAAATGAGACCATGTGCACATGTGTGTGGGTGTGTGTGTTATCAGACAGGACGGCATATATAATTTTCTGTATGGTGCAATGTGTGCATCTGAGTCTTTTTCCTACTCAAATGGTTGCACGTCGCATTTTTGACGTCGTCAGATTGAAGTATGTCGGTATAATTGCCGCAAAAAAAGGAGATGATTGGCAGCTTTTATGTCAAACCCTTTCTATCACTATCATTAAGACTACATTTCCTATACACCCTGTTACTTCCTGCCACAAAGATGTTGATGAATGTTGGTTCTTCTGCCACTCCCTGGTGTTTACTGAAGCTTACAGAGGAGGAGAAACATGTTGGTGGCATTTTTTCCTTCAGCTCCTTTCAGAAATGCACCCCTTTATGTCAGTCTGTTAGCAATTTAACATTTTTGTCTCGAGTCTGAATGAACGTTTGAGTCATTTTTATGTTAAAGTCACAACAGCCATCTAGGTCAGACCGAGTAATATTTCTGTGGCACGTTCAAGGTGGTACTTTCAAAGTGGGAATTGAATGCAGTCAGATTAACGTAGCACAAGGTTAAACAGAGAGACATGTGCATCTTGTCCTCATATTCTAAGGCCGCTGTAATAAATGTGATGTCTCAGCCGTCCTCTCTAATGCAAAAAATTAGTTCAATAAACGAGGGAACGCTTTTAGAGAGGCAAATTTTAAGTTTGCGAGGAGGTCGATCTTCTCATATCAGATCAGTCTGTAAAAAATATGTTCTCCTCACGGTGCGACGGGGCCAGAAGAGGTTGACAAGCTCTCACACAACCACAGCAATAATCTGACCAACAGTTCATTCGTGCCAGCTGTAAATATCCTGTCATGTCATCTCTGTGTGAACGACACAATGGTATCACTTTAACAGATAAAGGAGGCCAGCAGTGTTCAATATTCCAGGTCTGTAAAGGCCTTGTGGACTCCTTCCCCTGTCTGCTATCACAGCTCAAAGCTCAATCTCTACCTGCACTGTGCCCTCTCTCTGATACATGCTAGAACACAGAATACAGCAGAAATGCAACATAATACTCACTACTGCATTTTCATCAGTGTTAAACAGCCTTAAAATAAGAATCATGTTGAGCTCTTTGTATCTACAGAGGGGGTGGCTCCTCTTCTGTGGAGACTGCCGTCTTGTACCGCCATGTTTCTACAGTAGCCCTGACCGGACAAACCAAACGCGGCTCCAAATAGCGCCTTTTAGCGTGTTTTTGGTGACTTTCATGGACAGAACAGGGCTCTTATAAAGTCATCTCCTTGAATTAACTTGCATTAATCTTGCAGCTGTGTTTTGTGCCAGGCGTGCAGTAATTATAGTAACGCTCTATAATGATGAACTGATGTTACATGTAGCTTCTTTTGACAAGAAAGGGCACGTTTTCATCTCCACTCTGAGCCTGCCATCATCTTCCCCAACGAACAGTGTGGAACCAGAGCAGAGAGGCAGTGAGCTCTCGCACACCCATCCCCCTCTTCTTCTTCTTCTTCTCCTTCTCCTTCTCCTTCTCCTTCTCCTCCTCCTCCTCCTCCTCTGTCGCTCTGTACCCTCCTCCCCTCTGCTCCCTGCACAGTAGCACAGTGCATCTGTGTCATGTCACTGGGTTCTGGCGTCCCGGAGTAACCCCCACCCCCCACCCTCCCATAACAGCACAGTCTCTCTCTCTCTCTCTCTCTCTCTCTCTTTCTCTCTCTCTCTCTCTCCCTGTCCTTGTGTGGCTCAGGCTGTCATCTCCGATCTCTTCATCTTCTCTCCATCCAACTCATCCCTGTCTGCTTTCCCCTCAAGAAACCTCCCCCTCTCGCCTGTCTCTGTCGTCCTCTGTTTCGCTGTACTTAATGTGTGTCACTATTTTAATATCTCCCCCCCTCTCTCACCCCATCACGCAGCACAGACCCAAATACACATCACTGCTCTCTCGCCCTCACTCTCTGTCCTTCCCCCCTCTCTCATGGAGCGTACACAAACATAAAACTGTCTCGGTGCATACATTAATAGATCCAAGCTCCTTAGCTGGCTGCTGCATGCATAATCTATCTGCTCATACAGAGTGAACAGTGCGTGTGTTTGAGGCCCTAGGCTCCTCCCTCCAGAGAGAGAGACAGACAGGTGTGGACCAGATTGAGTTCCGCCTCATTTCCTCTGCCCTGTGCAGCTGGTCAAGGACACACATTGACGCACACACAAAAACACACACAGGCATGTCATTGACACATGGTTATGCACACGCACACACACTTCAAATACAAGGGCAGGGACATGCATACTGCACACACCTCATAGAAAGACACAATACAAGATGTAGAAGGATCAAATGCAGCTTTAGCACAAACTGGATGTATGTGTGTGCGTGCGTGCGCGGGTGTGTGTGTGGTGAGTGCTCATAGGGCCCCCTGCACTTGAATTCCTATGGAAGAGGATTACAGCAATGATTACAACAAGATTGGCAGAGTATTTCCATGGCGACGCTGAGAGATTTGCAGATGGTAGAAATCCCGCCCCAGTATAAAGTCGCTTAAGTCCCTCCCACCGCATGTTATATTCATAATTTATCTAGCACACACACACACACACACACACACACACAGACACACACGTTACACTGCACTCACATTACAATATTTATAGCTGTCTTTGGTTATTTATATTTGACATGGCAGAACTCATATTGGTCGTCCATTTTTCATGCTGGTATCAAATGTATCAACAGTGGAGGGACATTATGATCATGGCACATGCTCCTGAACTCACACACACACACACACACACACACACACACACACACACACACACTCCCCGCTGACATTAGCAGTGTTCATGTCAAGGCAGTCTCAGGAGGAGCTGGTCATTAGCCATCAAACAATTCTTCCTCTCCAAGCATCTTTCCTCCACTTTAATTTTCCATTTGTATTTCAGGCATATATCTGATTTATTTTAAGTGCAACAGCAGAAGGAGATTCAGCTCTTTCATCACCAATACTACAACCGGCCAACAGCAGGCAGTGCAAATGGTTTTGAAATGAATTGTTTTGCTGAGATGTCCAGTAGAACAGAATGTGGCAAAAAAAGGCTGCAAGATGAAATCATTAGGTTGCATTTCTTTCCAGCGTGGATCGAATAAAACCATAGATTATCTGAAGGCAGGTTGTATTATCTTCACCTCTCCTGTGTTCTTTGGATTAGGTGTGGTGACATAGAGGAAGTGAAATACGTCTCATCCACACCGTGAAATAGATTTGTGCAGAGCTTCTCTCTGTTTTGTTCTGTTCTGCTTTCTGTCGCCTCGCTTGACTTAGTTTCTTTGTTATGGCATTTCCACCTTGATAGATATTACACACACACACACACACACACACACACACACACACACACACACACCCTCTTTTGTCTGTGATGTTGAGGTCTGTTGTGATTATGTATGGATCTGTGTGTGTGTGTGTGTGTGTGTGTGTGTGTGTGTGTGTGTGTATGTATATATGCCCGTCTGCTGTGGAGCCTACCCAGTGCAGGAAGTGTGGGGTCACAGTGTCTGAAGGGCAGCCAGACAGCCTCCCTCCCCTTTAAATGTCCAGACACTCATACTTTGCCTTTAAGAACTCAGCCTATAGGAAGGGGGGAGGGGCTTTGGTGGTATGTATACATTATGGGTTTTTATGCTTACTCGCTGGTGAAAGTGATTGAGTGCTTGTCATATTGTGCAAGTAAATAAGTGTGTGTGTGTGTGTGTGTGCGTGTGCGTGTGTGTGGTCCTGTGAAGACGGTATGAGCCACCATGTGGGGATCACGTGTGCCACAGCAGATAAAGGAGTCTTTGTGAGCAGATGCAGCTCAAGCACACGCACACACACATGCACAGATAGACACACATGAACTTATCCAGACACACACTGTTGTGTTTTTACACGCTGTCTGTCAGCTCACTTTTGCTTTCAAACACACCCTTATTGTTCAACTCACCCGGTGTGGTTGCAAATTAGAAATTTCCACTTCCAGCCGTTTATATTTATTAGGTATGAAATCACTGCGGTTTGGAGTCAACACACACACACACACACACACACACACACACACACACACAGTGGTGTGATTATAAAGACCTGAGTCAGTGTTTTTGGTATGTGACGGTTAACTTAAATGGCATTGTGCAACTGGATAGTACAGTTTAGCACCTCTGCACTGGTATGTGGGCTTGGCAGGGCTTGCCTGACCACTCTCCAACTTTACCTCTCACACACTCAGCCAGAGACAGTAACAGTGCATCCTGGGCTAATGCCTCCAGCATTAAACACACCTTCCTCATAAACACGTCTAATTCCCTCTCCACCACCACCACCCCCCACCCCGACACACACAAACACACAAACACGCCAAATGGCACACATAGGCAGAGTTCCTTAAAGGGTGAGGGAATTGCTGTTGTTATGACTCATTATCAGAGTCCCTTCACTTATCACTCAACAAAAATAGCATTTTCTTTTCTTCTTTACCAGTGTGTTTGTTTTGTTTAGCTTGTATGAAGGGATGCCTCAGGCCACATTTCTCAGATTGCGTGTGTGTGTTTGGATGCGTGTGAAGCGAGTTCAGGCACGCCGGCTGCCTGCCTCCCTTCATTCTAATGTTGTTGTTGTTTTTGAGCTACTAGCAGTGTGTCAGCATTAGGGTTGGGTGACATGTTAACATTTTGCAACCACTCAGCATCAACCAGCAACCGTCGACTACCTGTTAGGATTAATTGTGTAAAAACTCAACACCTCAGAGTTTTGATAATCCCTCTGTACAAGTGGAAAGTTTGGCCTGACTGGCAGTAGAGAAAAAAGTTTGCAAGCACCCCACGGCTGTGTTCTTCATGGTTAGCCAGGGAGCTTTGCGCTGTGCTCAGTGTTTCTGCACTCAGCTACATTAGATGCTGTTTTAGGAAGTTGACAAGTCAGAGTTTCAGGCTTTGACGGCAAAGCTGTGTATAATTTTGGAGGACTGACGTCAGAAGACTGCCAGCTTCGACTGCTGCGACTCTGAATCCTCTGCAGCTGTGAGGGACACACTCTGCTTGGCTGCTGTGGCGTGGTGTGCGTGTGTGTGTGTGAGGGGGAGAAAGAGAAAGGACAGTGGGGGTAAAAACAGCACTTTACAAGTGTTAAAAGGGTTATGCTCATCAAACACTCATTTACATGTACTTGCACAAACATCTCTCACACACTCACAAACTATCTCTCTCTCTCTCTCACACACACACACACACACACACACACACATACACACACACACACACACACACACACACACACATAATCATACTGTTCACAGGTCTTGATTTTGGCAGCAGCCACGGCCGGGCTGCTTTCATTAGCGTCTGTCTAGACACGATTTATTACCAACTGTTCATTCTTGTCTTCTCTCCTTCTCTCTGTCTGTCTCTGTCCTCCTGTTTGTTGTTGCTGGATTTTCAGACAGTCTCAGCATGTGTGTGTGTGTCTGTGTGTGTGTGTGTGTGCGTGTGTGTGTGTTTGTGGTGTGGCTTTAGTCAGTGAGTCTGTCTGTCACCCTCCTCCTCTTTAAGTGGGTGTCATTTTCTTGCCTGTCCCCAAAGAGGAAGTCAGTCTGTCTGTCTTGTCTGTCACTTCATCTATCCATCCGTTTCTCGCGTGTGTGCGTGCGTGTGTGTGGGAGTCGGAGTGGGTGCGATGGTTTGTGAGCCAGGCTTGGTTTTGACCATGACCTTTTACTGAAGCCATGTGGCAGAAGTTCACCGAGCCGAACAGCCCCGACCACAGTCAACCTGACACTCCTCCTCACTGTCTGTAGATGTGCCAGCCCTGGCCGTGCAAACACATGCATGTTTACAGGCAAATGAGACAGAAAACAGACTTGCTGCCTCTTTCATGCATGCACACAAAAATAATTCCTTCCCCACCCAGTTTGAAACCAGTTTATTGGGTTTGAGTGATGTGGTATTTGATGCATTTGCCACGAAGCTTTTAAAATAGCAGCAGATCTGACAGAAAATGTGAAAACAGATGAGTGTTAATATCTGTTTTAGTTTCTGGAGGTTTGAAAGAGACATGTAGAAACATGGAAACACATAAAGAACATCCACTCTGAACAGCTTTAAATAGCCAAGTGAGGGAGGAAAAGTGATCCCCCATGATTGACAGAATCTGTAAAACGGTCTCCTGTACGATAAACCACCACAGAGGAGGAAGAAACCTTCCTGTCATTCAAACAGCTTGAACAGCAGTACCCTCTTACAAATGTCTGCCCACATCCTGATCTCACGCAGAAGTTCAGGATGTGGTGCGACAGCATTCCAAGGAGCTCTGAAGTTGTTCACAAAGCAGAGTGTCCTCACTCATGATGGCTCCTTCATGTGTGCATGCTGATCAGCGCTCGTATTGTAATATCCACCCCGGGCTGTTGACTCTGCTAAAGCTTCATTTAAGGAATTAACCTGTCCCGAGAGACACGCAGGCAGACAGTGAATGTAGCCTGAAAGACACTGAAGGAGAAAACACTGTCATTTAGCACTCCTGCAGCAGCCTGCTATTGTGTGTGTGTGTGTGTGTGTGTGTGTGTGTGTGTGTGTGTGTGTGTGTGTGTGTGTGTGTGTGTGTGTGTGTGTGTGTGTATATGTATGTATGTGTGCTGGTATGAAGCTTGCTGCCCCAACTTGAAAAGACCTACTGAATCACGAGTGACTAAGGGCTGGAGCAGCCCAAGCATGGCTACTCTGCTCACGCCATGCAGGCTCACACACGTCGAGGAGATGTATGCATGCGTTTAAGTCAATGTGTTAAGCTGATTTTACTGTGCACTGGGTCAGTATGTACAGCGTGCAGCAAAGCAGTGAGACAGGGCTCATGTAATTAGGAACGCAGGTGTCAGACTGTGCACACACAAACCTTTGCATCAGTTGGTCTGACGAGTTTGTGCTGAATTGCGTATGTACAGCATATACACATGTGGATGTGTTTAGCATGTGTTCATACATTTGTGTGCGTTTGTAGTTTGTATTGTACATAGTATATGTGTGTGTGTGTGTGTGTGTCTTTGGGGTGGAACACGGAGGTGTGTCACCTTTATGTGTGATGTTTCCTACACAATGGCACTTTTGACAGTTTGACGTTTTTATTGGTTTAGCTTGCTTAATCATCTGGGTGGTTTACTTTTTCTTTTGCTAGGCGACCTCATTTCCTCAACCCTCAGATTGCATAATTTCCCCAGCATCTACATACAGTCGCTCATGGAACTGCTGTGATGCTTGCTCATTTACCTTATAGAGGTTGTTTAGGTTGCCCTGGTAGCCTTTGGTTACAGCACATTAAGCATGACCTTTGATGCATGTCATGCTTCTCTGTCCTCCCTTGTTTATTGTCTACCTGTTCACTCTCAAGGTTGTTTAGGTCTGTAATGTAAGTGAAACGGTATGCAGCAAGGCTTTGCTCTGACAAAAACCCCTTGACATCTTGGAAAAAAATTGCAGGGAAGTAGCAAAGAAGTTGAACCATTTGCTGCAACACAGTGCAGCATCATCCAGAAGTCACTGTCGGCCAATCAAACGCGAGCCCGTCTCTGATTAGTTTGTATTCCACTGAGTCGTGTTCTGGTGTCTGATGAGCCTTCAAACTATGTTCATCACCATATTTCTTCCTCTCACAGTACTTCTACCATTACTCTTCCATCAGAGCCTTGCTCTTGATGCAGTGCTGTGTTGGTCTAAATGCCACACACACACACACACACGCACAGAAACAAACACTAAATACTCTCTCTCCCTCATCTGTCTGTGTTGAATCAGCCCTGCTCTGTTTGTGCTCTCTCATCTCTCTCAACCCATCTTGGTTTTTCCTTCTTTTCATCTTTTGTCTGGCTCAAGGCCTTTACTCCATCCCCCTCCTCCTCCTCGTCCTCCTCCTCCCATCCCTCTCAGCCTCTACAACTCCTCTGGTCTCCACCTCTGGGCAGAGTCTCTTTTGCTCCACCCCTCAGCATCTCCCTTTGACATTATCCAGCACACAGAGAGAGAGGCGCCCACTGGTTAACCTTTACATAAACACCACTTTCTATATCTCTCTATCACTTAGTCAGCCTTTCATTATTTCTCTTGTGCTCTCTCACGAATGGTCTCTGTCTTTATCTTTATCTCTCCGTCTCTTTGATTACAATCATAGCTTCAAAGTGTACTTCACTGCCTTCTTCCTTTGGATTTTGTCTCTCTGTTACGCCTTGCCACGCTCCCCGCTTCACCCTCTCAAGGTCTCTCTTTCTCTTTCACTCTGGTTATCTTTCTCACAAGCCTCCTCCCTCCTTCTCTCCCCACAGTCCTGATATCGATCAAGGTCAAATGATTATGTCAAAGCTTGTGACATTTACTCGATGTGTCATGAAAGAATATATTCTACCCTTGCAACAATCCAGCCTTCGCACACACTTGCTCTCTCCGGCATGCCTTCTTTTAAGGTAGCCCTGCTCGCCCACATTCTCCCTCACCCACCTACAGACACACACACATACACACAGCCAGTCCACCTTTACATTGTGGCCAGCTGTGACCCTTTAGGGGGTGTGACATTTGACCTTGAGTTCAAAGGTTTGGGGCCGTAACCACCAGGCTGCAATATCAGTGAAGGCTGAGCCAGCTATATCTGCCTGCGACTGACACAGCTGGCACACACACACACACACACACACACACACACACACACACACACACACACACACACACACACAAACAAGCTGCCTTAGGCTATGTATACTGCGTTGGTTCTGTGTGTACAGTCTCAATAGAGAAACATATGGAAGCCGCCATGTGTGGGTGTGTTTTATGTTGCAGCCCTGTAGGTAGAATATCAGAGCAGACAAAGAAAGACAGGAGAGGAAGAAAAGAGAAGAATGAAAGATGAGCAGACTGAAAGAGAGAGAGGTTTTCATCATACACAGATTGGTTTGCAGGACAGCAGCTTCATCCATGTGTCTTTAGTAGATCATTCACTTTGCGGTTTCATGCTAACACTTCAGCATGGACATTGACCAACAGCACAGTCACCTAAAAAGTTAGCTCATTCCTAAAGAAAGCCAAACCCTGCGTTGTGGTATGATAACTAAAGGAACCTTGCACCTTGAAAATGGACACAGTGTCTTTGTGTGTTTGTGGGTCAAAGGTCAGATGTTACAGAAGGAGAGAGGACAGGCTGACAGCTTACATGTGGAGTGTGAGGAGGAGGAGGAGGACGAGCGAGGTGGTGACATTTAGGCTGTGACTAGTGTCAACCACAGCCAGTTGTCTAAAGGGCACGTTCTGTGTGTGTGATTGTATAAGAGAGACAGAAAGTGTGTGTCTTTTTCTGTTTCTGCGGAGCGTGTGTAGTGCATTTGTATGTAACCAGGCTCGTTTTAGTGTTTGACCACCGTCACAGGTGCTGTGTGTTCTCAGAGTGCAAGCAGAGGTGTGTGTTTGTGTGTGTGTTTTTAATGTGTGTGTGTGTGTGTGTGTGTGTGTGTGTTGGGGGTGGGGAGGTACACCAGAGTGCCACCTGTTCTCAGTCATGTGGCCCAGTACTGACACTGTGAATCACTGAACAGGCGGCACATGAGGAACACACACACACACACACACACACACACACACACACACACACACACACACACACACACACACAGATGGCCGCAGCACTGGGCCAGGCCCTGCTGTGCATTTTGGCTGACACACACAGAGACACACACAGTTTTATAAGCCACACCGAATGACATATCGACAACACCATGACCGCAGGATAGTCTGCAAACGTCACGCATGCATGATGAAACAGGCGAATGGAATAACCAATGAGCTCTGGTTGTCTTGTGTAGGCAGATTGAGGTGTTGATCTTTTAACCTTTGACTAAAGTGCTGATGAATTGCTGACCACTGCTTCAACTCACGCTGGAATGTCACAGACGTGTTCGACCTAGTTTTGACAAAAGATGAAAGTAGAATCGCTCCTTCATCGTTCCCAACACACACTACAGCAAACCAGCTTCAAACCACCACACGTTTGTGGAAAAAGTCCTAGGCTAATGCCTCGTCCACACGTACATGGGTGTGTTTTTAAACAGGGCTTTTCCTCCTCCGTTCTCAAAAATCCTGTCCAGACAGGCACTGTTTTAAGAAAGATCTCTATTCATAGATAAACCGAAAAAAAAAAAACGCAATTCATGCACCTCATGTAAACAAAGGAGATAATGGCGCACAAGCTAAAAACTCAGTTTTCTCTGTCTACACGTCAACACTGCGAACACAGTTTCTTAGTTTTCCAAGAGGTCAGTGTTCAGTGACTAAAAACTGCGTTTGTGTGGACGAAAGACCAAAATAAGTGTGTACAAGGCACTAAATGGCCGCATATTGTCACCAAACTGAATTTTGATGAAATAAAATGGGCACACTTGATTTTACTTTATTTTTACTTTGTGTGTGTGTGTTTGTGTGTGTGTGAATGTTGATCAAGCACTGCGACAGCACGCTTCTGAACTTGCGTATAGCTCCTTGCTGCTGTTGTTGACACTGTTCAGCCTCTCGACTAACCTTTGTTCCTCCATGTTGTGGTTTCAGGAGGAGGGACGTGTCATGGTGGCCTTCTGAAAGTGACGGACTACATTACCCATAATCACCAGGTAGGGCTCCCTTTTAGCTTACAGTTTACAGTTTCCTCCCTTCATCTTGCTCACTCTGTTTCTGTCCTACTATCATGTCTTTAGTCCACAGACATACAACGCTGTGCCTGCACTGACTCACGCTGCGTGATTGGTGATTCATGAGTGCGTTCAATTGTTTTGTCCACTTTCTGCAGTTACCTGTCAGTACCTAACGACAGGTGTATTACCCTAAGTACATTAAGCACGTAAATGTTGTACAGCCTATACGCACTGGCGAGCTCCATTGTAAAATATATAGGTTAGACAGGTCGAGCAACAGGGTGAGATGTGTCAAAAGAGAATGAGTAAGACAGGAGTAGGAGTAAATCAGAGAGAGAGTGCATTACACACACACACACACACACACACACACTCATTGGAAGGTAGTGGGTTGTGAAATCATGGGTGTGAGTGGACCGCTGCTCCTTTCTGCAATCTCACAAAATCAACCGTTCTCTTGAATGGTATGTGTTTTGTCAGTCCTCAAAGAGCTGTGTACTTTCAGGCCTCTGAGTCAGATGTTAGACTTCCAGCTCCTCGCTCTCCAAAGCCACATCAGAGTCAAAAAAAAAAAAGAAAGGTAAATTATTTGCTTGCTGTTAGCAACTAGTGTTATGCAAAACACCCAAGTGTGTGGTAACTTTTTGCCAAGTGATGGATGCCAGAATGATCCATGTGTCACATTAGTTTGACTGGCATGTTTGGAATACATAGTATAATCAGAGCTGAAATAATTAGACAATTTTGACAACCAGCTAATCATTGAAGATATTTTTTTGTCAAAAATACCACAAATTCACTGGTTCAAGCCTCTCAAAAGTGGATATCTTCTGTTTTTCCTCATCTTTCATGATAGTAAACTATTTTCCTCTGGGTTCTAGAGACACAACAAGCAGTTGAAGGAAGTCGGCTTGGACTTTAAGAGATTGTTGTGGGTAGCGCAGCCAAACATGAATTTAGCAGCTGAGGACTCAGCTAAGAGGAGACTCGGCGTGGCTACAGTGGACCAACCCTGGCTGATGGGAAAACCCTTACAGTGTACACTTAATCGTTAGCATGTAGCACCAAAGCCAATTATCTACCCAGCAGGGACACACGGATGATTGTGGTGTCCATGCTTTCACGCTTTAAGAGGAAAATTGACCAGCTAGACAATCTCCTGAAAACATGATGTATTCTTCTAAGAGTCATCCAAAATGTTTAAGCTCCTCAAAGAGGAGTTTACTTTCTCACTATGTATAACTTTGGGATAGTGAGTATATTAAGCAGGACTGGAGTGCTTAGCTTATCATAGAGCTACAGTCGGGATTAGCTGCTTGGTTGAGAAACTAGAGGGAAAGCCAGGCTCCCTGTCGACCCCTCTCTCCTTGAATAAGGGCCCTAATTATCAGGGCTGGAGTGCTCAGCCACTCAGCCGGCTACATGGCTGCTATATGTGGGTGTGCTAAGCCAGTCGGTCTGTCTGACTGCCTGTGTGGCTCTCTGTCTCCTCGTGGTGTGACTGTGTGTGAGTATGTGCGTGGAGGTGATTATTATCGTGTCTGCCGGCCTCTCAGTGTACCCAAAAGGCTGACTCACGCTGTGCCACATGTACACACACACACACACACAGTCCCACACACTATCCTACATATCAGAGGCTGAGAAGTACCATCTGTACCAGGGACACAGTCTCCTACGACTGCAGAGAACACTCACTCTCTCACATGCATACTTTCTTTCTTCTACTGTTGCTCTGTCTGGACCTCATCAGTATTACATGCTGTTTATTTTTTATGTGTGTGTGTGTCTGTGTCTGTGTGTGTGTGTGGCTGGTATGACAGGAATTCTGGGGCTCGTACCCATGGGAGAGCAGCTAAATATATATATATTTGGAGTGTGAGAACTGAGCCGTCCTTGTCCCCGATCTCTTTAATTAGACACACACAAAGTCCCCACCACACACACAAACACACACACGCCTGCCTGCCTCCCTTCTACACACATGAATACAGAATTGCTAGCCACGCATAAGAACTGTAAGAACTTAAACACACAGTGCTTCACAAAAATCTTTTTTCCCATTATTATCCCTTCCTGCCACGCATGCACACACACACACACACAGACACACACACACACACACACTCACACACAGACACATTTGGGAGACCTGGGGCACGCTGTAATGCCTTGGCTTCCCTTGTTGTGGGAGAGGAAGGATGGAAATTGAGCTCAGACATACATTTAATATTCTCAGACCCTTATTATATACAGTGCAGTGCATCTGTGAGAGAGGCAGCTGGAAGAAGCTGTGCATGCGTGTGTTTGTATGTGTGGGGTCGTGTGTGTGGTACACTACAGTCCCACCCATGACCACATCAATCAGCAATCCTCTTCCTGTTCACTTCTGATGGCTAATGGTCTCCTACCACACTCTTTATAGTGCAATCACACACGCTCACACACATTCATTGACACATCTACAGCCAAGCAAAGACGCACACTTTGGACACTCTCAGCACACCTAATGGAGCATGTGGTGTAATAATCTCACACACTTTGATCAAGATGAGAATAGAAGTTCAGATGAAAATAAAAACAAAAATGGAAAACATACACAGCAGCAAAAAACAAGCAGGGTAAGCAGCACAGCATTTGATCATGCTGTCAGTCTGTTTTTGTGCAGCAGAGACCGGTGCAGAAACAGTGGACAACATACACAACAGTGGGACGCACGTGATATATAGCCTCCATACAGAATGCGCTGGTTTACAGCTCTATGATAGGTAATTAAGGACTGCAGCAATTCAGGGTGTAATAGCTTCCAGATGATGTTATAAAATGTCTTGGGCTTCAGCTGACTTGATTTATTATAATATACATGCTGATTATAACATTAAGGGTGCAAGTTTTTCTGAGTATGTAATTATATCATCTGGATTTTAATTACTTTTTTTTTTTTTTAAAAAAACAATTTCCATCTATTTGCAGAGGAAACGTACGCACTGACATGCTAGGACACTGTCGGCTGCTGCAAGCTTTTGTTCCACAGTCAGTCAGAAATGAAAGTGGCCTCTTCATCTTTGCACTAGACGCTCACTTTTACTCACTTTCGCCGGCACACTAGCAGCTGCAAATGCTTCCACTTTGGCCAATACACTCTTTTTTTCTAAATTACAGCTCACTATACAGGACCATATGAGCTGTATCTGCTGATTTCTCCACACAGCCTTTGACAAACAAAAACAAAACATCTATATACAAACACACTGCCTCCCAGTGTCATGAAGACCCCCACTGTGCTGCATCCCTCCTCTTTCTCAACACAAAACACATTATTGAACATTCATTGTCACTTGACAATAGACTCTAGATCCACCCTGGTGGTACATACCACACATGCCATACACTTACTTCATCAGGGGTTTGAGTCCAGCCCACACACACACACACACACACACACACACACACACACACACACACATCTCTTGACACTCTTCATTGCACTCTAATGGCAGTAGGAATGCCTTCAATATCAGCCTACAGTGAGAGAAACCTGTTGTGATAGGACAGAGAACAGACAGTGAGAGACTGGTAGCATTGCTGATTTGTACCCAGGCAGACAGAGCTTTCAAACTGTTCTCATTTTTATTGTTTATGCTGTTGTTTTTAGAATTGTTATAACCATAAATAAACTGCCCGTGTGTGTATCTTTATGTCATAGTCTCAGCATCATCCATGACACACTCCCATCCTCCCTGCCACGACTAATTTTGCCTCCCGTTGTCTTGCTGAGGCAGTGCTTTCTAAATATAACCTCTACGTGTCTGTGTGCATGCCTGCGTGCATGTGTGCGCGCGTGTGTGTGACACATACTGCTGGTTGTACCAATGTGGTTCTTTGGCATTATTACAGAGTACAGGATGGTTACTTTGGCGAGGAAAAGCTGGAACTAATGTTTCCGGCCTTAGAGAGACCCATTTGTCTTTTTCAGAGCCTTGTTTACCTCACACAGGATGTTAGCAGGCTGCTGCTGAGCACATAGCATATACAGTAATTCTTGGACTTCTGTGTGCACAGTCATGACATGCGCGATGTTAATGTCACATCTACAGAACTACGAACAAGAAAATCATTAGCCACATCACTTAGGCTTCATTTGCTGTCCAGACTATGTTGTCTGTATTGTGATGATAAATAATACACAAGTTAGATATAACCAAGCACAGTGTTATTAAGCCTTTCACTGCAAGGTAAATCTCTCTGTATGTTGCACCATGCCACAATTTTTTAATCTGGTGTCTGTGATGACCTTCCAGCGCTGGCACACAGATAGCAATGCATTGCCTTTTATGTCAGTTAGCAAAATGGCGTGACCAAACTGAAGGGGATTCAACCGAAGCAACAGAGTAGGCTACAGCAGCTAGCAGTATGACGGAACCTATGACGTCATGAGCGCGTGGACAGTGTTTGTGTAATTACTATCACTGCCAGGAGGGGGAGATAAACGTTGTGCGCTGCAGGTTTAATGAAGCACCTTTAAACGATCTCTAAGATATAACTAATGGCTTTTGATGTGGCTGATAAATTATTTACTCATGCTTTGTAGCTTGGTTATAAGTTATTCATAAGAGTAAGTTTTGGCCACTGGAAAAGGTTCCAGGGGATCTGGGCCAAATTCCATTTATTAACATCTTATTAAGCTTTTATTAATAAATACCAGACAAAGTAATCTTTCACAAAGCCAAATGTTGTTGTATAATATATAGCAGATGCAAATTTAGAAATGTATCAGGGACAATGTAAAATAAAACAACAAATATGATAGTGTCTTCCAGCTTGGTTAGGGACAGGCTTGCATAAAATATTTCATTATTATTAAAAGTCTAAAGATGGAGACATGGTTGTTTATGATATATGAATATGCAAGTTTTCCTAAAAGCCATAGACGTTTCTGCAGTGTAAACCTGTTTGTATCTATAAGCCTCACAGTGAGAGCTTTATTTACCCACACAGAGATATAATACAGAGAAGGTTATAACCCCTACATAAGTTTATTTTTAAATATTTAGCCTGTACAGCCCACACCTGGACCTTCAGTATTTATAGTCCGCTAAATCCAATCCCAACACCGTGATACTGCATCTGTCTTCCTGTGGTAATATGGCGTCGAGGGCTAATACACCATCCAAAAATAGACGGTCACACGGAAATATGGCTGTTCACCGAGTCCAACAGTCGGTCACGAGTCCGCCTATAAACGGCTCCGGTGTGAAATAAAAATAAAAAGGTACAAATGAATGTACCCAGCAGGAGGGGGGCAGCGAGGAGCAGCTCCAGTACCGGCAGGCGGACTCGGTGCCAGTTTGCGCTGTCAGGGAATTCCGGGGCCGTGCGCTGACGTCACGCGTGTGTACGCCTCTGTCTCGGAGTGCGCGTGTTTGAGTGCGCGTGGCTCTGTCCCTTTAAAACAGAGCTCAGCGCAACAAGATCCTGCCCGGCTGCTTCTGTGTGAGAGGCAGAGGAGGAAAGGAGCTCGACGCGGAGACACACAGGAACGCGGCTGTCGCTGAGACGGCGAAGGCAGCCATCTAATGGAATAATACGCTCAGTATAGAGAAGAGGAAGCCTATCACGGACAGCAGAGAGGCTCTACGGACGTCGGGCGGCTCAAGTTTCATGGTTGTTTCGAGAGGAAGCGGCAGAGACTAACAGGGATTACAGAGCTGCGGCTCCGCTCAGGCAGCTGGTCCGGAATTTCTCTGCAGACTCGGAGCTTCAAACTTGCGGATACAGACGCTCTCAAGGCTACCGTGGACCTCCAGGAACCGGTTACATATTCTCCCTTGGAAATTATTTTATCCCTGGAGCGTCCCTTTGCTTGAATGAACGGTGAGTGCAGGAGCTGCTGTGTGAACCGGGAGCGTTTAAAAGTCCAGCGGTCTGTGTTTTGGTTGTGAGCAGGTTAGTGCTGATCAAAAAGTCCGTTTTAACGTGAAAACCTTCCACGTGTCGGGTTGTTTCTCACTCTTACCATATGTTGCTCCATTGTGTTTTCCTGTTGCGGTTCGGGACAGCAGTGAGTGGATTATTGTAATCAAGCGGAACCCTTGATCATGTGTAATCGATGAGGTGGGGGAATTTCGCTGTGTTTTTTCTCAACCACGGGCGACTCTAATCCCACGCGCGTGTCTCAATTCGGTGAATTGTTTTCCTCATATCATAGATTGATCATCTTTACCGGCCATGTTTAATCATACAGTGCACGTGGATCAGTCACTACTGTGAACTGGCTTTAATGTGAATTTGGGGTTCATGGGGCTTACTTATGTATTTTTGGGGGGTTGGGGGGTAAAATGCCCCTGAGTAACCCCCATCATGAACTTGTAAGGTTTTGTGTATTTCGGGAATTTCTGTCTATTTCAGTGTAGGATTCAGCCAATTTCAATGTTTGATAATGACACCGGCTTGATAACTAAGTAGTCACCCTAATACATCTATTCATGGAACTGTGAAAATGAGCTGATCCTCGTCTTGCTGGGGGGCACCCCGGGTCCTAGTTTGGTCATTGTTGCCCTGAAAACCCATGATCATCCCATGGCTAGAAAAGGGAAGGAGAGCTAGAGGACGGGGAGAGAAAATTGCCTGTGTAAGGAGATCTCACGCCATTGTGTGAGTGTGTGTGTGTGTGTGTGTGTGTGTGTGTGTGTGTGTGTGTGTGTGTGTGTGTGTGTGTGTGTAGGAGTGGGTGGCTCTGCTGGAGTAGGAGTGGGGGGTGGGCAGGAGCACTGAGGTCGGCAGCCGTATAAAGTGAATGGATAGCTGCCACCCCCATCACCCCCAGTCAATCCTTACGCACACAAAGAGCCGGATTGAAAGGAAGTGATTTGCATCACCTCTCGTTTTGGGGGAGGGGCGCTGTTTTGGTGCTGCCCTTTAGGTCTGGGTTTTAGGGGTGGCTTGTCTGACCACATAGGATCCCCTTTAGAGGAAACCGTGGTCCAAAATGACTAACTGCAGCGGCTTTTTGACGTCTCTGCTCTTATCGTGGTCCACGCTCTCCATGACGTGAAGAAAGCCCCGAGGAGTCAGCTGGGTGAGGTCACGGCAGGTCTGCACACACCCGGCTGGCTCACATGTGTGTTTGAGCTGTGCGTAGCTTCAGTGCGGAGGAGAAACTCCCAAAACAATGCAAGTTCAGCGGGACTGAAGGGGGCCAGTCTGGGGGCGTGCTGCCGTCTTTCTGCTGTAGAACCAATAGTTGTTGATATTGGTGATATTATTGCCTCACCGCCCACAGACAAGCAGTTGCTGAGAATTTGTGACTGGGGGGTGGGGGTGGGGGGCTCATTTGTCGCTTTATTGCCCGCAATAAACGAGCCCAGATCAGGAAGAGCGGAGTGTGCTGGCATGGGGTCGCGAAGAAAACAAAGCAACTTAAAAAAAGAGAGATCCTTTGAAGATTCACTTCCGATCAATCAGATCGATTGGCGTGGAAGCCAGCGGCGCGTTTTGTCCCCGCGTTTGATGTCGGAGGTTGTAAAGAAGATAAAGCTCCACATCGCTCCACACTCTCTTGGCCGACTGTGTGCTGCCTCAGCTCCCCGCCCCCGTCTGTCCCGTGATCTCAATAGAGAGACAGAGTGTGTGTGTATGTGTGTGAATGAACAATTCACCGCCCATTTTACTATGAGTGATGACGAACATGGATGAATATCGAAGTGATACACACGCGCAAGGAGAGAGAGAGAGAGATGACGGTGGAAATGAGGCTATAACTCAACAATAGTGACTGAGTCACAGCTTGAGTAGGCAAAGTAGAAGAGAAGTGTGTGTGTGTATGTGTGCCAGGACAGTACCCATATGTAGCCTTGGTGGGGGTGTTGCAGGATGTCCAAAGGAAGTTGAGGATTACTTTGATCTAATTAAGATTTTTCCTTCATGCATGTGAAATGGGTCATGGCTTAAAGTGCTTACTCATCTAACACTGCTGACAGTTGACTGTGCTGAAACAAGAGCTGAGTGTGTGTGTGAGAGAGAGAGAGAGAGTCCGATAACATTTGAGGGTTCTTCTGCTTCTCAACTACCTTTACTGAGTGTTACAGAAGACAAACACAGAGAAGTGTGTGTGTGTGTGTGTGTGTGTTTCAAAGGGAAGCGGGTGGGGGAAGTGATTGGATGTCATCACGAAACGTCTGCCTGTGTGACACCATGCTGCTGCAGCCTTTCCAGTAAAGGGTGTCGCTTCTCCTCCAGAGAGTAACTCAAAATGAGAGTGAGGGAATGAAGGGAGGTGCAGGATGACATCTGCCCCGGTGACGATTTCTCAAACACTCCCCACACGCCCCAACAGATCAGGCGTGAAAACACGAGTTCTTCTACGTGTTAGCTGGCACAGTGGTTGGAAACCAGATGAGGAATTTCCCATCTCTTCATGTCAGCAGAAATACTGAACATTTAAAGGGGCACCATCAGACCCAGTCCTCTTCATTCAACAACAGACCTTCAGCAAATTAATATTCATACTACAGCAATTTCATACATTACAGCTGGGTATAGTACCTCTGTACTACAGTGAAATACCAACCAGCTAATGTGCATGCTAACACCACAGCTCACAGAGCTTGCCCAGACAGCAGGATGAAGGTTTCACAGTTTGGTCGGGGCCAAGGGGGGCAAAAACTCAGTCAACCAAGTGTGGAATTCCACCATGCAGCGTGAGACTGCCTACAGTGGATCCTGGTCTCTCTCAGTGGAGGCCAAGCCCCCCAAAAGGGAACTGTACTCTGAACTTTTGTAGGATCTGCCATATGTGAAGGGTTAATGTCAACTCTGTCAGGTATTTGAAAAGGGCGAAGGGCAAGAAAAAGAGCAAGGCAGACAAAATGTTACAGTGCTCACACTGTTGAATATGATGTGATTAAGTTTAAGTGATCAGTGGGGGAAAGTTGAGTCATGGCGGCAGAAATAGCACAACTCACATGAGGTGAAATTACAAAAAAAGGCAATAAAAGGCACAAAAATAGATAAAATAAGGGTTCTTATGCACATGGGCATAAAGAGACTTTTTAGGTTTGAAATATGGAAAACGGTTTGGGTTACATTAATCAGTAACATGTATTGATGAAGTCATGATCCTTATTGCACATTTCTCATTAGTTTCTCAGGACCAGCAGGACTCTGCTGCACTGCCAGCCAACCACGAGGCTCAGACATCCACAGCTATAAATATTGGTCATACATGCAGCTGTGGTCTCATTCCAGGTTCCGTTCTGCTGTGTTTTGGACCTGAGAGCTGTAAGTTAAACCAGATCAGTGTAATTCAGTCCAGAAGCTGAGGAGTGAACTTAAAGAGCGGCGAGCCATTCAAATGCAGCCGAGCCAGTAGGTTAGGTTAAGGTAGGTTAATGTAAAACACGGCAGTGATGACGTTAGAAAACAGAAAGATACGAAGATGGAATCCGTCCTGGGTGAGCAGATCTGCATCAGAGAGCAGCAGGGTGTTTACGTCCTGCGCGCTTGTTCAGCCAAGTGAGAGAAAAAGGGAAAGTTTTCCCTCTGACTTCAGTTCCTCTTTGTTATCTCTGGCTCTTTGCCACCGGCGATGATGCCACAGTGGAAGGGAAGTGTGCAAACCTACACACTGCATGTGTGTGACTCATACACACACTTAGACACACACTGCAACAACTTGGAAAGAATTTTCTTCCTTCTCTTTTTACTTCCTCTCACCTCCTTTGACTGCTTTTCCCCGCCCCGAACCACGCTGGCAAAATAAACGATAGCGTAGCCGGCGAGTAGGCCCATGTGCATCATGGGAAATTTATTAACGGATCAACGACATTTGTATTTGAGGAATCCGTAAACAGTCCTTGGATTCTCTGAATGAACAAACGTTGCCATAACAAAGGTGGTCGGCCTGCGTCACAGCTGAAGTCAAAACGATCCGAGCGTGTCAGAACGACGCTGCACCGCCATCTGCACGCACGCTGCCATCACTGCCGATGCGTACAGGACTCATACACTTCTTGTTGTTGTTGTTTTTGTTATTCATACACACTCACATACAGTCTGCTGATGAGACATAATGTTATGAGTCCAGGGAGGAAGAGGAAGAGGGTGGCGTGTGTGCGTGAGGTCAGCCTGTCCTGTGTCTCAGTAAACATGTTGATCAGTAAAGACCTCTCATAAACTCCGTCCCTCTCTGTGTCTGTCTCTCCAGCTTAGTTTTATAGCTGTTAGCGAAGACGCCATCGGTTCCCTTGGCAACTGTTACCAAGGGAGCAGAGTCTGCATTTCTGAGCTAGTCTGCGTGTGTGTGTGTGTGTGTGTGTGTGTGTGTGTGTGTGTGTGTGTGTGTGTGTGTGTGTGTGTGTGTGTGTGTGTGTGTGTGTGTGTGTGTGTGTGTGGTAGTCCTGGATGTGGAATAGAAGCAGCAGGAGAGGCACAGAGCAGTGTGAGCGAGGTGGATCCTGCAGTTGTGATTTTGAGGCATTGTTCTGCGTTAAGAGGCATCACTCTGATGTTTGTTTCCAAGCTTTTCATAGTTTCATCAAGAACCAGAAAGTTTGGGGGGTTTTGAAGTCGCTCCAACGTGGAAATCAAGAGTGACAGCAATGAAGCCGCTTGTCAAAGAGACACCCACGTGTTCTCAGATATCCTGTTTGTCAGGATTTACGTGCTGTTTTCCTTTCTTTGGAGTCATTCGCCAGGTGTTGAGTCATTTTTTTCTGTCTCAGACACAGACAGCAGCTACGTGAGCAAAACGTCTGTCGAGAAATCCAGACCGTTTCCTCCGTTAAACACAGAGTTTCTGTGAAAGCGAAGCAGGGAGCAGAAGTGACTGGGAGGAGGAGTTCCACAGCGTACACACACTCATTCTGCCATCAGATGTTTGTCATTCACTTTTACCAGAAGCTAAAAAGAGGGCAAACAAGGCTTTTCAGCCAGGGTCAGAGCCAAGCAAACGGCTTTTCAAGTCATTTGACTGTCTTGTTTTTGTTGACGAGGCTTGTGTGAGTCATGAGTTGGGCACACGTGCCGTTCACACGAGATGACTGTGTGTCTGAGGTGTATTTTAGGAGCCGCGACTGAAACCCAGCCGGCTTTTTGACTCCACTGTCTGTGTTTCACATCTGCAGAGACTCGTATTAGTCACATATGTTCACTTTCATCTGCCTTTAAACAGTCAAAGGCTGTTTCAGACACACACTTAAACACATACAGTTGATATCTTTTCAACAGGAAGCCTCAGCCTTCAGACCCCTCCCCAAGGCCTCTCTCTTCGACACACACACACACACACACACACACACACACACACACACCCACCCCTCAGGGAGGCTTACTTCCTGTGGTTGTGACGACAGCTTCCTCTGTTCCCCTTCTCTTCAACGTCACACACGCACACGTGCATCAAATGTGTGTGTGTGTGTGTGTGTGTGTGTCACAAAGAAGAGATGCACCACAATGAACCAGTTGTAACTTCACCCCCCCTCGTTATCTTTCTTTTTCCACTAACAGTGGCAAACTCTTTATCATCAGTTTGCCACTGGGGGTCCGGAAATCGATGTTTTAATCTCTTCAATGTTTTACAGCCAAAGCAGTTTTTTTAGTCCAATGGAAAAAGAGGTGGTAACAAGCCAAGCAAGCAGCATGCTGACAGGCTGACCACCAACAGCCCAAACAAAACAGTGTTTGGTCGGTGGTTGCAGCCAACCTGAAGCTTCTCGCTGTTGTTTCCAAATCTACCCGAATGTTGAAATAAAAAGCAAGGTGGACCCAGCAGAGGTTAAATGTGAAGATCTGGGACCTTCCTCCCCCTGTGCCTTACAGCCCCTCTCTGTCATGGCCCAAATGTACAGCAGATGTGAGGCCAGGAGTATGACCAATAAGAGCTTCTCTCTGGGCTGCTATGGCTGCCCGGCCTGCTGCTGCTGAGCGTAGAGATGGCCCGGGGGCAAGCGGGTGAAGGGTCAGGTCAGCGGTCTGTCCCCTGGATCACGTGTTGTGTTGTTGAGACGGATGCTAGCAGGAGCTAATCATCCATTACTGAGGTCAGATGCTTCTGTGTTTGTGTGCAGGAACAATGTCTGCCTGCTGTGTCCTCGGCTGACCTGCAGTGTGCTGCCTGAAACTGTGTCTTCTGATTGTGTGTGTGTGTGTGTGTGTGTGTGTGTGTGTGTGTGTGTGTGTGTGTGTGTGTGTGTGTGTAAAGATTTGGATGGGATGAAGTTAGCCCGCATCACTGTCCTGGAACGGCATTTGCTGACGTCTGCACACGCACAAACAAATAAACACACACGTGTGCACGCACATAGGCAGGGAGCCTGGCAACGAGGTGGGGGTGGGGGGTGGGGGGGCAATGCAGGAGCTGCCTGTTCCTCTGTGGGGGTGTGTGTGTGTGTGAGAGAGAGAGAGAGAGAGAGAAATGCATGGTGTTATGGTGTTTCCTTCAGAACACGATCTCTATCTGGGACTGATTATGTAATGGCCAAATGGAGTAGAGAGGGTGAGGGAGGACAGAGCAAGACAGGGAGAGAGAGAGAGGGAGAGGAAGGGAGGGAGGGAGGCAGGGAGGCAGGGAGGCAGGACCATGCATGGCCTTTCCGTCATCCTCTGCCAGAACTCTTCCCTCGCTCTATTTTCTGTTATCTGCTTCTTCTCCCAGCCTTATCTGGTCATTTCTTATCAGACTGGCTCCGCAGCGACTTGACCAGGACGCTAATGCTCTGCAGCTGCCTGCTGTTACACCCTCGAGCTTTTAGTTTTCAGCCGTCTCGTCCTCTGTGGTGGTTCTCTCCGGCACTCTGAGCTCTCCCTACAACACGTCTGTCTACCTCTTGCTCTTTCCCCAGGCGGTATTGATCAACACTGCCGTGCTGCAAAAAGTCAAATCTCCAGCACAACAAATCACTCATCTTGTATCGATCACTAAATCTTAAACTTTTACTGAAGCAAGGAGAAACCAGAATGAAAGAAGTCTGGTTTTTTAGATTTTTCATGGGTCACAATGCAGGTAAGAAGTAGTTTTTACACTCGTACTGATGGATATTTTTTGCAGTGTATGCCCTCACTGCCCTCCCCTCCATCTCCCTCCAGTCTATTTTCCTCTCATGGCCTCAGTGTGGTTGTCTGGCCGTGGACCAGAGCAGGCCAGTGGTTGGCAGGGACGGGTGAGGGTGAATAAATTAAGGCTACTGCACAGAGACAGACGTCATCCGAACATCTTAATTTCAACCATTTGTTCCCCCCAGCTCATGTCAGTGACCAAGCAAATGTCCCCTTGCGCAGCCACAAGCTTGTGACTCGGGTTTGTGAGTCTCATGGGATTATGCTGGATTTATTTATTTTGCTTGTGTGTTTCTTTGTTAGATGCCACAGAGGATTCAACAGAGCTCCTTTATTTTCCTTCCAGCGTTTTGGTTGGCGTGGTTGACGACAGTTGGCACCAAAGCTTCCTGCTTGACCCGCCTCCCAGCTGATAGACGGTGTTGCTGGGACAATCACGAACTTGCGTAACTACAGCAACGAGGCGTTGACGGGAACGGCCCTTTGATGTGTGGTGTCATAAGGGGGGATTTCACTTGTGCGGGGGTGGGCAGAGGGATTTTTGATGGAACAGTCACCTGTCATGTCATCTGTTCGGTAATAATTGATAAATACATCAGCTGTGTATGTTTTCACTGAGGAGACAATAGCAACAGTCCTTAAATGACTTTCGCTTGTTGTGCTCAGCGGCGTTCAGAGAGAACACGGCGGCTTGTTGTGGTTAGACTGAGGGAAAACTGAAAGCAAAAACCTCTCCTCAGCACTCCCAGTTAGAAACTCAACTACCTGAAATTTAGGTGAATTCAAAAGCGTTTGATCAGCGCGTTCGTAGAATTTGCCCCATCATTTCTCCTGAAGTGGTAGTTTGACTCTTCTCAGCCATGAAACCCCCCCGCTTCGCAGCACGCCATCACATCCTGTTTGTCTATCTATACACACACACACACAGCCCATCAACCCATGCGGTGCACTTCATAGGAAGCAGAAATGACATCACGATGTCCGAGAAGTTCCCGTGGCTGTCACATCTGCGACAGCGCAGCAACACGCCCCCGGTCACCTGACTGTAAGCGGTGTCCCAGGAGGGCGGCGTTATGGGCGAGCGGTTTCGGGTAAGCCCTCTTCCAGGGTGCTGAGTCATCGGGGGTTCCCCAAAAAATGACGTGTGCAACGTTCACACTCTCACTGTTTTCACCATCACACAGCACCGAACCACTAACGCATAACTGATATGACCACATTTCATGACTCTGGTGTCATCAGATAGAACCTGAGCCACTGTGTAACACTGTCTGCCGTCCGTGTGCGCGATCTGGTTTCAGAGTACTCAGTTTCTCACACTGTGCCGGCAGAGTGGCTGTGAGCAACGTGATAGCCAGGGTAGCAACTGGATTAGACGACCGTTTGGTCACAACAGACATAAACACACACCCTCTATAAAAGTGGTAATTACAACCTCGCCACTGTGTCCCTGTTTGCACTCAGCAGTCACAACTGGGTCTCTTGCTAGATTTCTCTTTATATCTCTCTCTCTTCTTGTTTCTAATTTAAAATTTACACCCCTTCACCCTCTCTTTCCCTCTCTCCTTTTTCCATGCCTTTTATTATTTTACTGTGTTCCCCCCAGCGTGACTTTCACATGTGATAGTTGACTTAGCCGGGCTAGCTCTTCCTGTTCGAGCGAGATCAGCCTCGTCTGTGTGTCTGCTCGCCCGTTAAGCTGCACAGTCAGTCTCACCATTGTGTCTGTGCACGAAGAGAAAGCGAGAGCGGGCGAACAAGAGCCCCCCTCGCTCCCATTGTGTCGGCTTCCCCTGCTGATTTACCCCTTCGCCTCTGAGCCACCTTCAAGTTTTCCACCCTGCTCTGAAGCCAGGCATCACCTCAGGGGTCAGGAAGCCAGGAGGGATGAGAGCAGCGACGTTTCGTTGTCTAGAAAGTCAGAAAAGAGACGCAGCAGGATGACAGAAACTGTCAGTTGATACTGAAAGCAAAGACCACCCTCAGCCCTCGATCTTGTGCTTTGAGGCTGTACAGTTTTGATCATAACTCTGAGTGTCATGTTTAGCGCGGCTTCGTGTTGTTGTTATGACAGCTGGACATGAACGTTTTTGTCTTCTCTGTCTTTCAGGGTTGAGGAGACCCCAGAGAGATGATTGGCAGCCGAAGCTGAGACTTAACACAACTGTGAATCAATAACTTGGTGCTACTCTAAAAGGTACGCTCAGCGTGTGTGTGTGTTTGTCTTAAAGCATGTCGTGTGCAGGCCTGACAGTTAGCCTATCTTCACATAGCAGCAGAGTCTGGTGGATGTGAGGCTCATGGGGAGAGATAGGGAGGGTGGGTGTGTGTGTGTGCATGTGTGTCACTGTATAGCACCCCTCCTGACAAGCTAGAAGTGTACAGCGATTGAAATATCCCCCACTGGGCTTTAAATAGAGACCGAGAGATCCAGAGTTGGTGGGAGGAAGAAGAGAGGAGGAACTGGTGGGAGGAAGGACTGCGTATGACCAGAGCTAATTTTGGAAAAGTGTTGGAAGAGCGCTGTGCTGAGCAAGAGCAGTGAATCATAACCTGTGTTTGCATGTCTGCCCTCCGACTATTGCATTACACATTACTGGTCACGTACTTCAGAATGTTATCATTATGTGCCCTGAACGCTCAGAGTCGCACTTCAGTGAGCAACTGGTTTCTGTTACGTTTCACTCCCACAGAGACAGACGTCACATATAAATCTGTCACCTTTACATAGTTATGGTGTTGTTTATTGATGTCATTCAAATTAGTGTGAGAGGTTGAAGTGATCAGGAGAGTGAGGTAGAGGTTGCCATGTTTGAATTATCCAGCGTCACTCTGGTGTTTAACAGAGATGACCAAAAGTTTGTGTTTTTTGTTCCAGCGTGTGTGTTTGAGTCTCTAACAGGAGTTTTAAACAGCGGTGAATGTGTAGGTGTGAACACATCCCTCTCAGGTTTTGTCAGGGAGCTTTTGTTGTCTTTTTTTGAACCGAGATACTTTGAAACAGACTTCTTTGTATCTCGACACCTTCTGTCTTTTGTGTGTGTGTGTGTGTGTTTGTGTGTGTGTATGTGTGTGTGTGTCCGGTGTTTGAGAAAGCAGGGAGGGGAGGGAGTTATCTCTCAGCTTCTTTTATGCATTTTCCCCTCAACCGCTTTCCTTTGTGTCGTCTCAGTGTATGTGTGTTTGTGTGTGTGTGTGTTGGTAGGTGTGTGGGCGTTTTCATGGCACCGTTCCTACTCTCCACTCCACTCCACCTCCCTCCATCCCTTCCCTCTTCTCCATCTCCATCTTTTCTCCTTAATCTATCCTTCCATCCTGTTCAGACCGTCTGTCGCTGCTGCCCCCCTCTCCCTCTCCATCACGCCTGCCGTAATGAGATTAAACCTTAGTGTATCCACCAGGCATACACACTTTATACACACACCCTTCAGAGTGCTGCAGCACGCACGCACGCACACACACACACACACACACACACACACAATCATCCACTTAAGAGAGCACACTATTCTCTCCCGCATGCACTAAATCAGTGCAAGCCTGACACGACCATGCAGCTTGCACACTTGGCATTGCTTCCTACATCACACACACGCGCTCTCACACACATACACACACACTTGGCATGTGACCAAGGCCTCTCACTCTTAGTCTTTCCCTCTGTCTCTTGTTATCAGGAGGCCCATGGTAAGGATTACAGTAACCCCAGGTCTGTCCTCATAGGTGAGCTCCCCACTGAGCCATCTGGGCCTCAGTAATAATCCTGTCCTGGACCGACTGGTTTACTGTCGCCTCCTACAGGCTGGCTGACTCATAGCAGCGCACCTCAGACAAAGACATCTATCATGATATGAGACTTCAAGCAAATTTAAGTTATGCCAATGTTACTTGGCAGAATGTCCTGACTAGAGCAGAATTAAAGGACATTTCAATGGTGAGAGTGAGATGTAAACATGGGCAAATACAGGCTTTAATTCAGGTTGGCTCTGCAGTCACAGTATGCTCTCCCCTGCCCTATATTCTACTTAAACCCTCCCCTCTCTGTTGGCAAGCTCTGCAACTCACACACATACAGAGTCCAACTAGCCTATATAATAGAGAGCCCACTGGCATTTATTGACTTTTCAGTGTGTCTCTGTCTCGCCCATTCTCATAGTGGCTCCCCTGTTCTCTCTCTCTCTCTCTCTCTCTCTCTCTGCAGCCAGTAGGCTTTCGGGTTCTTGGTGCTAAAGCCAGAGGAGTCGGACAGCACAGATATTCTCAGTGTTGGAGTGAGGCCCTCTCTGTGCTGCAGTGGAGGGCTTCACAGACACAGCTAGTTTGGTGAGTATGAGCTCCCTGATTCTCTTTAATGACAGACATTGTGTTGTAGGTGTGTGATATACAGTTCATGGGACAGTTACCTTTCCTTGAATAAGTTAGTGGTAGTTTATAGAAATATGTGGAAATATGTTGAAATCAAAGCATGACATTTCAAGTAAATCATCTTTTAAACTACAATATTTAAGTCAGAGGAGAGATAAGGACGTTTAAGTGTAATTACATTTCTGAGTCAGAATCCCTCAGCTGCAGCCTGTAATTTTGATTGGCTAACTAGTAATTGTTGTGCAATAGATTTTTAAGGCAATCCGTTGAACCCTGGTGTTTCTTGCATAATGACACGTCTGCCATTTGGCCACAAGTACACCATGGATGCCATGACACTTAACAGCTTGTGGCACTTTATAGCAGTATCACATAGTGATTTAGATTTTGTACATAAAAAGTTCAAGGTAATGAACACATTTTTAAAACGAATACACATTAAATGTTCATTCTACTCTTCGTCCAAATGGGTTTTTCTGTGTAAAGCCCTATGAGTAAACTCAGACTGTGTTTGTCCACAGGCTGGATGCATCACGCAGTAGAGCAGTTTGGTGGGCGTGGCACACGGGATTCCTTCCCTCTGGACGGACTCAACCGGGGACCATGGGCTCCCGTGGGCGGCCGCGCCTGGCAGCCACCTGCCAGGTCTGTAGCCATGACAACACATACACACCAACCTTTTTCAAACCTCTTTGTTAACTTAAATCCACCAGGTTTAACCTGTAATTAAAGCAGTTGACTTCATGTTTTTACAGCAGGACTGAAGTAGAAGCTTACTGAACAACCTTGGTGTAAAAACTACTAGGAAGCATCACCTGACTGTCCTGTGTGCTCTGTTTGTTCCTAAGCAGGTGTTCGCCTGGAATGAACCAACATCAACTCCTTTCCCATCTACCTCCTGGTCCTATGGGCGGACTGAACCATCCCAATAAATTCTTTAGTAATGGGTAAGACATCAGTGCAGAACAAATTCAGAAAGCAGAGAGTAATTAATTTCTTAAAAAAAAAAAAAAAACACGATGAAGCAAGCGTGTGGTGTCATTTTTCATTTGTTTTGCAACATTGTTTAATCCTTCTTTCTTTTTTGCCTGACCAGGCCTGTGCGAGGAGGTGAGAAGCTTGAGCTTCCACAGCCCATGTTACCAGGTTTGCAGAGGGAGCAGCAGAGAGCTCCTCATCATCATCTTCATCCTCCACCTCCCCACAGAGCATGGGAGCAACTAGGTCAGCTGTATGAATCCCACCTTCCTCCTCAAGGACATCCTGTCGTGCCCCTGCCCAATGAGCACTCACTTCGTCTCCATAATGGAGGCTATGCAGGCAACAGCGGACCACCCCCCAACCCCCATCATCCCCCCAACAGGCCAAACCAATTGCTGAAGGTGAGTAACAAGGCTACAGGTGATTTCATGGCAGATTTATGCACCAAAGTTAAACAATGTCTGATCAGTCGTCATAGAAAAAAGACTCTGTTGACGGTTTCTGTGTTCTGTCTTCACTGTCTGTTTTAGTTTGGGGGTCCTCAGGAGCAGCACACTCCCCGGGGTCCACCATTGCTGGGAGATGAGATGTGGGCTCAGGTGCAGCAGGTAGGAGCTCTGTAATTGGCCATGATCATATTTCATCATCCATACAGAAATAGAACAGCCCCTGCTCTGGCTGTCATTTCTGCTGCAGCCAGACATGAAAGACGTACACCATTCAAAGCCACTGTCACTGAGCTCTGGCTGCATATTTCAGCAAAGGAATGCTTTTGAACCAGCACTGCAATAATTGCGCTGGTTGTCCACATGTGCTCTGATCCTCTCATATTTCTCTTCACAGCAGAGAGGCTATCCAGGGAAGATGCTCGGGGGTCAGCTGAAGAGACCCCGTCCTCCACTGGGAGAGCACTCAGTTATCCAGCACACTCCTCCGCCATCATTGCACCCGTCTTCTCGCCCAGCTGCCGAGGACTGTCCCAGCCCCAGCAAGAGGAAAAAAAGTTCAGATCAGGTACAAGACAAGAACAAACTCATTTATTTCTGTTATACCAGCACCATGAACGGCATTTCGAACCTCAGATCTTTGCCTCATGCTGTCCCACTCCTTGCGCAGGTATCCCATCCTGGGCTGCAGCGTTTCCCTGGTCAGTCTTTGTTAACTCAGCACCAGTCTTCGGTCCACCACCTCCCTCCAAAACCTGCCTTCTGGAATCCCGTTCACAAAAACAACAGCAGTCCCTGGCAGCCCCACGCTTCTGACCGCAAGAACCCTCCATCGCAGGAGTACCAGGTCGGAACTGCAAGAAAATATCCCTTCATTAGACGTGGAGCCAGGAATTAATATTTCATTGACTCCAATCAATGGGAAAAGATTTATTGGATTGAGTGATGCCATAAACATGTATTGAATCTGACAGAGTGTTGTTTGATGTTTGATGGATTTTGTATTATTCTAAACATCCTCTCTTACGTTGTTGCTTGTCTATATTGTTTAATAGGAAACCAACAAGCACGGAATGGGCAGCTACACCCAAAAGTCCTCTCCTGCCTCTTCCACCCCTTCAAACCTCTCCCCTCTACCAAACTCCTCTCCAGGAAACTACAACCAGGGATGTGCTCCTCAGCTCCAGAAAGACACATTCCAACCTCAGGCTGTAAACCAGCAGTCCCCTCACTCCTCATACCCCAGCTCCAAACTGAGACTAGCTCCACCCTGCCAGGCCATGGAGCCGCATGGTCCTAACAACCAGAGAGGCCCTGTCATTGGGGGTCATGGTGGCAGCCAAGCTACCTCTCACGCTGCATCTACTCCAACTAGGGGAGACAGAGATCAACATCTACATGCCCAGTCGTCACCAGCAAACCCTCCTGCAACCAGCAACAGCAGCAGCAGCAGCAGCAGCAGCAGTAGTAGTGTGCCTTACAGCCACTTCCAGCCTCACCCAGGGCTGGTGCACCAGGGTCCCCCTCCTGCCAGCACCTCAGTACCTCAGCAGCAGCAAAATGGGCCCCATGAGGTCTGGAGATACCAGAGCAGGCCCAGCAGTCAGTCCCTAGTGAGTACAAGTTATTTGTGCAGTAACACATTTTCTACCATGGCTATATCAGTTTGTTCCTCTGCAATCATGAACGTTATGGTCATTGTTTCAGTGCAATGGGTGTTTCCACTCTGTTTGACTTTACTGTTACTTCAGCTGCAATTGTTCAGATAATTACTTCAGTAATGATCACTAAATTAAAAGTGTTCAATTAATTGAATTTGTGTCTCCTCAGGAGTCAGGCGTATACAGGCCTCCAGGACTGCTACCTCAGCGCCAACAGAACCACAATCAGGTCGTGGACAGTCGGGTTCCAGGTCCCCCCCAGCATCACCATCATGTCAGCCCTCCTCTACCCCAAACCAACTCCACTCGAACACCTGTCATCACCCCCAATCTTCCCATATCACAGGCCTCCTGCTCCATCGCCAGCTATACAGGCAGCTCAAGAGGTATGGCTGGTGTCTCCTCGCTTACCACATCACCCCCTGCTGGTTGCCCTGTGAATAATGGCAGCAGTAATAACAGGTGGCAGAGAGGAAGAGAGCCAGTACCCCAAACCTCCACCAGTGGCATCACTAGCCCCACCTCTCAGCTAGATGCTCTTCTGCAGCCAGGATGTCAGAGAGGCCAAACTGCCACTTCCAACCAGTCTCACCAACAGGGGCTACCCAGACCACAACAGCAGGAACCCACCAAGTCCCAGCCCATGAAGGGGAAGACATCATACTATGCTCAAGTGGAGCAACCTCCTGCATTTTCCTCTTCATCTTCTTTCTTCTCCTCAGGGCACCAGAGGGCAGGGGACAGTGTGATTACAAGCCGTGTTTCAAATCCTCTTCCTAGCTCTCCTACTACATACTGTGCAGCTCCTCGTTCCACTGTCAACTCTGACCGTCAGCCATCCAGTCAAGCCCAGTCCTCCAGACTGCGTCATCAGCCAGGATCTGCCTCAACACAGGCGTACTCTCAGCCCCAGATTCATCCACCAGCTCCAACCTCTGTCCCTCAGTCCATCGAAGAGGCTCTCGACAAGCTTGATGCAGAGCTAGAGGGTCACATGCAAGCTGAAGAAAGGAAGAATAGGGAGAGAGAGGAGCGAGAGAGAAAAATGAGGGAAGAGGAGAGGCGGAAGAAAGAATGGGAGCTGAGACAAAAACGGGATGAAGAAAGGAAGAGGAAAGAGATAGAAAAGGAGGAGGAGGAGAGGAGAAAGAGAGAACTGGATAGACAGGAGGAGGAGAGGAGAAGGAGAGAATGGGAGAGGCAGGAGCAGGAGAGAAGGAGGAAACAAGAAGAGGAAAGGAGGAGGAGGAGAGAAGCAGAGAGGCTGGAAGAGGAGAGGAAAAAGAGAGAATGGGAGAGGCAGGAAGAGGAGAAGAAAAAGAGAGAATGGGAGAAGAAGGAGCGGGAAAGGAAGAGGAGAGAGTGGGAGAGACAGGAGGAGGAGAGGCGGAAGAGAGAGGCAGAGAGGCAAGAGGAGGAGAGAAAGAAGAAAGAACTGGAGAGGCAAGAAGAGAGGAAAAAACAAAGAGAGTTGGAGAGGAAGGAACAGGAGAAAAAGAAGATGGAGCGAAAAAAGGAGGAAGACCTGTGCAGTGCAAAAGGCAAAGAACAGACTGCTATTGAAAATCTGGAGAGACTGCTCTCTGGCAACACTTCCCCAACACCCCCACCTCCTCGCCTGTCTTCTGTTACTGCACCTCCTTCGGGTCCATCACCCCCCAACTCCCAGGCTTCACCCCCCTACCCTTGGCTAAGCCGTGGTGGCATGCTGCCATGTCCACCAGGCCAAACACCCACCACCACTACTCCTGCAGAAAGGCTGCGTCCGCCCCCCCTCACACCTCAGACTGAGTATGCCAGAGAAAAGCAGAGGCAAAGAGAGATGTGGGGCAACAACAGCGGAACAACTTTCAGTCCCTCATCAACACACAGTACCTCAGGGATGAATCAGTCAGTATACCCCAACAAGCCCCCGGCAATGCAAGCCGCACCCAACCAATCCAAAGATTTAGCTAGGGAGAGAGACAGCAGCCAACAGTCTCTTCCTCCCTTGGCACTTAGAGAGCCCCCCAAACTGTATCAGGCTTTTCCCAGAGAAAACCTGCCACCACCACCTCTATCCTCCACTTCCACAAGGAGCATCCTCAACAAGCAGGTGACAGGAAGTGGTTTGGAAAATGCCAGCAGCTGCGGCACTGACTCTGACAGTGCTCAGTTTGAGGAAGAGCCGTCAGAGATGTCAACATTGCTCCCTGATGGTCTGGCTAACATCATGGCTATGCTGGATGAATCCATCAAAAAGGAAGAGGAGATGTATAACAGTGAAAAGACTGTGTCCACAGGTCTGCTGAACAACTTTCCTCCTAGTGTTCAGCCAATCAAGAGCTACCTGTGTGCCCCAGACCTCATTCCAGCAACAAAGCATCAGCCCAACCAGGAAGACTTTGGGTCCAATCCGCATGCTAGCCCTCCTGTGCTCAGTCGCCAAGGCTCTCTGGCATCCCCCTGCAGCCGAACATCTTCTCTCAATGAGGAGGACGATGACTACCTTAAACCTTTTCCAAATGTCCCTCTCAACCCTAAACAATCAACTGACATTGGAATGGGAGTAGGCAACACCAATTACCGCCACAGTGACTTGGCTAAACTTTATGGGCTCCCTGAGCAGACTAAAAGTGAGGCTGATGAGGATGATGAAGAAGAGGACTCTGAGACCCCCTCTTGTTCTCCACCACCCCAAAGACCCCACCTCCATCAAACCGGTGTAAACAGCATGTTCAAGTCCCTAGCAACTGTCCTAGAGAGCCAGAAATATGCTTACCGTGGTGGGCCTTTTGGGAGACCCCCTCCATCAGCGCTGGTTGGGGTCAAATATTCCTCTTCACTGTCACTGGGCCCTGACATCTGCCGCCAGCAGCAAGGCGGTTCTCCCACGTCCGATTCAACCAATCCACCATTCAGTCCAGCTTTCACACATGCGAAGTCCTCTCCTCCTCTGCTAGAGGACAAGAAACTAAAAATAGAGGATGCTGATGTTTGGAGAGATGACAGAGAAACATCGGAGGAAAGAATAAAATTTACCAAAAGGGAGAGTACTCCTACCATAAATCCTATCAGGGTGGTCAAGGAGGAGCAACTGCTGACAACCATCTCTGAGTCTTCTCTGGCAGAGTTGGGCAAGAGCTGCGAGGTCATGCTTAGTCGACACTCACTTCCTAACAAGAACTCCTTTGATAAACCTGATGGCCATGGCAAAGTGGAGGACAGACACAAACCTGAGAAAGTAAAGGAACACAGAGAGAAAGACAGAAACAGAGATAGAGAGAAAGAGAAGAAGAGGAAGCACGGTCACAGCCACAGTAGCAGCAGGAAGCATGAAGACAGGAAAGAAAAGAAGAAGCATCGAGAAAAGAGAGAGGAGATGGCCCTCTCCTCTTCTTCTTCGTCTTCATCATCGTCTTCGTCATCATCTTCCACTCATTCCAGCTCCAGCCACAAGCGGCATAAGGACAGCAAGAGCCATAAGGAGAAGAAGGATCGCAGAATTCTTGGTGATCTCAACCTCCAGTGCAAGGAGGGGTCAGAGAAAAATCGGAGTCATTATGACACAGAAAAGAAGAAACGTAAGGAGGCATCCAGTGCCAGCTCCACCAGTGAAGGGAAGCATGCAGAATGTTCTTCTGAGTACAAAAGAGGCTCTGAATCTAGTTCTTCATTAGGTTCAACAGACTTCTTGAAACTGAAGGCACTGTCAGATGGGCCACCTAAGGAGCTGAAGATTCGCCTGATCAAAGTGGAGAGCGGGGACAGGGAGACGTTTATTGCCTCTGAGGTGGAGGAAAAGAGGATCCCACTGGAGGAAATCAACATCAAGAACACTGCCAGTGAAATCATCAGATCCTGCAAGTAAGTGCACTGTGTTGACACATTTTTTCACAGTACCTAGTCTAAATGACCTTTCAGATATCTATGTAGTAGTAGTAATAGAAATGTTAAATGTTAATAGGGTTGCATCTATCAACATGTTCTCTTTTCTGTTCTAGGGGGGCCAGAGTGAAAGGAAAGTTCAGAGAATCTTACTTGCTCCCAGCCTTCTCTGTCAAGCCCATCATGACCTCAGAGGAACCCATTCCTAGAGAGAAACTCAACCCTCCTACACCCAGCATCTATGTACGTCACCCTGTCCACTACACTTTGGCCTATCATTTGACACGTGGGGAATGAGCATTTTATCCATTATAGTAAACAGCCAAAAGTAACTTTAAAGCACACAAATAACACATTCCTCAAAGCTAAAGTTACAGCTAAAAATAAAATTGCATTAATATGTTCTGTATACTGAAGACAGTTGATAACCTCCATGTGCTGCCCTCTTGTGGTGATTCAAAAAGCCAAAACAGTTTGTGTTAAGAGTGCACTGACCTGATTTTTCTTCTCTGTAGTTGGAGAGTAAGAGGGATGCCTTCTCCCCTGTGCTGCTGCAGTTTTGTACAGACCCCAAGAATCCTGTCACTGTCATCAGGGGCCTGGCTGGATCTCTTCGACTCAGTAAGTGCATACTAACAGTGACTGTTAACAGATTACTGCACCGGAGGTTTTTGCTTAATGTTCCCTCTCGTGTTTTTTAGACCTGGGGCTGTTTTCTACAAAGTCATTGGTGGAAGCCAATGCAGAGCAGGCAGTAGAAGTTAGGACTCAAGTGCAGCAGCCCGCTGATGAGAACTGGGACGCCAGTGGGACAGGTCAGACGTGGCCCTGTGAGAGCAGCCGATCCCACACCACCATCGCCAAGTACGCCCAGTACCAGGCCTCCAGCTTCCAAGAGAGTCTGCAGGTGAATGTTACCCCCACTGCTCCTCTATTCTCATAGACTGTGTATTTCCATGTTTCGGCATTCTGTGCTGCAGTCCACCTGATAAACATGCTGTGATCTATGTCTTCAGGAGGAGAAAGGCAGCGATGAGGAGGATGATGAAGATGATGAGAAGGGGAAGAAGCCATCCAACAGTTCTGATACTCCCAGCAAGGACAGCTCTAAAGAAAGTAGCAGGTAAGGATAGTGTTAGAAGAGCAAAAAGTTTACTGTAACACTGAAGTGTTTTGCAGTTTGTAGTAATGCTTTAATATTTTTCTTTTCCTCAGTGCTGAGCAGAAACCAGTGGGGAAGATAATTAAATTTGGCACCAACATTGACCTCTCAGATCCCAAGAGGTGAGCAACTTTACTCTAAGACATTAATGAGCTCTGTGGCAAAATGTGGTGATCTCCACTACATGAACTGCCCTCTAGTGGGAAGGTCTCAGCACTGCAGCATGATCACAGCAAAAGCTCCTTTGTACTCATTTATAGATACTGAATATAGCTAATCCTCATACATTACTGAAGATAAAAGTTGATAGAGTTCTGACCTGCTGTCTCTGCTCAGGTGGAAGCCCCAGCTTCAGGAGCTGCAGAAGCTGCCAGCATTTATGCGTGTAGCATCCAGTGGAAACATGCTGAGCCATGTTGGACACACCATCCTAGGCATGAACACTGTCCAGCTTTACATGAAGGTTCCAGGGAGCCGAACGCCAGGTAAAGGACACTGATACTGCTTTTTTTCTATAATGGGTGGAAGATGCCTTTAGTTAAACAACAATGTGCGACAAAAATTACTTCATGAACTAAGATCTATGAAATTCTAAATGGAAAAAATAAAATACCATTGTATGCTTTGTCCTTATTCCACAGGTCACCAGGAGAACAATAACTTTTGCTCGGTGAACATCAACATCGGCCCCGGGGACTGCGAGTGGTTCTCTGTCCATGAGAACTACTGGCATGCCATCAGTGACTTCTGTGAAAAGTGAGTAGATGAAGACAATTCAGAGAATGCAAGCTGACCTCACTTCATGATTCTAAGTCCTACGTCCAAACATCACAGCTCTAACACAACATTTTCCTCCTATGTGCTCAGGCACGGAGTAGACTACCTGACAGGATCCTGGTGGCCAGTGTTGGAGGACCTCTACAACGCCAACATTCCTGTGTACCGCTTCATCCAGCGACCTGGAGACTTGGTGTGGATCAATGCTGGAACTGTTCACTGGGTTCAGGCGGTTGGCTGGTGTAACAACATCGCCTGGAACGTCGGACCACTCAGTGGTAAGGAGTGCACCATCTAGTGCCCAAATACAGATTACTTCAACAACATAAAGAACACTTTGTGTTTATTTCTCTTCTTCAACATTGTTTCATGTGTGTATCTAGCTTACCAGTACCAGCTGGCCCTGGAGAGGTTTGAATGGAATGAAGTGAAGAAGGTGAAATCCATTGTCCCCATGATTCATGTGTCCTGGAACGTGGCCCGCACTGTCAAGATCACTGACCCCGACACCTACAAGATGATTAAGTGAGTACAGACAGCTACATTCAGTTGCCAGTTTGAGTTATACTGAGCTAAAACTACTGACCAACCCTGCAATAGAGCTTACATTCATTAAGTTTATAATCAAGCAGGACAACACACACACGACAATAATAGTAACAGTTCAAACAAAACTTACTGTAGTGTATTATACTTGATGTCTTGAGGTGTTAAATATGAAACTCTATAGCCTTCATGACAGTTGGACGCCCTACAGGACTGTTCCATTGCATTTGTACCCTTCAAAAACTGCACACAAAAAATTTCAACATTAGGAGTTTAACCATTTCATGGCAACATAATATTAATGTTGCTCTCTTTACCTTTTTGCCAGACACTGCCTGCTGCAGTCCATAAAGCACATCCAGATCCTGCGGGACCAACTGGTGGCCGAAGGCAAGAAGCTTTCCTATCAGAGTCGGGTCAAAGATGAGCCAGCCTACTACTGCAACGAGTGTGATGTGAGTCACTAACAGTCACTCTAACCATGAAACCTTGTCTTTCACAGACACACTCCTCCAACAGATCCTACTTTCAGTAACACAGAAATGTTTATTCAACTTCATCATGGAGGTGTTGAAACGTATTACTTTATGCTGATAGGTGTTTACATTTTCTCTACTCCATTTGTTAATAAATGTGCGGTACATATGTATATGGTACAAAAGCCTCAGTTTACACTATATACACTTCAACAATACCACCATGACCATAAAGTTAAATCAACACTTCTATACACAGTAAGAAAAGTTACGCTGAATATAATAAAATATATCCAGTGTTTTGAGAATCAACAAAATCACCACCTACTGACTTGACAGATGACTCTGAAGAGTTTGTATTTTGCTCCTTCAGAGGGCAACAGCAGCTAAAATGCATTCTCACAGTGACCCATTTTTACAGCAAAAGAAAATGCACCACAGTGTCCATGAACACTTCATGTGTCCCAAACACTCATAAGCTAGTTTACTAGGCACACCTAGCTTAACAAATGCAGTCTAATAAAACAACCCTGCTATAAATTCAACCATCATGACAGTCATAATGTTCAGTTTTTGTTGAAAATGTCAGTTTGGAGGCTGCAATTTTTGGTGTTGCTCAACTGTATTACAAGGTGTTTTCTGATATTTCGTCTAATTTATAGAGACTGGACAAAGTATTAGGAACACGCTTGTATAATGCAATACAATTCAACAGCATCACAAATTGCAGCCTCCGAAATAACTACCATGGTAGGATTTTCATGCAGTGATCGCCAATCAGTTGAGTAACAAACAGAAGCTTGCATTTCATTTACCCAAACCATAGATTGTACAAGAATAGTCTTTTTAGAAATTTGGCAATTTGTTTGGTATCTCTTGTTCACATAATTCTTCTCTGCAAGCATCTTGAATGTGTCTTACCCTGCTCTCTGTCACAGGTGGAGGTGTTCAATTTGTTGTTTGTGACAAGTGAGAACAGCAGCAGGAAGACATATGTGGTTCACTGTGAGGACTGCGCACGTCAGCGCAGCTCCAACCTGACCAACGTGGTGGTGCTGGAGCAGTACCGCACAGAGGAGCTCATGAACATATATGACTCCTTCAGCCTGGTAAGCAGACACGTACCTCTATTCAATATTCCCAATAGTCTTCTGTTGAAGATCCATGGTTGTTAGTTCTGCCATTGATGGTTCCTTTCTGACCTGAAATAAAAAAAAAAAAAAAAAAAAAAACTTTTTCCCACAAAGGCATAAATACATAACTTTAATTGTGTCTGTTGTGTGTTGTGTCTCACCAGGCCTCCTCCTCCCGGTGACAGAGCTCCCCTCCTGCGTCTCCTCAGCCATAACCAAAACTCCTGCAAGCCAGGACAAAAGACACAGTTTCACTTTGGTTTTCAACTTACCCTTTCATTATTTAAGATCATTTTTGCTACTACTACTACTGCTAATACTTGCCGAACAGCCAGTTGAATACGTTTACTCATCATTACTGTTTACAAAAAGAAATACCAAGCCGCCAATAACATACCAGTTTACTCTCAGATGGTGCTTTCAACCAGAAACCCTGACAATGGTCAAGATGAGACCCAGGGGGCAGTTGGTGCTGCCATTGAACAAACTGTGGAGGGTAGTTGATGGTTTCAATGGTATATTTCTGTCAGTACCAGAGAGAATTTTTTTTTCTGTTGTTGTCGTCTTGAATACTGAAATTTGTACATGCTGTTTGCAATTTTTGTGGGGTGCTGTCTTTTTTAAAATAATTTATTGTTTTGTTTTTCTAAACTAGATCAGCCTAGATATATACCACATTGGCCTTGTATTTAGAAAAGAGAGAAAATGAAAAATACTAATAATAGAGATATGAACATTTTTCTAAAGCATTAAGAATTTTAAAAAATACAAATGTTTGGAATGCTTCAAAACATACGGGTTTTAATGACTTTGGTTGTTTTGGGGGGGATTTCATTTTGTCTTTCAGATTCTTGTATGTGTTGTAAATCTTGTGTTTGTATGAATTATACTTTTATTTCCTCTAGAGATTAATATTCAGTTGACACTCATAAGGTCTTTTAGTTCATTTCTTCCATCTTTGTATGAACTCTCTCTTTAAAAAAGAAAGAAAAAAATCATTGTCATCTGGTGTTTGTGTGTTGTATCTGATTGTTTTGTTCCAATATGCAGACTTAGTATTTCCTGGAAATTTTTTTTTTTTTTTGCATTGTACATTTAATTTAAAATGTTTTCTCTATTTATTGGATATCAATGTTCTCCCTTTTTTAATAGGGTTGTACAAGTTTGTTTTTTTTCCTTTTTTTATAGTGACTGATTGCTCTGTAAGAACTGAAATGTGGGGGTTGTGTGTCCACGGGAGTGGAGGCTGCTGTTTCTCTGGTGCTTGCCTCTCATGACTCCTGCCTTTTTCTCCTGATATATATTAAATAATATCTTTATCTTGAATATAATGCCACCTTTCCTGTAGACAATAGGCACACTGCTCACGTAGAGAAGATGACTAATGGAATGCTGTGTTTGTATGCTCATTACGGAAAAAACAAAACGACTTTTTCCAAAGCGTTTTGAGAAATGGTAATTTTTTTTTTATTATGTAGGGGGCTTTTAGATAAGATTTTATGATAACTGTTGAATATGATAATGGGATAGATGGTGCTAAATGTTCTCTTTGAACAACCTTTTCTTCTGTTCATTTTCTTAAAATGAGAATTCTATTTTTCCTGTTGCAATATTACCTTACCCCTTTCCTTCTCTTTGTGGTCATTTATTTATAACTGCACTGTTTAGAGAATTCACACAGACATACTTGCAGACACACACACACCAAACTGAGCCAGACATGTCTTAAACACTTGTGAATTTGTGTGACATTACTATGATTATTAATAATAAACGCTTTTTTGATAAATCCGAAAGGGAGAAGGATCTGTCTGTATTTTTTTCCAACTCACCTGCTTACCTGACAAAAAGTTAACATACAAAGCTTCGGTGTTGGCTCCCTTAGTTCCCAAAGGAGACTTTATTTTTCACCACATACTGACTCACTGACTCCACACTAACCACCTTAGCAGCCAACTCACTGCCCTCAAATGTATCACAGCCCACATTAAATCCATTCACTCCACTCCTACAATAACAAGTCGTATCCCTCAGCTGTGACAAATGTTTAGCACAGCTTTGTCATTCACGTCCTCTATCTGAGCTTGCGATTGTTAGAAATGCGTGTGAAAAAATAAGGCCAAAGTCAATAGAAGAAGTTTCTATTTAGACATCAGCATCCAGGGTAAACTACGGAAGGAGATCGTACTAGGGGCAAAACTTCACAGACAGCAGAGCAGGAAATAGCAGAGAGCAGCAACAAGATTGTGCAGACTTCAGTTTCCTTCAGATAATCCAATAAGGAGTCAAACAACACTTTTTAACCTTATAGGCAAAATGTAGTGATCAAAGAATATATGCCTGAATGAAAGGTGCCCGCATGGAAAGGCAATATGGTATTTAAATTTGACAAGTAACACACATCAGAGAAACCATGCCATTAGTAGGGAACAGAGTCTTGTTTCAAAAAAATTAAGCTAACACCTCCACTGTCTTGAAAATGTTTAGTACTTCTTAAATGATTTCAGTAGCTGTAGCTATAAACTTAGCTTGTCAATCCAGTGCACATTTCATGTCTTCTGAAAAGAAACAAGCAACCAGGGGTCTGAAGACAAAAGTCAATAACTAATGTCTGAGATAAATTAAGGTATTAATGCTGCCTTCTTACAATACTATGAATTATGTTTTGTTGTTTTTTTTTTTTAAATCTGAAATAAAAGAAAGCTAATTTTCCTGTAGGTAAAGGAACGACTAAATCCATATAATCACAAGTGTGTATGTTTGTGTGTTTTAAGAGCCACTATTGAGCCTGAAACTTCAACTTTCTCAAGCAGAGAGAGTGCAAGCTTTGGCAGGTCACTGTGTCCTAAGGTCAAGTTATGGGCCACAGGGCCAGCAGAGGGACAGAGCATTACTGGACAGACTGAAGGAAATCCTGCTTCAAACCACACAGGAAGACCACCTCCGTCCGTCTGTCTGTCCACCCCGCAGCAGTCAGGTGATAATGAGAGAATAAAGCTCTTTCCTCCGCAAAGACAAAATACTTCAGCAGTTCAATCACCACTTCATGGTGGACAAAACTTTGAAGTTTGTTTATGCTACTCTTGTTGAGCATGGGAGGAAAGATTGCGTAGTTACCATTTCATCTATAAAGTATCCCAAAGGAGCGCTCATGTGAACTCTTGACAGCAGTGACATAACACCACCAAATCAAAGGCTGCAAAGCCAACCATGAACTGATAAAACTCATCTAATGAAAGATAAATCCATACACTAATATGTCAATGGCTTCCTTGCCCTTTTCTGTAAATCATCATGCTGCATGTTGACGTGAAAATACTGTTATTTTAGATCTATATCATCTACCCACACTGCATGGGGACCAACAGAGGGCTGGAAGTAAACAAACAATGTAAGCTCAAAGCGGAGGGAAAAGGGTAGAAAATCAGGATCAGACAAGACTAATTATTTAGCTTATGCTCTGATCTGTTCTTATCATTTCACTGATTACCGCCTTCCTTGATATCTTTGTTCTTTTACTTCATCCTCCTTTTCTAATCCAGTATTCTAGAGAATCCAAGCTTTTATCTAAATCACATCACCTAATAATGCACACATTTTCATCATACATTGTAAACAGTGAGACTGACGTCTCTTGCTTGGCTTCACAACATCGCACATCTTTACATCATGCAAGGCCCTCTGCTACGAGGTTTGACTCCCCATCTGAACCTTGACATGTACTCATTGTTTGTGAGCTCCCACAGGCTCTGCTTCCAAACCACACGTTCTAAAAAATTATGAAGTCTGTTGTTCAATCTTAATCAAGTAATTCATCTCAAGAATTATCTTTAGCTTTGTCAAGTCCTAACAACAGGATGTTTTTACATAGGTGATGTTATGTTTAGAGACAATGTCCTTCAAGAGGGGGGAAAACTGTTTCGTCTGCTTTAAATGTCATTAACTGAAACCCTTTCAGCTCCACTGGTGCTGATTTACAGCTTATTTCCCTACAGGAATTAATAAGTGCACAATTCAAAATGCTTTACAATAAGATGATTCTTCTTCCCCCAGTCACTCTCATCACTCTCAAACGCTCCATATTTTCAACTTTGGTCAATTCTTTTTCTGGCGTTGAGATCAACAAACACACATCTATATACATATACGTACCTACATACATACTTAGATATGTATCTAAGTAGATACATATATACTTAGATACATACATGTGTACTGACATACATACACACACATACATACATACATACATACATACATACATACATATGTACTGACATACATATGCACATACATGTACTTACATACATATTACTTTAATACATACATACATACATACATACTCATATGCATATATATGCACTTACATGCATACATACATACATACACACAGATGCATACATACATACGCGCTTACGTACATACATACATATGTACTGACACACATACATATGTACTTACATATTTACTGACATACATGCATACATATCTACGCACAAACATACACACATGTATTTGCATACATACGTACATACATACACACATACATACATGTGTACTTAAATAAATATGTACTGACATACATACATATACTTGCATACATACATATGCACTTAGATACATACATGTACTGACAGATATATATGTACTTAAACACATATACACACGTACTTGCATACATACATACATACATACATACATACGTATTTACATACATATGTAAGTACGTCCGCACGCACATACATACATATGTACATACATACATGGATATATATGCTGACATACTTGCACACATAAATATGTACCTAAACACATACGTATGTACCGACATACATACATATGTGCTTACACATATATATGTGCTTTTATTCACCCATACATATGGACTTAGATACATACATATATACACATGCACTGACATACATACATACATACATACATACATAAATATGTACTTACATAAATATGTACTGACATACATACGTGTACTTGCATACATACATACGTACATACATACATGTACTACAGATACACACATTTACTTGCATACGCATGTACGTATGCACATACATGCACGTGTGCTTACATATATATGTACTTACATTTACTCATACATATGGACTGCCATACATATGTGCTTACATAAATATGTACTGACATACATACATGTACTTAAATACATACATATGCACATACATACATACATACATACATACATACATACATACATACATACATACATACATACATACATACGTATATGTACTGACATGGATACATATGTACTTAAACACAAACACATGTACCTGCATACATACATATGTATTTACATAAATATGTATTGGCATACATGTACTTGCATACATACATACACACTTACATACATACATACATACATACATACATACATACATGTACTGACAGATACATATGTACTTAAACACATATTCACACATATACTGCATACATACATACATACATACATACATACATACATACATACATACATGTATGTGCATACGCACATATGTATACATACACAAATATGCGCATACATACGTACGCACATACATACATACATACATGGATATATATATTAACATACTTACACGTACATATGCACCTACACATACATATGTGCTGACATACATACATATGTGCTTACATATATATGTGCTTATATTCACTCATACATATGGACTTAGATACATACATACGTACACATGCACTGACATACATACATACATAGATACATACATATGTACTTACATAAATATGTGCTGACATACGTACATGTACTTGCATACATACATACATATGTACGTACGCACATACATACATGAGTGTGTTCTTACATATATATGTACTTACATTTACTCATACATATGGACTGACATACATATGTACTTACATAAATATGTACTGACATACATACATGTGCTTGCATACATACATATGCACATACATACATACATACATACATACATACATACATACATGTACTGACATCGATACATATGTACTTAAACACGTATTCACACATGTACTGCATACATACATGTATGTGCATACGCACATATGTATACATACACAAATATGTGCATACATACGTACGCACGTGCATACATACATACATACATACATACATACATGGATATATATATTGACATACACACGTACATATGTACTGACATACATACATATGTGCTTACATATATATGTGTGCTTATATTCACTCATACATATGGACTTAGATACATTCATAAGTACATATGCACTGACATACATACATACATACATACATACATACATACATGTGTGCTTACATATATGTACTTGCATTTACTCATACATATGGACTGACATACATACATATGTATTTACATAAATATGGATTGACATACATACATGTACTTGCATACATACATACACATGTACTGACAGATACATATGTACTTAAACACATATTCACACATGTACTGCATGCATGCATGCATACATACATACATACATACATACATACATACATGCATGTATGTGCGTACGCACATATGTACACATACATAAATATGCATACATACGTATGCACGTGTATACATACATACATGGATATATATATTAACATACACACGTACATATGCACCTACACACATACATATGTACTGACATACATACATGTGCTTACATATATGTGCTTATATTCACTAATACATATGGACTTAGATACATACATACGCACACATGCACCGACATACATACATACATACATACATACATACATATGTACTTACATTAATATGTGCTGACGTACGTACATGTACTTGCATACATACATACATACATACATACATACATACATATGTACGTACGCACATACATGCATGTGTGCTTACATATATATGTACTTACATTTACTCATACATATGGACTGACATACATACGTATGTACTTACATAAATATGTACTGGCATACATACATCTAATTGCATACATACATATGCACATACATACATACATACATGTACTGACATCGATACATATGTACTTAAACACATATACACACATGTACTTGCATACATACATACACACTTACATACACACATACATACATACATACATACATACATACATACATACATACATACATACATGTATTGACAGATACATATGTACTTAAACCCCCCAACCCCGAAAGAGATAATCAGGGGTATAGAAGATGATATGTACTTAAACACATATTCACACATGTACTGCATACATACATACGTACGCCCGTGCATGCATGCATACATACATACATACATACATACATACATACATATATATACATGGATATATATTAACATACTTACACACGTACATATGTACCTACACACATACATATGTACTGACATACATACATATGTGCTTACATATATATGTACTTACATTTACTCATGCATAGGGACTTGGACACATACATACATCTATATGCACTGGCATACATACATACATACATACATGCATACATACATACATGTACACGCACACGTGTGTATACATACATAGGCACATACATACATACAAACATATGCACGTACATACATGGATATATACCGACATACTTACACACATACGTACCGACATACATACATATGTGCCTACATATATATGTACTTACATAAAAATGCACTGACATACATACATGTACTTGCATACATACATACGCACTCACTCACATACATACACACACATACACATATACACATACACGTGCTGACAGATACATACATGTATGTATGTGTGTACCTACGTATACATACATACATACATACATACATACATACATACATACATACATACATACATATGCACGTACATACATGGATATATACCGACATACTTACACACATACGTACCGACATACATACATATGTGCCTACATATATATGTACTTACATAGAAATGCACTGACATACATACATGTACTTGCATACATACATATGCACTCACTCACAAACATACATACATACACACACACACATACACATATACACACATACACGTGCTGACAGATACATACATGTATGTATGTGTGTACCTACGTATGTATACATACATATGCACATACATACATATGTACGTACGCAGATACATACATATGTACATACACACATACATGTACGTATGTATGTATACATACATATGCACATACATACATACATACATACATACATACATACATACATACATATATACATGCATATATGGATATATACTGACATACTTACACACATATATATGTACTGACATACATGCATATGCGCTTATATACATATGCACTGACATACATACATATATACATACTTACATAAATATGTACTGACATACATACATGTACTTGCATACATAAATATGCACTGACATCCATCCATCCATCCATCCATACATGTACTGACAGATACATATGTACTTAAACACATATATACACATGTACTTGCATACATGCATACGCACTGACATACATACATACATACATGAACGTACGTATATATGTATACATACATGCATACATACATGAACGTACGTATATATGTATACATACATACATGCATACATACATGAACGTACGTATATATGTATACATACATACATGCATACATACATGGATATGTACTGACATACTTACACACATACATATGTACCTACATACACACATACACACTGACATACATATGTTCTTATATATGTGCTTAAATGCCTACATACATGTGTACTTACACACATATGTACTGACATACAGATATACTTACATGCATACATACAGACATGTACTGACATACATACATATGTACTTATACACATACATACATACATACATACATACATGCATATGTACTAACATACATACATACATAAGCACTTAAATACATACGTCCTTACATAATATATACTGACATAAAGACATTAGTGCTGTCAATCGATTAAAATATTTAATCGCAATTAATCTCATGAATGTCATAGGTAACTCGTAATTAATCGCAAATTTTTGGCACATTTTTATCTATTCTAAATATCCCTTGAATTATCATTTTAATACTGTTATCAACATGAAAAAGTGGATAGGCTTGCTTTGTGCAAATGTTTTTTAATTGAAAACGTGTAGTGTTTTTTCACACTAACATTCTCACTTTGAGCAGTCATTCACATTTGAATGAATCAAATCTCACACAATTTAACACTGTCAATAAACAGATGACAAAAAAAGAAATACTTGGTTACAAGTGTTACAAACCGTGTAGAACCGGCAACAGGGTCATGACTCATAGATGCATGTGGGAAGCAAAGGCTGGCCCGTGTGGTCTGATCCAACAGATGAGCTACTGTTGCTCAAATTGCCAAAAAAGTTAATGCTGGTCTGATATAATGGTGTCAGAATACACAGTGCATCAGAGTTTGTTGCGTATGGGGCTGCGTAGCCACAGACCAGTCAGGGTGCCCATGCCCTGTCCATCGTTGAAAAATGCCAACAATGGGCACGTGAGTATCAGGACTGGACCATGGAGCAATGGAAGAAGGTGGTCTGATGAATCAAGTTTTCTTTTACATCATATGGATGGCCGGGTGCGTGTGTGTCGGTTACCTGAGGAACACATGGCACCAGGGTGCACTATGGGAAGAAGGCAAGCTAGCGGAGGCAGTGTGATGCTTTGGGTAATAGTCTGCTGGGAAACCTTGGGTCCAGCCATCTATGTGGATGTTACTTTGACACGTACCACCTACCTAAGCATTGTTGCAGACCATGTACACCCTCTCATGGAATCAGTATTCCCTGAGGGCGGTGGCCTCTTTCAGCAGGATAATGTGCTGTGCCACAAATCAAAAGTGGTTCAACGAGTTTGAGGTGTTGACTTGGCCTACAAATTCCCCAGATCTCAATCCAATTGAGCATCTGTGGGATGTGCTACACAAGCAAGTCCGATCCATGGAGGCCCCACCTTGCAACTTACAGGACTTAAAGGATCTGCTGCTAACATCTTAGTGCCAGACACCACAGCACACCTTCAGGGGTCTAGTGGAGTCCATGCCTCAATGGGTCAGGGCTGTTTTTGAAGCAAAACGGGGACCAACACAATATTAGGCAGATGGTAATAATGTTTTACTTGATTAGTGTATATATATGTGTGTGTGTGTGTGTGTGTGTGTGTGTGTGTGTATGTGTGTGTGTGCGTGTGTGTGTGTGCATATATTTGTGAGGGAACTTTGGGTCTCTTTCACATAACTTTGCAGCATGTAACAGGAAGAGGGAGCTGTTCTTCTAAAGGAAACAGATAAAGTTTCTAAGCCGATGGTGGAGTTAAAGGCCATTTGTGGGGGGAAAAAATAACTGTCACTTATCACCATTTCCCTATTATTCTGAGTGGACACAAGCACCGTGACCCTCTCTGTTAAAGGAAGCATTAACAAACATCAAGCGAGATGAGAAAGAGGCTCTTTTACTCTGATTTTGTTCATGCTAATTATACCTGGAGATAAATACAACAATCTCATCACCTACAAAAAAGCCTGGGGCAGCCTGGAGAAAAATAAATTAAAAAAATAAAATTCAAAGAAATAAAGATAGCCAGTCTGATGAATAGGCACAGGTTCAGTGTATCTGGATTCTCATCTCAGCTGAACAACCTTTTTTGAAGGCTGCTGTAAAAATTAACCCTGTTACAGTCACCTGTACTAAAGCATTACTTTCACATGTTGAATAACATTCAACATCATGGTACCTCGTCTCTACTGCTCTTAACACACAAGTCTGCCTCTACCACCCTTCCCCCTCATTTTCTGCTCTCCTGGACCTCAACTTATCAGGCAAGTCGACTCACTCTGACCCCCAACACGCAACACCCAGCCCCCACTGAAACAGAGACAGGGTAAAGGGGGGTGTAACATGTTCTGGATATGAGAGGTGGAATGCATGCACTGAGAGGAGATGTTGGAGTAAGGCAGGGGGGCTGATAAGCCTGGTGGGTGGAGAAAGAGAGTGGGATAGATGCATGAAGGAGGGAGGGACAGAGACACAACACTGCGGACTCAGTGAGAAGGGGGTGTGGATGTGTGTGTGTGTGTGTATGGGGGGGACAGACAGATAGAAGTTTGACATACTTAAGACAAAGACCACAGCAATTTGGAGTTCAGTTGTTTTCAGCCACTGAGGAAGGAGCATCTCTGTGTTACTACTTCATTACAACAGCACAGGAATTTCAAGTTGCATATGGAAAAGAAAAGAAAACAGGGACTCTGAGACATAATCTGTTCCACTGACAACTCTGGATAGTGGAGACAAGAAGCAGCAGGAGACCAGAGCTGCAGGAAGCCAACATACCAACATACCACCACTAAGAAGATAAGGCTTTAGGAGGGAACCTCCAAAAATACACAAAAAGCTTGTTCGACTTCTCACGGGGAAAGGAGGACAAACCTCTCTCTAGAGAGGAGTCGAGAGTTGAAGGGATAAAGAGAAAACTAGACAGACCTGGTTGAAGGACTGACTGGGCTGAAGCAGTCTTGAGAGGTAGTGAGACAAGCAGCAGCAATCTGGAGGACGAACAGCAAGAGGTCCATCTAGCCCCACAGCACATTGTGAGTACAAGAGCAGCTGCATCACTTAGACACATCAAAACTGTATTTTAACTTATTTTCATAAAATAGATAACAGTGAAAACAAGCTGAATGTTCAGCGTAAAGCAACAAGTCTACGAGGTCTGAGAAACAAAGAATTAATTACTGCAGCTTCTTTGTTCCAGACAATAGAATAATAGAATGTTAGAACAATAGAAAATCTCCCTGCATCATCCAAGCTGGCTAACAGTGTAAGACCTAGCTCGGCATCTACATGATGGCATGCACACTATGAAGAGTTTAGAATCAGTCAAGGTGATGTATTGGGTGACTACGTGCCACCACTTGGCAGCTACATTAACTTAATTGCATAATATTCCCTAACTTACTGACTAAATTCCTGAGTTTGGGTCAAACAATGACATGACGTGTTATTCAAAGAAACGCTATTCCAACAATAATAAGAACAGTGAGTAAAATAGGTGGAGCACTAAATGTATTTTCAGTCGGGGGTGCAATGAGTCACCACGTACACACTTTCCTGCCAGTCCTTCCTGCGTGACCTTCAACCTTAAAACTGCACTTGAGACAACAATGGAAGACAGACATGGAAAATAAACAACACTAAAGCAGCTCGGCCTGTCTCATAAATAATGTCTCCCACTGTCAATTCAGATATTAACATATTATTATATGCTGGACCTTAAGCTAGCTGAACTAACAGAATGAAAGACACAAAACAAATCTCACAGGGCTGGATGACGGCTTGAGGGATTGGCTGAATGAAGGAGCTGTCTTATTAGACCCTTCCAGTTCAAGCAGCAGCAGCTTTTGTTGTTCACAGAAGTAATGCCTTTAAATTATTGTGTTATTATATGACCTGTCAGGCACCCCCACCAAAAGACATACAGTCCTCTGTTGGTCCTTACACTTCAGCAGTAGATTGTCGCACGTCAGAGCATGGAATGCTGCCCATGTACAAATAATGTTTAATCACACAGTATGACAATACTTAAGCAGTAATGATGATACATTTTGAGTGAACAAATTACTATGAGAGATTTGCTACCATTGCAAAACTAAAACAAAATATTCATGCATGACCCCCTAAAAGCAAAATATCTTCAAATTAACATGAAAAATTGCACGTGTGAAAGCACCTGCCTGGGTTGGCTAAAAGGAAACACTGACAGGTTGACTATGTCATCCCCACGAGGATTTTTTCTGGCCCTGTTGTCTGGCTGGGGTATCACTAATTTCCTGACCTCTGAGAAGTGAGGATATCCTGTACCAGACACAGCTGCGTACCACATAAAACCTGTTGGAACATAGAATGGACGCAAACTAAAGGGGCTTGGATCAAAGCAGAGCTTACATGAAGGACCTGGTCTCCTAGTTTGAAAGTACGAGCTTTGACAGACTGTTTAGTGATGCTAACACAGACAGTGTTTGTGAATGCAAGTTAAACTTCCAGTGTTCTGCCATAATCACATTATGTTATTATTATTGTTGTTGTTGTTGTTGTTGTTATTATTATATATACCAATATCTGAAAGAAAAAAAATGCTAATAATATATATGGCCCATTAATTGTTTTGGAGTTTTTTTTGTTGTTTTTTTCCCAGTGATAGAAACACTTTTTGATAATAATCCTTTAAATTTTACACACACACACACACACACACACACACACATATATATATATATATTTTATCATGACCAAAATGTGCGGTACTGTGCAGGACATTTTACAGTCAAACAAGTTTTTAATTTATAAATTAAATGTACTGAGGTGGCACAATTTCAGTATCATGTTTTGTTCTAATTAATCAGTGGTTACATCTGGACTTTAATACGTCAGTCTTTAATATGATCTCTACTTAACCCACAGGCATGACAAAGCGTATAAACACAAGCGCACATGCAGACAACACCCACTCCAACACAAACACACTTTGATGCCAGTAAGCCTTAATGCCGCTATCACACAAACTACACATGGCAATTATGAGCCCCTTTCCTTTTGGCCAATCACCTCTCTGATAATCATCACCTCACAAACAGCATCACACAAGGCTGGCTTCCCGATGGATAACACATCTAACCTCCAAGTGAACCCAGAGCCACCAAGCCTTTGAAGAGTGGAATTTGATTAGGTTCAAAAGTACTGTGTAACTATGACACCAGACTCCCGTACTCATCCAGCCAAACATCAGAGCTGGCCAACACTTTCAAAACATCTGCAATGACACATGCAAGTCTGGTGCCTCTTTTGTTGATTCTACTAAAATTTAAATTTCCATCTCACACTGCAGATATGTTTGTTCTTGTGCCCACAGTTCACTATGAGTATGACTGGTACTCTAGAGAAGGGGGCCCACCACCAGGCCTTGGACCTGTCTGAGGAACTGCCGCCTCATCACCACCATCAACATATCAACCACCACCAGCATCTTCACCATTCCAACTCCCTAGCCTCCACCACTGCTGTGGGTGGAGGCAGAGAAACGCCTTCACGTGTGGTCGTACCTCCTCCTTATTCTGCAGCCGAGAGCGGTGGTGGAGGCAGTGAAGGTCCTCTGGAGCTGCGGGGGTCCCTGGACTGCTGGGCCTGCTCAGTGCTGGTGACAGCTCAGAACCTGATTATTGCCACGATCAACGCCTGCCTCGCTGGACTGGTGTTTGGGACCATCCTGATGCCAGCCATTGTCATGGTGGCATTTGGCTTCCTCTGCCATTCTACAGTAAGAAAGGGGGAGATCAGGGAGGGGGTGGATGAGTGAGTGCTTCATGCATATTGAAGGATTCTGATCTGTATTTAATTTGTGGACAGTGAGCTGTCACACTGTAGGTGGCAAAGCGGTCACTCAAGAGAATTTTGCAAGACTTGTTTGTTTACTTCTTTAAGTCTAATACTCCCAAGTCAAAGTAATATACCTCATCCATCACATTTGAGACCACTGCAGTTTGGTGTGAGAGTGAAAATGTGCTTGCACGTTGGGAAGAATAAATGTTTACACAGACATCTGCTCCATCTAAACAAAAGATGAATGGAAAAGAGGACACATACACCCATCTTTTCATGAAACATCTAAAAGTCCTAATCTCAAAACTTTGATCCAAAAGTTTGGAATAGTTGTGCCCTGGGCTTAGGGTGGGCTCCATCACTGATGAGAAGCTTTATAATCAGATAAGTCTGAGGTTCTCTCAGATGTTGAGGAGATGGGTGAACTGGAAGGAGCGAGGGGTCAGCAGTCTAGGGAGCCAGACGTCAAAGCAGTAAAGTTTAAACACTGCTTGGTAGCTAGTTGAGGACTGAAAGGCAGGGACTGACAGACAAAATACGAAAATGCACAGAACGTGATAACAGCTGAAAATACAAAATAAGACATGCAACTCAAGCAAAACAACCTATTTGACCCATTAGTCAGAAGGCATTATCCTGTGCTATCCTAAAAAGTTATCATGGTTCAGAGACTTTTAATGCATACCGATGGCACTTCTGTTGGCCGATGACCTCCTTAATGACCAGAGAGACTGGGATTCTCTCTGTTCTCCCGCTCTCTCACAATTAGACCTCATGTGACAGCAGCTTAGAGAGGGATTAACCAGGACCTGGGAGGACAGAGCGAGGGGGAGAAATCAGAAGAAAATAAAAGGGTGAGAAGAAAAAGAGAAAAAGACAGGTGGCTTCAGTATCTAGGATTCTTCAAATAGAGTAGGCAAAAGGAAATTTTGTTTGAAAGACCTGTCCAGAAACACTCCCACCACAATGTTTCACATAAGCAAAAACAAGCACACTCACAAAAAACACTTTCACCACACAATCTGGCTCAGATCTGGAGCCATACAGGAGGCCTCAACAAGTAAAGGCAAACATGGGCATACTTGTGGGAGTCTTTTCAACTCCAACCCACCTTCTAGACTTTACTTTTTTAAAATCATGTACTGCTGTTTCAATCATCTCACTCGCTCACTTCATGTTTTGCTTTCTTTCTCCAGCTGGGATTTCTTTCTGGCCAGCTGTAACTCCACATCTATCAGGGCACCATTAAAATATGTCTGTGCCATTTTTGACTGAGATTTGGAAATGACAAATTTCAGACTTTTCAAGTAATACCAGAAAGTATTTTACTTTGTAAACACTAAACTAATGCACATTTTTTCCCTGAAAGACTGATGAGTCAAAGCATAACTTTAACTTTTGACCTGTTACAATGTCAGCCTGCCCTCTCCTATTATGAATGCTCCTCTTCCCTTGAGCTCCCTCAGTCCTGCAACCCATTTTAAATCTCTGCACTTTCCTCATGCACTCAAATGTTCACTTCATCTTTCATGGGGCGATAAGGATGATTCAGACCTGCCGTCTCTCCATTCCTCTGCCACACTCAAAGTCTGACGCCTTTTACCTCCTCTCCCACTCCCCCAGTGTTATTGCTCAACATGCTTTGACACTGAGTATTTACTAATCCACACCTTTGAATCAGAGATGCTAAAAACGGCCCAATGTGATTCAATGTATGTATGTATGCGTATGTGTGTGTGTGTGTGTGTGTGTGTGTGTGTGTGTGTGTGTGTATATATATATATGTGTGTGAGACAGAGAAAAAAAAAGTTATATCGCAGATGACCAACTGGTGTCTGTCCTCACCTCGTACACACATACCACACACAGCACGTCATCTTCTGACCTTATCTATTCTTCACTGCACGTCACCAACTATTTGAATCACTTCTATATGTTCAACATGTACAAGGACAACTGAAAATACAGCATAAAACAAAATGTTTGCCAATATGTGCCAACACAAAACTGTATCCAATTTTAAAATCTTTGCATGAAATGGAAAACTGGAATATATAAAGTAAATGTAGTAGATCTTCAGGAGAGGGACCCACACTCTGTCTACATCCTGCATTAGTGCAGCATATTTTGCAGAGAGATTTCATCCAGCGCAGTCACTATTCTATCATGCAATGTATACTCAGTAAGGCACGACTCCCTCGCAGCTGCAGGCTAAGTTGCTCTGCAGCTGCCCCTGACCTTTGACCTCAATCTGAAAGCAAAGGTTTTCTCTAAGCATTACCAACATTTTTTCCTTTATTCCAAGGGAAAATAGTACTTGAGCCCTTACCTTACCATAGCAGAGGTGTCGCTGAGCAAGGACTTCACCCCTCAGTTACTCAGTGGAACTTCTGAGTGGGGTTTTATTGGTCTTACAGGTGTGACTGTGTGTGAATGTGTGAGTCTTGAGTGTTTCTGACAATGTATTCCTCTCTGAAGCTACTCTGGTCAAATAAAGGTTCAAAAAATATCGACACTGATTAAATGACAAACTCACCTCTGCGACATCAGGCGCCATATCATTCCAACTACTGTCTTTATCCTCTCCGTTTCTTCTCAGGTTCGTCCTCACGGAACCACCCCCTACTGCTCAGACCTGCTGACTGACGGAGGCTGTGTGGCTCTGCTGGTGGTGGGCTTCCTCTTGGTCACGCCTCTGCTGGTCCTGGCGCTGGCTGCATACTGCCGCCTGGCCCGACACCTCCAGCTTGGCCTCTGCTTCATCCCGTACAGCCGGGCTGTCTACAAGAACCTGCCTGCCACCCAACACCGCGGCCTTGGCACTGGCTGCTGTGGTGGACGAGATGGAGCCAACGGTAGTGGAAAGGGAAAGGTCTGGGTGTGAGATGAGGGTAGGAGCAAAGGGGGGAGGGGAGGAGGGGGAGAGAGGGAGGAAGACCATTACATGAAGCATATGAAGAAAACTGAGTAAGGCAACAGTATTAGGGTTGTATGGCTAAGAAAAGGCAGTGGATGTAAGGACTAGCAAAGCATATACCAGAGAAGGGAGGAAGGTATGAATGGAAATTCCAACAACAACATGCTGAACATCCTGGAAAACCAGTTACATTGTTATAAAAACTGACTAATGACTTACTCCCCGTGACTTAACATCAGAGCAACAATATTGAGTGTTCAGAAAAAAAAAAGATCACGGTGAATGAAGGAATTTTGTTGGTTGGTAATATTCACCTGGACACATTGGTTGTTACTGGAATTTTGACTTTGAATCTGTAAGTTTCCAGCTACAACGTGAAGGCATGTACTCTCTAGGAAAGATAACTAGGATAAATCCCAAGGTCAAATGTATATTGTTTCATGTAAACAATCACAGAAATAAGAAAATACCATGATACTAAAATGCTGAACTATTCAAGGCAAAAAATAAATAAATAAAAAAATAAATAAAGCACCTAATCAGACCTTACACAACCTCAACCATCCTGAATTAACCGGGGGGAGAGAGGAAACATGAAAATATCACACCTAAAAAAAAAAAAAAAAACACTAAACAATATTTGTATCTTATCACATTTATTTTTATCATGAAAAACATTTGTTTAATGTAGTTTCCTGTCAAGTTGTTGCAAACGGTGGCTGCAATTTCTCATGCTTTTTCCTTTTTCTAAATAAAGTTTTTGGATTTAGCTGGAGTCATGTCTCTCCTGTATGAACATGGGGTGGGATGGGTCTTACTACTAGGAAAAGGAAAAGATTACGTAAGAGTGTTCCCAGTTGGCCTCAGGACCAGCCAACGCCAATGTGAATGTACACACAGCTCAAAAACACTTCCAGGGGCCACCAGAGCTCCACTGCTGATAGCCTTCCATCGTTGTTAGAAAATGGCCCTCGAGGAATCAGGGCTGAAAACTGATTAGAGTGGATTTTAAGAAAGGGTGTGGGTAAAGCCAGTCTTGTGACCCAGCTGATAAAACCTCAACTGTGGTAGGCTTGACAGTGTGTAGTTATTGTTGCCCCCTGGTGAAAGAGTGGAATTACACATGGGACTGAAACACTGACAGATCATCATAAAATCATACATGTATCACAATTATGAATGATATGGTACTTGTAAAATAAAAAATAAAAAATACAAAGGCACATTTTCAATGATAAGTACAAGTACACTACCAGTCCATGGTTCCCAACCTTCTTGCCTTATAACCCCATTGCAAATGTTGTAATGTTCATCTGCAGTAATTGTATAAAAGTTACAACTCAAACATTTTACTCTGTAATTTGCTTTTCAGTCCTGTTAAACATCTTACGACCCCAATGAGATTAACTCAGTGACAAAACATTATCCCTCATTGAGGTGAGCAAAATACATGGAGATGTCAGTGCAAAGAGGACTGCATCCCAATGTCAATAACTTTCAACTCATTTGTTACGATGTAGCACACGACATCTTTCACACATATCTATTTCACCACAATATTGTAGAATTCTGATTCTGAGGTCACTACATCTTCATGCATTTAATCATCAGTACCTCTTCATCACAAATACATATCACATACATAAATTGCACCACACCACATACAACATTCACTATGATAGTCTAATGCGCTCAATACAAACATTAAATATTTTGGTAGTTTTCTTTTCACATTAATACAGGGGAGAGCGCGAACGCAGTCCCCCACTACCAGAAATTATGCAGTCGAGATTCCCACATTTGGGGAATTCGCAGGGGTCAGCACAGCCGAAGTGCAATGGCTAAGCCTCGCCCTGGGTGAACCACCTTCTTGATCATGGTATCTCCCCTGCCAGGTAAGTATGAGTTGCTTAGGTCCGACAGGGGGTAGTCTATCTGCTACATACGGACCAGACTGACGGTAACGCGGATATAAATATTGATATACTTTCAGACAGAACACAATGATGACACTACTGTTCTTTGCGGTACCACTCGTATAACACGTGTTTTAAAATAAAAAGCACGTTATCGGAGTAGTTCGTATTCTTACAGTTTCCCATAATGCTTTGTGACACGGTATTATGTGTGACGTGGAAAGCTACTTCCGGGTTCTCACTTTTGCACAACAATATACACATCTGCGTTCAAATAACCCGCCCATACGATCCTCAAGTCTCACTTACTAAAATGTTGCACAATTTTTTTGGTTTGGTGTCACTCCACGATTACCTGGACAGTGACCTACCGAACTCTCTCTGATAGCTTCAATATAAACAACGTGATATTTCTGCAACTTCCCTGTGAGAAGCGGAATTAAATCGTATTGCAGTCTGTATGACCCCCCACTGCAATGGATAACGAAAATAAAACAGCGTCGAAATCAACCAACGTGACATAAAATCTGCCGTGACACCACATGAAAGCGCTTTTTAAGATGGTCGCATGCAGAGAGCTTTGGCGCCACTTGGTGGAGAAGAAAATCAACTACACTCTCACATAGTTACATACATTTCTGTGAAGGCTGCAGTAGGCCCCCCAACACCGACATTAGCGCTCTTGGGTTGCGTAAGCTACGTTGGACTCGTTCCAACAGTTAAAACACCAATTTGTACTTCCCTGGGAAAGACAACAACATGTGAAACCTTTCTTTAAATTGCATTTAACAGCCCATACTTTAGAGAAACGTGAGGGCACTGATAATTTGAGAGTTAGATTCCTATATCACCTATTAGGAGTAAAACGCCATTTCCGTTAATTAACCTTGTAGCAACTAGCCTAATGTGGCCGTAAAATACGACGCTAAAAAGTCAACTTTTCCTCACCTCAACTACAACACACACTCACAACAAAACACAAAAGCGTTTAAAATAAGTTACTTCAACTAGCTACACAGGTTTTGTGACCATTTTCCAGATAGAAAACTCACCTGGGATGATGAAAGTTGCGGGCCCAAAGTGCGCCGCTGTTGACATAACAACTCTCCCAGTAAACTCCAAAAACTTGCCTCCGCGTCATTTGACAGTCATTCCTCCAGCGGTACAAGCTGTATTTCACAAATGTTTTGATAAATATACTACAAAAAACATTAATTACCGAAACTAAGCGAACGTTACTTAAGTAAAATGCAAGTACGGACACGCAAACAAATAAGGTAAAATGTTTCTGACAAGCTGTCTCACGGACACGCAAATTGACCGGAAACAGGGGTGAAAGGACGCAGACCCGCCCCCGAACGTTGTTTTGTAAATATTATTGGTACATTTGAAAAAAACTGACTGGTCCTGACGCAAATAAAATTTAGAAATATAAAAGCAGAGATACATCAGCATATTAAAAAATATATATATACATATATATATTCTTTAAAACAAATGATGGGATTAAACGTAAACGTTGTGTCACAAAGCAGAAAATTAAAAATGTGAACAAACAAAACAATAAACTAGAGTTAAATTAGATAAAGGACACTAGTAACAGTAATAGTAAATATTACTATACAACTGGTCAACTATTTGTCAATTAAATTGGAGAAAATTTCCATCACAGTTGGATGAAGGGAGTGCACTGACATTATGAAATTGAAATGAAATTATGTGAGTGATCAAATAGTGTATTTGTACTTCAAATTTTCAGTATGCCATCATTCCCATGTGAGTTCTGTAGTCCTCACAGTGATTATCCCAACACCATGTGAATGAAGAGGTCACCAGTACACTAAACACTCTCACTGCAGAACCAGGAGCAACTCTCAAGGGCCAGTGTGGAAACCCTCTCCAAACCAGAGGCTCACTTCAATTGCAAGAGCCTCCAAATAAAGACACTTAAAGCTGGGGTTAGAAGCAAGTGGAAGCTGTCGTCTTGAAGGTCACATCGGCCACACTGCTGCTCCACGTTTTGCTTTCTAATCTTTGGCTGCACGTTTAGCCAGGTAATTACCTGCTAAGCCTCTCTGATGGAAGGAGGTCAAGAGGAGGAAAAAGAGAACTGGCAGGATATCGTGCAGCCATTCACAACACAAGTGGAACACTACTCAAGGAGGACGAGAAGCGCTGCGCTGCTCTTGTTTTCTTTTCTCACCTTTTAGGAGAGGGAATTAAGGTAAGCAAATTGCAGAGAAGTGACTGGGTTCATATTTGGGATGTTGGAGATGGTTGGGAAAACCAACCAAAGGAAGTGCTTTTAAATTTGAGGCTTTTGCTAAACATGACTTTTAGCCTGGTGTGTCCCAAAAAGCATTTATGGAAATATTTCTGCAGCATGTCCAAGCATGTATGTACATTCTGTAACTAATGTGCAAGTTTTTTGGACACACAGTTTACGCCTCTGTTTATCCACAGCATGTCCAAGGCGGGAGAGCGAACGCCCTCAACAACTTCTGTTGATTCAGCCTCTACAGATGGGTAAGAGTATAGTGTAGAATTTATGTAGTTTTCCTGAGTGTGAGATTCTTTAGTTGACCCACAATAAAAAGCATGTTAAGTGGGTCTTTCTGGTCTGTAGCAGTAAAATTCATTTGTTTAATTTGCTCATATGCATTGATCGTTGAGAAAACTTTTCACCACACAATCGAGGTGTTGACATGTAAATGACATGTCTGCATTTGCCCATTTGCTATTCATTGTTTGATTTTTCCATCTTGTAGCAAAGACAGTGCAAAGAGCACGCCGTCAGGTTCAGTCTCTGAAACGCCCAAGAAATCATCGAAGAAGTCCAAGAAAAACACAGAGAGTATGAATAAAGTCTACAACTCTGTGCTCAACAGTGTCTTTGGGGCGGTAAGTAGCTGACAGCCAAGTTTTGTGATTTAAATGTCATACATAGTTGAGCTGGATGAAGCCATCTTCTTCTTGGCTATGATGGTGGCTGACCTCTGCTGTGGCATTTTGACCTTTGACCTATACTGCAAGACACTACCCAAACAGCTTGAATTCTCCAAATCCTGCCTAATTGAAACACACTTTAATTCAATAAATGTGTGTTTGCTGTGTGAAGCTTTTCCTCACTGACAATTTAAAGCACCTTGATCTTTTGATAAAAGCCATGAGCTGAGAAAGGCCTGGGGCTTACTTCAAATTCTATGATTTAAACAATTATCTAAATGATCTAAAGTTACGTAGAGCTCTGCAATACAGTTGCTACTCATTCCCAGTTACAGGCACTGTATGTCAGATGTGCAGACACCAGAGTCAGAGGTGAGGGGGAAGTCAGGCAGAGTGTTGTTCCTGATCTTTCTCGAGCTGCTATCACTAAGCCTGGTGTGCCTGTTGTATTAGAGGCTCATTAGCTGAAGCTTAATGCCACACGTCATTGGGGTTATCCAAATGAAGAGCGCTGCCAAACACTAGTCTGATGCAGTTTGAAAACATTTCCCTTTTTCATTGTAGATATGTAATGTTGTGGACTAAAGCACATGACACTAGTATTAGGACTGCACAGTGTACATTCATGTTCCTAATGCAAAAAAATAGACTGACATATCAACATGTTCTATTATTGTTTCTGCAGGACAGAGAATTAGCTCAGGCTGAGCTGGATGGTAAGTGTCACTGCCAAGTTAACCTGTTAACAGCTGCATCCTAGCTCCACATCATTCCAGTATACCTCTAGTTCTTGCCCATTTTTTTTTCTTTCTGGATTTCTCTCCCAAAAAATGTTTTTTTGTTGTTTAAATCTGCCAACCTGGCTGTTATATCTTAGATTAATAATTTCATGACTGTGATGTTGCATCAATAGCTCAATCCTTAATCATTCAGTAAACCACGTCTGGACCTGTGGCTCCTGACCTTTCTTACAGAGTTGCAAGAGGCCTTCAAAGAGTTCGACTACGATCAAGACGGATACCTGAACTACAAGGATGTGGCTGAATGCATGAGGACCATGGGATACATGCCCACAGAAATGGAGCTGCTGGAGATAGTGCAACAAATCAAGATGAGAAGTGAGGCCATTAGAGATCCTTTAAAAAATATAGAGAATGCAAGCACACGATGGCTGTCAAATATTCATTACACATGGACTTAAGTTTACAATTATGAAATGAAAATGAATGATTTTACTGAATTATTTTCTAAAATGCTCTACTTTGAATATGTGCTCACATAAAAAGATGCATATTACTTCAGCTGTATTTTGCCACTTGGCCTCTTCTCCATTTCCTGGCTCCTGACATCTGTCCTCTCCACAGTGGGCGGGTTAATGGATTTTGAAGACTTTGTTGAACTGATGGGGCCCAGGATGATGGGAGAGACTGCTCACATGCTGGGACTCAAGGAGCTCCAATCAGCCTTTGTACAGGTCAGCCAACTGATAATAAAGCAGGCTATGTAGTTACTAGATTACAGCAAAAGGAAAGAGGGTCAGTTTATCAATGTCAGCTGATATATCAGACCTTAAAAGGACTTAAGTCAGGTTGTGTGCCTAAATTGTAGCAAATGAAAATGTGAATGAAAGTAAAACCACCTTTTCCTCCTGTTTCACATCATTTTCATCACTGTGTCTCCTTTTAAAAGTTTGACCTGGACGGAGACGGAAAGATCAACCAGGAGGAGATGAAGGAGGCGGTTAAGTCGCTGCTGGGGGAGAAGCTGAAGAAAGGAGAGCTGGAGGAGATCTTAAAGGAGCTGGACATTAACGCAGATGGAAACATTGACTTTGAAGGTGAGAATAAGAAGTTTAGCCTCCAGCGCATTTATACTGCCGAGTGTGTGTGTGTGTGTTTCTCATTTAATGCATGCATATTATGCACTAAACATCACTGGCCCTTTGCTGTTTGGTCAGAAAAAGTCAACACTGACTCAATTTGCTCTGTTTTGTCTCCTCTTCAGAGTTTGTGATGATGCTCTCCATTCGCTAAGCTGCTGAAGTGACTGACAACAAGGACAGGACACACTAACACAAAGTTAATACAGCTAACATATCTTGACAACTTGGTAACGTGTGTAATGTAGATATAGACAACAATATAACGTGTGCCTAACTCTGTATTAACTGTATGAACGATGAATTGTTAAAGCAGTCAGAGTGATGCTGTGGGACTCATGCATCGAAAATGGTGCATGCTGTCAAGAAGGAATTATTTTGGTATAGATACATGAAATTTTTGCAGCGACATAACGTGTAAATAAAACTGAAATGGTTTGCTATTTTAATAAAGAAATCAAAATGATGTGAGTTTTCTAAACTTGGCTTTCAATTAAACAACTGCTCTACTGCAAAACACAGTGATTAATTGAATGCACTGATCACATTTAAACCTCTCAAACTGACTTTATTCCAAAAGATTTATTACCTCCAGGTCACTGTCAAACAAAACGATAATGTCATTATGATCTAGAGTATATAAGTTAAATATAAATTAAATTCATTGTCAATTGTTAACAACAATGCAGGTTTGAGCTTTGTCAGGTCTTCAGAACTGGAGAAGCATTTGCACATCCAAAACCACGGTGCAGGCGCGTCCGAAGAAAAAGTCACATTTCAGAATAAAATCCCACATCAGGCCAACATTTGATGCTGGCACTGGAGCTAATCGAGCTTACCTCCAATTTGAAATCTACAAGCTTAACACTACCGGTAACTTAATCTGCTTATTGTTAGAACATCAAACTATATGTGCACACAATTCAGAAAGATCTGCAACATGCAGCACATGTAATCTGCTGAAAGGAAAGTCTCGTTGTCAGACAAGAAACAGAATAATAGAGGAGAGATACTCGGCTCCTAAAAAGCATAGAGTCACACTGGAGTCAGTGTTTCACAGGAGGAGGAGAGATGGACGAGGCACTGGCGTCACAGGAGTCAGGAAGCAGGCCTCAAGTCGGGCTCTCTACATTACGCCCGTCTCCTGCGGCTCACTGACTCGTCTACTTCTTCTCCTCCTTGGGGGAATGTTTGCTCTAACCTCTGTAAACTTCGTGACGATCAGAGATACCATCCAAAAAGCAGCTTTTGTAAACAAATGCATATAAGTCTTCCAAGCATGTGAAAACTTTGCTGAGTTACTTTGAACATTTTATGCACTTTGCGTGGTGCTCACATTGGCAGGGTTGAGGGTCTTCAGGTGTCCCCCCTGGATGACACACACTAAGACTGGAAGCACTCACAGTACTGTAGGGTAAGATGCTGCATTGGATTAAAGCTCATACCGAAGGGTATAAGAACGCGCGTTGTATCATTTCCACAGCTTTGTGAGACTATTGCAGATAGATTCAGTTTGTTACTGTATACTGAAGGTATATTTTAAGTATCTGTGGCAAGTTTGGACTGACATCATGCATGGGGGTGTTGTCCAGTGGTCACACTGCAGTCACTCAAAATCACATCACAACGTCCTTCGATGTACAGCCCAAAACACAACAAGTAAGTGGCTACGACACCTACGCCTCTCGTCTTTCTGTCAGCGCCAGCCTCTACATGCTATCAAACCTCTCAATTTCCCTTCTTCTTGTAATTTCTCCTTCATTGTTTCATTTCTTTCCACTTTCCGTCAGACTAAATGGTAGATAGATAAAGATGGATAAGCTTCTATTTTGTCTACCCGCGACTCACAGCGCCTTCGCTGAGCAGCAGGGCAACCGCTCGGCGAGTGAGGCTCGACGACGCTCGTCTGTTGTCTACAGCTCGTTGGTCAGCTCGTCAGCAAATTCAGCCATGATGTCATGCACCCAGATGTCCCTTTCTTCCTGTGAAGTGTCGACCAGGAACACTGTGAGCTTCCTGTCCCAGGGGTTAGTGGCTTCCTGTACGGCCTCCAGCTGGGCCACAAGTGGTTTCTTCTCCACGTGGTTCCTGAAAACGATGGAAGCTTCCTCTGACCACTGCCTCGGCTTCAATCCTACGTGGGAGACAGGTACAAAGGTCGAGCTCACTTTAATGGTAATGATACAATGTTGGCTTTTAATACTAACACTGTATCATTGTTGCTACAAAGAGAGTATAGACATCAACAAAAATCTGGGCTTTTCCTGCCAACGTACACTCATTTATTACTTGTTAAAACAATTTTGGCCAAAATAAGGAAGGCAATGATCGGTAATTATCTCTCCTGACAGGTATCAGAGTCGAGACTCAGGTGGAGCTTTGCAGTTGTGAAAGAAGTAATGCCTTTACTTAAGTAAACATTACAACATAAGAATGTAAAAATACTCCATAACAGGAAGAAGTCCTGCATTTGGAATCTAAGCTAAGTAGTAGCGCAGTATCAAAAGTAAATGTACTGTTGCTTGAAGCAGATCTAACTATTTTGCATAAATCAGTTAAAATAGGGCAGTTTAACACTTAAAAATGCATAATTTTATTTGTAAAATATGGATCTGCAGAGGTAACAAGTAACTATTGCTGTCATTTGAATATAGTTGAGTAAGAAGTACAATATTTGCCCCTGAAATGTAGTGTGTTACCTGAAAAATAACACTAAAGCAAACAATCATAGTTACATTTCACCACTGGAGTGTGGACATGACCCTGGTATGAGCCTTCAGCTTTGCTGTGGTAGAGCTCTGTATGGATGTCCACTCTACTCACCGGCCAGCTGAGCAGTGATTCCCTGGAACGGCAGCTGTCTGAACTCTTTGATCAGAGGTCTGAGCTGGGTGCAGCTGACCAACTCATGTTTACCGTAGTCCAACTCGTACACAGACACCAACCCATTGGTCAGAACTCCCTTCACTAACACACGATGCCAGCTGTGAGACGAGGAAGAGGAAGAGTGGATTTTATTCATTTTCTTGCTTTTAGCAGAGCAGTCAACTTTTAAAGGCAGCATCCAGACAGCTCAGGGTCTTTTCAGCTGATGCAATGAAATCAAATCACTGCTTAACTCACTTGTTCTCCACTTTAGCAGCATATATCTGATTCTTCTCTATGTTGAGTGGTTTCTGCTCAGTTTTATTGTAGTAGAGAATCATCTCTCCCATCAACACCACCAGTTTGTACATATCTCTCCAGGGCTGCAGCACAAAGTGGCCTGGATGGCACGCCACTGACACATAGACATCCATGTTGTTTCCTGAAGAAAAGACACGTGAGCACACGATTTGGCCACAGTAAAGCAAAATACTGGACTGAACTGTATACTTTGGGATGCTTTTGTCTTTAACAACTGTGTTCTTCATTACCTGCTGGGGGCAGTTCTAGTAATGGTGGCAGCTGGAGGGAGGATGAGGGGGATGACGGTGTCTCTGGCGGGCTAGTGGTGGTTGTGTTGCCTCCTCCGCCTCCTCTGGGTCCTGACAGAGCCCTCCTGAGATGAGGCTTGGCTGGGACAGAAGCTGACGCTGGACTCCCATTAGTGGAGTTACTGCTGCTGGAAGTCTTAGAGGATAAAGTGGGTGTGGAGACCTTGGCAGGGCTGTGAAGATATTTCAACAAACAAGGTGTTCATTTAATTGGTTTATTCATTCGGTGTATAAGGTCATATAACTTTTAAGTGAACATTGGTTAGATAGTGAAGGGATGATGCAGGTGAATATAAAGGCAGCAGGAACCTGTGGCTTGTCAGGAAAACATCTGGTCGCTGTTTGAACAGGTCAGACTGGGCCATCTGATGGTTGAGGCTGCGGGCCGGGTCATGGAAGCTCTTGTCGGTGAAAAGGTGGACGTAGATGCAGCGCTTGGTTTCATCTACCTTGGCAACCTTGTGGGGTGGATGTCAAGGTGAGTGTGGAGGTACATGAAGAACAAAGACAGAGGGAGGGAGGATGCAACAAAGCAAGCACAGTGGTGGAGGCCAGAGGGAGGCAGAGAGGAAAATACTTCGAGTGGTTCTCAAGTAAGTGAATTTGATTTTATCACACTGACAAATGTCAAGAACCGAACAAAACAGTGAAAGAGACATCAACCTTTTCACATCAAAGGTTGCCTAATAAACTGGCAGCAGTTTACCTTCATGCTACAGTCTGTGGTGTTGAGCACTTTCTCTCGAAGCCACTGGACAGCATCTGGAGTCCAGGATCCAACACTGACAGCCAGGTCTGCTAGACAGCACTTCACAGCCTGAACACAGGTTGCCGGGTGTCATTTATAGCATATGTAGGACTGTATGAGGAAACTGCCCTCACTACAGCGGCACTATGAACACATCAGTGTGCTCGACTGTTTTACTCAAGGACACGGAAGCTGACCTGTGGTGGGATGGCCATGAGGTCACGGAGGAATGGTGGAGGGATCTCTCTCAGCTCAAACACCTCTACAGAAGCCTGCACACCCACGTCTATGAACAGGATGTCCAGCACTCTGCTGCCATGAAGGTTGGTGATCTAAAGGCAGAAACATAGGCAGGGAAACCTCTGATTTTTTACATGGATGAACAAAATAAATGAAACAGCTTTCATGTGGTATATGACGGTATATATGATGGCTGTACCTGTTGCCTCTTTTTGATCTTTGCCCTCATGGTAGCTACACCTAGCTCTGCTGTGCAATTGCGACCTTAATCCTTTTGATACATTGGCATCAATCATGTGGATTCGCTTAATAATTGACAGTCTGTGAAGTGCTGCTGCGCCCTCTTACCTCTACACGGGACCATTTGCCTTTGTAGCGAGCCAGACACCCTTTCCCACAGAAGGGCCTGGACACCAGGAACTCTGACGTTACCTGGAACACAAATACGTGTCATCGTGAAACCTTTATCGATACACCTTGGCTAAATCTGACTGTACTTCCTCTAGATTGGTGAGTTTACTATGTGCCACTGCTGCTTTATGACTGCAATAAAATGATACCGTAAAAGCACACATCAACATTTCACAGGTCAACCCAGTCTACTGCAGGTGTACACTGCAGTGACATCAAAAATTAGGACTTTAGATCTGTGGTTACTTGGGCTCGATGTTGAAAGAAATTAAAATAGCATATAGAAAAGATATGCTACCATCTCATTTCCACATTCATTACAACAGCTGCTTGATGAGAACAACATTACACACCAGCAGAGGGAGTTGCCCTAACAGATAAACAACATACACAACTATGGATTACAAAACTGGATATTAAATTGAGAAAGTTAATGTCTGACCCTCCTTCTGACTAGTAACACAAAACCAGGCCATCTGGTTTGTTAAGGGTGTGGAAATCATTTTTATGTAACAATGACAATGACAAGCATGAAAATCTTATTAACTCCCTGCATGCTTGATGATTTCAAACACGCTTGCAGCCTTGCAAGAAGTCTCTAGCCTAAAACACATGACCAGACTCCACACTGTAATTACCCAAACACTGACGTAAAGTGTTACTGAGCTGCAACTACAGGCTTTAAAGGACAGCAGTGGCACATCTAGAAAAAGCACCAGCTCCACTGCGCCGCTAGCAGATTAAGTGTCTTGGTAATGTCTTAACTCCAGATTATCAACCTAATCTCAATCTGTCCACAACACAGCACGTCTGAAAGAAGCAACGCAACACAAACACATTCACAAAATGCTTATTAAGATCAGTGTGTGAGTTGTAGTCTATTCCGTTTACTCCTTGTGAATATGGTGCTTAATTTAATATGCTGGGATGAACACATACACACCTAACAGGCACATTAGCACATGGCAAAAGAAGGTATATAGTTTTCTCTTCTCATTTCCAGTCCAGAGCTTGCAACACATTGGTGTGCACCCCATGTGAGTTTCAATTAGATCCAGACCTATGGGTCTATCATGAATTCAGCTACAGTGTTTGTTACATGTACATTTTGTAGGTCTCAAGTCTTAGTGATGTTAAAGGATGAGGCTGGTGCTATTCTGTATTTTTTCTTATTGTCAATATATCACATGAAAAAAACAAAACCAACAATGCATTATTGCATCTCTAAATACTTTCAAACTTCCCCTTTTCTCTTCTAAAAGGGCCAACTAATGTCCAAAAACACAAACAGTGTATTTGTCTGGGGCTATTTTCTGCTGTGGATTACTATTACATTACTATTACTTGCCCAAGTGAGTATTATGGCAGCAGGACAACGAATGAGGCATTGAGTCAAAATAAACTGACTTGCCTCTATGGCACACTTGTATCACCACCTGAATAAAAATAAAAGCTTTTACAGTTTCAAAAATGCACGGGGACATCAAATGTAGCCTGGCGCTAACCTGTGAGTGGAAGTACGTCTCTATACTCTCCAGTATCTCATTCAGCTTGGCAAGGCCTCTGGAGGGCAGCTGGCAGTAGATGGTCCCATCTGAACAGACGCTGCTGACAGTCACGTTCATATAAGCGCTGTTCACCTGAGGAGAGGCAGCGATAAGAGTTTAGTATGCTGCGCGCACACACACTGACTCGACCACACACGTGGACAAGCTCTCTTGTACCTGTAAGGGGCTGGCTAGCGTCTTGTCCTGCAGGGCTTTCATGCAGGCAGCGTTTATGTTGACATCATCATCCTGCGACGTGTCGTACAGAACAACCAGAGGGATCTGCCCTCTCTCTAGGATCTCAGCCAATAGGATCCTTCCACTTGCCATTGTCTCAAACTTCTTCAGCACAGCAGGTTCCTGACAGAATGGCTCCAGGCCTAGAAACAAACACACACACACACACACACACACACACACACAGAAAGTTGGATAAATTAGATCATGGCATAGTGGAAAACAAAAAGGATAAAGCAAGGATGTGTTTGTTTTCCTTTGATTTACTATTCCACTGATGACGTGTTGATGATGCGTTCGGACTCACCTGCCAGTTTACACTTTGTTGCCTGGAAAGGCAGCTGGAAAAACTTCTCGTGCAGCTCAAACACTTTGGTTTTGCTGATCACCTCTGAGAAGCCGTGATCCACATAGTGCACCTACAGAGTCAAAGGCGAAACACAGGGGCAACTAGATTTCCTCTCATCTCAAAATCTTAATTACAAAGATTCCTACAAAGTGACCAGTGTCCTTGGTTATTTCCTTGACTTCTCACCTTGACCTTGTCGGCCATGACGTCACAGATTTGCGCCCTCAGAATCTCCTCCTCCTCCTCGGCCCTGACAGCAACAAGCTGGCCCGAGGATGGAGAGGACAAAGGAGACCTACTGCCTTGTTCTAGGCCGTAAAACTCCCTCATTTCGTCCTCCATGGACTCCTGGGCATGGGAGTAACCCTCACCAATGTACCTGAGAGAGGAGGAAGGACAGACAGTGAGAGATTTATAAACTGTTAGGTCTTACAGCACATTCACACACAAAGCTTTCTCCTACCTGAGTATAACTGCATTGGTGTTGGCGGCTTCCACCACGAGTACAGAAGGGTACTCCTCTTTGGGGATCTGCAGAGAAGGCACTGCATGGTTACTGAGCCTCCTCCCCAGCTCCTGCCTCACCCTCAGCTCCTCCTCACTGACTGAGGAGTTCCTCCTATTACAGTTCTCATCCTCTCCTCCTCCACCTCCAGAGCTGCTCCTCCTGTACAAGATGGCCCTCTTGGGGTTGTCAGGCATCGGGTAGTCGATGGTGCAGATGTCAGAGAGAAGGTGAAGGTTCTCCAGGACATGTCCAGGCAGTTTGGTCTTGTAAATGAATAACATAAAACATTATAAAAATATATTAGATGCAGCTCATTCCTGAATTTGGCAGTGGCATTAATGTGACAGTGTTTCAAGTGGTCACTGACTTTGTAGGTGTCCTGGAAGAGCTTGGGCAGCGCGTGCGCCCACAGGCCATTCGAGTACTTCACCAGCAGCTCCTCCAGTTTCAGCTTCAGGTCAGGGCTGAGGGTGGCAGGAGAGGAGGGAGGGCTAGGGGACGAGGAGGACGATGGGGGAGACTGAGGAGAACGAGAATCAGAACGAGTCAGATGGGTGCTGGAGGGTCTCTGCTGGGCAGGTGACTGTGAGGGTTTGTCTGTGGGGGTGTTTGAATTCAGGGCAGGGGCAGAGGTGGAGTTTGGGTTGGGGGTAGGTGAGGGGGAGGATGTAGTGGTGTGTTCCTTGGCGGGGTAGAGTAACAGCTCTGATGGGTTGCTGCTGCAGGTTTTCTCTACCTAGAAGAATAAATTCAGAGAACTCATTAGAAACAACATGACAAGAAACTCAAGAGCTAAACATTATTGTTCACATCACATTTTTTAGGTATTTGTTCTTGTTAATAGGCATTTTTTTGCTTCACCTGCCCTTCTCTGGTGACCAGTGCTCACACACTGTGCATTATGTTCTCAAATGTGTGTTTGTGCTTTGTGGTTTTTGGATCGGGAGCCTAGTGTCTCAGCACTGTACTCTGCTTTCATTATCTTATATGTTCTCTAATTGTCAGTGAGCTGCTTTACAGGTACAACATATGACATCATAATCTATGCAAAGTAAACTGTACAAGAGAAAAAAAACTACAGCAATAAAGGGAGTACATACAGTACATATGTGCGTCCAGGTCTCCAGGTCTTTGATAGACTCAGTGGGCAGGTCCTGTTTGTACAGCTCTCTGTAGATCTGAGGCAGCTTCGACACCCAGAATCCATTACTGTACTTCCCCAAAATCTCTCTGATGCGGCCCTGGACCTGCTGAGGATTGTAGGGTTTTCCTTTATCTGAGCTGGGGCTCTCGTTCAGATTCAAGGGTGCTGGATGAACGAAGAAAAAACACAGTACAAAAGAGATTACGCGTACAGATGCAGGCAATTACTGCTTCTGCAACTTTGATCTTTTATTCAGTATTCATCCAAACATCATCAGTGATGGCCAAAGCAATTTCTAATTTAGTTACACTAAAAATATCTACGATATTAAAGCGTGAATCACTAAAATGACAATAATCAAACTGAATAAATATCAGAATGTGAAGCATGGTGCAGGTGCTGCACATTTTCTAAACAGGGATCTCACATTAATGGATAATGTAGTAACCTAGTCCCTATCTTTACTTATGTTGAGGTCTAAATGACTGACAGGTACAAAAAGTTTTGGAACTGGTGCAGCAGCAGATCTCAGCTGGCAGCTGGGAAATAGGCTGCAATGGCTGCAACATAATCCTTTGTGGCAAATGGAGCCGTCAAAGTGCGTCCACTGAAAGTGCTTGTTTTGCCACTGATGGGCTCAGATTGTTATTCTAAGTGTGTATGGAAAGGATCCCTACAGAGACAGACCTTATCAGACAGTCCTTCACCACACTCAGTGTAAACTGACTTGACAGTTTCTGTGGTACCGCTGCCTCAATTGGTTAATCTGTTATATATATGTGACATTGTGTGATTTTGGTCTTCTAAAGGGTTAATTTGGATCAGAACTAACTTCTTCCTCCATCATGGATGTCTCTTTACATTCAGGAAGCACAGACTCTTAAACCAGTCAGTATACACTTTAACAGTCTCTTTTGTCTGTAGGGGCCTGATGTAAACATGTTGAAAATGAGCCCTCAACATAGTATGTCCCTCCAAGCTATGCAGTTTATTAGATTCCAGTGCTTTCCCCTCGGCTACACAGGCCATAGCCCTTCATCTAGCAGGCAACAGGACAACAAACACATATTCAGTTGAAGTAAAGACCTGTAGGAGAGGAAGTGAAAAGGAGGGAGGTTCACACAGACATCTGGGTGCTGACTGAACCTCAAAGCTTTTAAAATACAGTTCATGTCAGCAGAAACATCAGGAAACTAACTGAGATGGGGCTGCTGTTTGTTTGCTTTACACATCACAGATATCATGAAGGTCCAAAGGAGAGGGATGGATGTGATCCGATACTTCAGCAGAACAGAGCACAGCATGAAACTGGAAAACTGTTACCTGGGTAAGACTTAGATGTTAATGTACTCCGGCGATGCTGAGAGGAGCTGGCCTGCATTTGAATGATCTGATGTAATACAGGTCTTGATGACATTTCTTTTTGTTTGGAGGATAAAAAGCTACACAAAAAGGTATTTTTAGCAGAATACAAAGCAGCCTGTCCTACTTACGACCAGTCTGTTGGGGGTTTCTGGAAAGGTGAGCATGCACCTCCTTCTGAAACCGTGATGGGAGGGTCATCCTCTTGTCTGACCTGGACACAAGAGCAGAACAGGGAGTAAAGTTACTTCCTATAGGCTCTGGAACAGAAGATAATTGGGAAGAAGGCAGACCTTTTTTTTTGAGCCTTCAAAAGCTACAGCATTGTCCATCCATCATCTATGTGCACACTTTAAAAAAATAATCGCTAAATTCCGCCTTCAGATTTAAGGCTTGGGCAGGTCTGGCTCTGTGCTGCATGTCTGATCCTTAATCTCTTATTGGGCACAGCACATTGTGGGATCTGTAAAAGAAAAGGACTCTGGTAACACCTCAAAGTCGTACCAGATAACCTGCTAAAGTTCAGTGAAGGTATTTTTCAGTTTGTCCTCAGTACCACAACCATTAATCAAACTGTCTCATCTCCCATTGGTTGAGAACAAGGAGTCACAAAACACAGCACACTGGGTAGTGCACTGCACTGTGCGTAGCATATCAGATGCTACCTCTCAGACCTCGTCAGTGACAAACATGGAAAGATTTCTACACAGTGCAAAATATCCATCTCTTTATCCACATCCTGATTTTAACTTCATTGCAGGTCAATCTCAGCCCCCTAAACGATTCAGTGACTGCTCTGTTTTTCTCTTTATTCAGCCTGTCTATCTTTTTTTTTTTGTTTCTCTCTTCAGTCACACTCCTGGCTCACCATGGTACATAGCTAATAATGGCAGCAAGTGATCAATAAGAGCAAAAATGGCATTTACTTTGTGACCCTAAATGGCCGTGAGAAGGTTTAAATGACTTTACTACCCATGCATTTGTGCACTCCACTGACCTAAATGAGTTTTTCATTGTGGCTGGAGGAGAAACTACAGCAGGATCAATCAACACTGATGATTCTCACAATTCAACACACTTTTTTGGACACGCTGCTCTTTCATTTAGATATTGCTTCTATTATTGTGAATTTCTTTCTTGAAACCTGTGACTTGGATGTGAACACCTTTGTTGTGGTACAGTTTTGAGAGCCAAAGCTTGTCAACCTCACCCTCATGCTTTCTCTCTGCAGGCAGCATTTGCCTGAACACTCGCTAAAATCTCCCACCCAGATATGTTGCTAAAAGTATTTAAACTGTAATTCAATGCTGGTTCTCTCATTTTGTTTGCTGAATTTACCATTTGTACTGCCAGGCATCCCATAGTGCATCTGCAGACACACACACAAATGATGACTGTACTGTCCAATGGAAGATCTAGAGGGATACAGAGAGATGTGCTGATTCACTCTGTGTCGGTTTAGAAGCGTTAATCTACCAGAGAATAGAGCGGGGATTACAAAGGGCTCACATCCCCCCTGCTCTAGGCTCGTGTCCCCTGCCAACGTACCGGGCTTCCCACCCTGCCGCCCCATTGTGCTGCGGAGGGCCAGCGGCACAGTGGACACCCATGGAGACAGTGACAGAGGACTGATGTCAGTTGTTTTCACAGTGGACAGACGAACAGGGCCATGGATGGATGGAAGTGGGAGAACCAGTCAACGAGTTGAATTAATCTTGACTCAATGTTTAAGCAAAGCAGATAGATAATACCTCACTACGCTTCTAGATGGCCTCTTTGGTAACACTGAATAAGGTTTTTAGCTCAATCAGAGAGAGAGTATAAGAGAGAGAAATGATGGAGATCAAATAAAGACACAGAGGGAGGTGAACAATGACTGCATGGCAAACATTTAGAGGAGGAGGCGAAGAGAGAAGAGGTAAAAAGAGGGAGTGATTATAGTGAAGGGAGGACAAACAGAGAGAGAACCAGAATAATCTAGAGAGCACATCATCAGCCCAGTGCTGAATAAGCAGCAGCAGGGAGGCTCTCTGCATCAGAAACCAACCCCAGTTCAATCGCCCTCCCATTCACCAGCAGCCTATTCTGATTCAGCTCAGACCATACAGGTGGGAGGAGAGGGGGGGCAGAGAGAGAGAGAGAGAGAGTGGGGAACATGTAAGATTAGCATTGATTTTCCTTAACTTTTGGCTGTGGTTTGGACTAAATGGTGGGCACTGGGGACAATGGCAAAATAATAAAAAAAAGTGCTAGAGACATGGAATCCAGCACTGTAAAATATCCCCAAATGACTGCACCCCCAAAGATAACCACAACTTTTTGATTTCTGGGATAGCCTGAGACTGTTGCACTGCAGAGTAAATCTACAGGAAATGTTCTGCCATGAGATCTGGAGATCTTTTCTGAGCACGGCGGTCGTTTGCACATTCCTCTGCTTTGATTTCCTGAGCAGTCCACTTATAACTGTGCTATAAAATCCCACAACTATGTGGAGCTTCAGCATTGAGATGTGAGCTACAGCACTCGCTTCATACTGAAGGCCTGCAACAAATCACAGCTTGAATGAGAGAACTGAGAAACTCCTAAACATCGCCCTCACTCACTTCTCTGCAGGTGGGTTCCCTTTCCTGTTGGGGGTGTTCTGATTGGACATCTTGTTCGGATGCACACCAGTCTTGCCCTCTGACTGGCCATCCCTCATGTCCCTCGCTTGTCTGAAGTCTCCATGTCCTGCCCCTCGGCTGCCGCCTCCTCCTCTACCCCCGCCTCGCCCACGGTGGTTCGGCTGCCTCAGAGAGGTTTGAGGTTTGGCTGCACAGACAAAAAGAAGGCAAACAAGAGAAGTTAAAAAAAATGGACTTAAAGTACACACATACTCCCAGACGAGTACACACACGCACACCCTGACTCAGCTAAATCTGATGCTGAGACAGGGCAGCATGTCTGTGTGGAGGGCACAGTGTCATAGATATTTGTAGATGATGACGATCATAGCTCCAATCAGCAAGGCTAGAAGCTGCAACAGCACAATATCACGTATTAAAAAGGACATCAATTGAGAAGTTGAGGAAACTCTCCGCTACCTAAACTCTTTGGATTTGTCAGTATAAATTCCCAATAGGGTTGTGTAATAAATGGGTGAGGAAGGTCAAGGAAATACGCCTATTTGCTTGCTCACTCAGAGTTAGATGATAAAACCGATACCACTCTCAGTTCACTGTGTTAACTATGCAGCGGGAGCTTAGCTTAGCATAAAGACTGGATGCAGGAGAAGAGGAAGTCACTGCGCTCAAAGAATAGTTAGCTGCAGCACATATGTAACTATGTAAATCCACAACTTGTCCTTTTTGCATTCCCGTTTGTCTACAGATTAAGCAAATTAGACTGTTTTTGAATTCTGGAGACAGCCAGGACCCCTGGTTTCCAGTCCGTATGCTACATAAGATAATCAGCACCCGACTGTAGCTGCTCAATAGTTAATGCACAGACATGAGTGGAATTGTTCTTCACACCTAACTCTCAGCAAGAAAAAAAATAAATATATTTCCTAAAATGTTGAACAATTTCTTTTAAATGCTTAAAAAATACTAACCTTTTAAATGGGACTCTTTTTATTTTGTGTTTCAGAGATTGCCATTAATAGCTGAAGGGAAACAGACACACTTCAGAAGCCTGTGGTTACACTCAGAGAGTGTGTAGATATGAACTGCTGGACAATAGCATACTATATAAGATAGCACACAATACATACTGTAAGTATGCTGTATACTTTCACCCAGAAAAGATAAACAATAGAAACTGTGTTTTTTGTTGAGAACTCTCAACTCTAATTGTGTGATTGACAAGTTATAGACCGGTAACATCTCTACTTGCTGCTAACAGCAAGTAGAAGGATTATTTTACTATGATTACACAACTGTAATCTGTGATGTTCAGTAAAAAGCCTAAAAGTCAGAGTCAGACCATCCTGGCACGACACCGATCAGCCCAGCCCCTCACCACTCTGATGTTACATCATTCAGGCACAGCATGGCTGGCTTGCATGACATCACATTTCCGCTCAGTGACATCATCAGAATATGTTGTTGTGCATAACCCTTAGTCATTTCCACTCCCACACTCCCTCCTCTTTTTCAGGTCTTCCTCCCACTGCCTGCTCTTTTATCATGACTCTTGTATTCGTCTCGCTCTTCTTCAGCAGGATCTAGAACTATCTGCTGCTCCCTCACCCTCTCTGTTCTTGCTGAATCTCATTAAATCTTCCCGGTGACAAAACACAGCAAACAGCTTCATGAGCCTCCGTCTTCAAAACTCATCAAAAAGGCTATTTTGACTTCTATATCTTCTGTACTTTTCTCTCTGAGAGGATATGCTACTCATAACCTATGAGCTACTGGCAGTCAATCTATGAATAAATCAGCCAATTAATTAATCAATAAAACTTCGAGACACGCATACATTGCAGAAACTCAGCAGTCACACACACACACACACACACACACACACAAGCACAAGCTTAAATTCACATGCAAATATAGGCAAGGACAAGCACACACAGACACACAGTCAGAGCAGACGCCGCGTCACCTCACCAGTATGGACACACAGTCCCTGGTCTGTCTCTGCCTGAATATCAATATCCTGGTGAGGCAGCGG
>JBBMOE010000017.1:10829577-10990551 GCA_037975065.1 Chaetodon trifasciatus | reverse complement strand
GAGAGAGAGAGAGAGAGAGAGAGAGAGAGAGAGAGAGAGGGGAGAGATGGAGAGGTTGACTTGTGAATCAGCTGCTCCTCGCTTGCAGCTGAGTCTCAGCTGCTATAGGCTGCATTAGCCTCAAATCTCAACACCCCACCCTCTCTCTCTCTCTCTCTCTCCCTCTTCCAGACTCCCTCCATCCCTGTCATCTGTTCACCCCCCTCCCTCCTTCCCATTCCACCATGCCTCTGCTTCTCTCGTCCTCCGACCCTCTCCTCCCAGCACTACCGCCTCCCACTTCCTCCTCTGATTCTCTGAGAATATTCTGCAGCATCGCAGCCTAGCGGAGGAGTATGAAGGCAAAGGCAATCTGCGTACATGTTTCTGTGTGTGCATGTGTAGTTTTGTGTGTGTGTTGAGCAAATAAAGTGAGAAAAAGATGACGTGCACATACAAACCAGGTACACCTGCATGTGTGTATGATATCGTCAGTGTCTCAGGAAGTGCAGGTCTCCTCAGAGCAACACTTTAAACAGGCCAGTCGTTCACGCATAAAGTGCTGGGCTGCACCGCAGAAAGCATTTGCTAATGTTGCATTGTCACAGTCCTGAAACAGGCACAGGACACTTTCTAGTTCTCCTTTACTGCAGTGCTGCTGCACTGTACCAGCAGCCCCAACGGGAGTCTGGATAAGGTTTGGAAATATTCAGGAAATTTAGCGGTTCCTGTGGATGGATACAATAAATATATATTTCCAGGCTACAGTTTACTTTTGTAAAAATGAGTTCATGTGTGATAAAAAAAAAGAAACAAGGGGCAGAAAACAAGGCTACTTTGTCATCACAATTATGCAAACAGGAGGGATCATATACAGCAAAGATATGCAGTCAGTGTTGTTATCTGTTCCTTCTTTTCAGCAGGGTCGTACTGTAGCTACCACCGAGGGCGAGTTACAAACATGTTATTTAGCATTAGAAAGTTTTTTTTTGCTTAAATTAAATAAAGCATATACAGTATATACAGTCCTTCTTAGTATATATAATTTCATAATTTTATTCCTGGCAGTGTGGGAAAGGCTTTGAAACAGCCTGCTGAAAAATAAGGTTCATGGAAATTTTGGAAGAGAACAGAATTTTAAAAAAAACAAAAAAACAAGGCATTGAACTCATGACCTTAGTATTTCTAAAATCCTGCTATAGCCCTGACTGTGAGTGCTAACATCCAATGGAAGCAAGCACTAACATTTAGTCAAGACACACTGACTATAGCAAGTTCTTATGACCTCTCATGAATATTTCTGCTGTACTCACAGAGACTCGTGGGAAGCTGTGGGGCGTTTTGCGTCACGCCACATGTTCTGTACACCAGTGCTGATATTCCTCCAAAGGCTTGCATGCATGAGTTCTCCTTGCTATGTTGTAAAACATGATTTTAATAGTGCTGCTGAGTGGTCATTCATTCACATCTGAATGACGTTCAAGTCCTTTATAAACAGGAAATGTTCTATTCCAGGGTTTCAATACACACAACGGCCCAACACACACAAGACACCCAACATCAAGTGTGAACCACTAAGGGACAGACCTGCCTAAGTCCATATTTATTTGCATTTCTTAAAAAAAAATTTTAATAGGGCATTACTAATGACTGTTAGGTTTATAATGAACTATACATGTAGTAGATGTACTTTTTATCAGTAACTGATATAACATTCCCCCAACCCCGAAAGGGATAATCAGGGGTATAGAAGATGAATGAATGAATGAATGAAATAACATTTAATCCAATACCGAACTGATTTAAAGCCACCTTGTGCCTCAGTAAATGTAAGCCAGAAACATCTGTGTAATTTGATAGAGGTAATTGTGTGTTCTCCCAGAGAGGCTGATAGAAGAGAAAGTCTATAAGATTACCAGTGGTATGTGGATCTTGTGAAACTGGATTATAGTTTCCTCTTGAATACTGTAACGGCAAACCCATGAGATCCAGAACCACTGCCTTGACAATTCTGTTTCTCTCTCCTTTGCAACCTAAATAATGCTATTAAACGATATATAGACACACACATATAATTGATTATTGTCTTTAACATAAGCTGAAGAAAATGGCTGTGTAGAATGCTTATGCTTGCAAACGCCCCAGAGCGGTGGCCCACAGTCTTACCATTGAGGACGAGTTGGGCAGCCGGTTTGACCCTCATTTGGGTGTTGACCAGGTGGGGTCGACCTGTCTTCTTGGAGCTGCGCTGACGAGCCACCACCTTGGCTATGTGGGCCGTCTCATTGGCACCTGAGGCGTAACACACCATCTGGAGAGATATGAGCACACAGACAGACACTGATATCAATAAAAGAGCTCGACATGCTGTTTTGCTCACTGTCTCTCTGATGTCCACCCTTCCTCACACTCCTCTCATGATATTTTCACATCCAACTTCATGAATTAAAGGTTTAATTTGACTGAACCAGAGTTGGCACAGTGGAAAGATGAACTAAGACGGTTATGGTGAGTTTTATTTTGTGTCTGTTGAGTTTGAATGAAGTGTGTTTTACAATGAGAGTGATACAGCAGTTGTTTGTGGTTAAACACAACGGACCTTACTCTTTAACAGAAAGGTCTATCTCTGCAGGGATCCTTTCCATAATGCTGTCAGACACTCAGAATAACAACGTGAACCTGTCAGTGGCAAAAACAGGCACTTTTAGTGGATGTTCATTGATGGTGCGTAAATGCCTGGAGGGATTACACTGCAGCCCATTTCACAGCTGCTGGCTGCAGTGCTCCTGCTCAATATTGAACCAATTTCAAAAACTGTTGTTCCCATTAGTCGCTCAGCGCAAAAACATGAGAAAATAGGATCCATAAATACAGATAATATTTGACTGGAATTTCTCCCATTTTTAGAGGTTATTGAAATCTTCTACGCCACGTGGACAAGCACCTTTTTTTTTTTTTTTTTTTAAAAGAAAACCTGCCACACATGGCGACACACCACAGAGAAAACGGAGAGAGGAGAAAAAAATAAAGAAAGAATGGTCTTATTCAATCATGGCTGAATGTGTGTGCACATCTATCCTCCAAACCAAGCATCCTGCACCAGACACACACACACACACCTCTCCAGAGCGGTTGCGCTCCATGCGCACTAAAGATGGCATGCTGGTGAGTAGTGCGTCCAGGTGGTTGTGTCCCATCTGCTTGTGTGGTATCTGCTCCCCAGTCAGCTCCTTGTACTCCGACTGCAGACGGGTCAATGACAGTCCGCCTTTGTTGGCCTGGAGGACGGCCCGCAGCATCTTCTTCACCAGCTCCACGTCAGCCATCTGTGAAAAAAAGTCATTCCATAAATTAGCCCATTTTCACATTGGCCTTTCATCAGTTTTGTTTTCCCTGAACCGTTTCAGGCAGGTCTGAGAACGACTGCTGCTGCTGCTGCTGATGATGATGCACACCCTTTCAAATTCGCAATAGTCTGCACATAGACTGAGTTCACCCCATGTGCCAGAGCTGACTGGTTTAGCAGGTTTTTATCAACTGATTTTGAAAGCAAACTGTTTCACTCAGGCTCAAAGCCTGATGCAGACTGCAATGGCGGCTGGAAATGTTAGTTTCGAATGTTTGTTTTTTTATGAAGAGCCATTGACACAAAGGTATTTGTTTATTTGTTTTTTTGACAGTCGTCTCTGATCAAAACAAACATGTCTATACCACATCTATTGTTCTCAGGGGCAAGGAAAGCTGATTTTCAATGACCGTTTCCATTGTTTTATCAAACATGCAGGTCACTCCGAAATTCTGTGTAGTTTTTCAAAGCCACAAAGTATTACTGCAGCCCCCAAGAGGCATTTTGGTGAAGGGCTTTAGGTTTAAGATGTTATTGATTTCCACCTCCGTTGAACATCCTGCTACATTCCATCTCCCTGCAGGGAAACACTCTCAGTTTGTCTGCAGCCAAACCAGCCTTCAGAGGAATTTGCCTAACTCTACCAAAGCACAAGCCTGATCCATTATGATCTTGGTGAAAAGAGTAATAACGATCTCATGATGTCAACGTGTACTCGGTGAACCTGAATTATCTCGGGACTCTTGCGGACGTGGAGACACACCCTCAACAAGAAGCTTCAACTTTCCGCAGAGGTCCGTCCAGTTTTCATGAAGTGACCAGCCGATATCAGTCCTCTAAAATGATAACACTGTTTAACTTTCACAGGTGGTCTTTGGTATCTCTGCTCTGCTCGGCCTACAGGAATTCATCTCCTAAATTTCGCATTGATATTAAGATTATTTTCGGAAAGACACCCTCGTTTGTAATGCAATTGCATCCCCTCTCGGGACTTTTCTCTATGCCTTCAATTGAATAATTTAGGAATATACATGCAGGCTATTCCTACGTGAAAAAGTCGCACTGGAAACAAGTGAGAGGATCTTGTAAAATTTACCTGACTAGTCATAAGGGAAATGTTGCAGCATTAGCTGAATTTAAGCCACTTGTTGATATGGCCACTTTGTGAAGCGCAGACACCAGACGGGACAGGGAAACTGTGAATGACGTAACGCGTCACACTTCGACTCCACACCCTCCATCGGGACCAAACTATGTGGATGAAGTTTGCTTGTCTTATTTCGTTTTCTGAACAGAACTGTCCTTAAATGTGCCTGTCAGACCGAATGACGCCGGCAGAACGTACCGGGTGCTGTGTTCAGTCCGCTTCGGCAACGATACTGCGCGTAATATCGAGCTAAATCCTCCTGCCACCTCCGGGAAAGTGGCTCGTCAAACTCGCTAGGAAACGGACCGGAAACACATAAATGTTGCCTTCATAATAAAACTGAGAGTCTCAGGGAATATCTTGTGGCAGGAATAGCAGTCACGCAAGTTAGAATTTTGAAAGTCACAACCGGAAGTTGAGCTTTGCGTCCTAGTTTGCTTGAAAGCTCTCGAGCCATCCCAGCCGGGAGTATGGAGACACGCGAAATAAACACCCGGCAAAACTTTGCCAGGAATGAGTGTTAGAAAAGTCCAAGTAAAAAAGCTACAAAAACTTTGTACCTTGCTTTAAACAGACACGGATGGTGAAGTCAGGAGCTGGTCCACTTGCTGCCAGTGCTGTCGCCGCCACAGGGCTGAGCTGCGGCCGGACTTCTGTCCCCGGAGTGTCTGCCAGCCGGTCCAGGAACAGCCTCTCCTCCGCCACCTGATTGGTCGGCTGTGTACAGGCTTCTGGCTAATTACACGTCAATACATGCATCCAGGGGACATCTCCTGTCCAAGCACAACCAAAGATCATCCACGTTACGTTTTCTGCAGCAATGAGTGCTGGGCCTGGAAGTTTACTCAATGCAGTTTATAAGTAACACACCAAGAAAAGACAAAAGACAAGTCCAAACAAACCAGTATTTTTTATATATAAATTAATGGTGCATCTAAAAGTTATTAACATTACTGAGGAATGTGTAGATTGCTTTGATTACCAGATTAATTGTTTAGTGTGAGTAAATACAATTGCCAAAGACAATTACCACATTCTACATCCAAATATATACAGTTTACAATGACATCAAACAGAGAAAAGAAAACGTTCAGCATTTTTGCTTTAAAAAAAAGACTTAAATCATTAATTATTGAAGTAGCTCAACAAATAAACGAATTGCAGCAGCACCAACACAAATACACCTATATTATTCTCAATATAGTATAATTTTTCGAGAATATGATTTATTTTTTCTATTTTAATTTGTTAAAATGTTACAGTTTGTTTAATTTATTGTCTTTTATTTGAAAGAAAAAAGGAATTTGTAATGGACTTAAATAACAACTACTAAATTACTTAAAATCTGACACATAGCTACATAGAAAGCCCATAGCTCTTACCTGTTTACCCGTACAGTTATTTTACATTATATAATTAACAGAAAATCTGCAGTAACAGTAATAACACATATGACCAAAAAAAGACACAACACCACACAATATTAGGTCCTCAAGAGGAAGACCATGAAGAGCATGTCAAAAGAGAGGCCCACCCCATCCAGTGGGCCCTAATTAAGAAAAAAAAAAAAAAAAAAAAAAAAAAAAAAAAAAACACGTGTCAGGTGTAAAAAGGCCTGACGGGTGGAGGGGCAATTTAAAATGCCACCTTTTAAGTAAAGGGTGGGTGCAGCCACCAGGGGCGCTAAGTTCCACTTTTCTTCTTATCTTATCCGGAAGTGACCTGTCAAAAAACGGAAAAGACTACCGGATTTCGAGGCTAGGTAGCCAAAATACAACAACAGAGATCTGCATGAACACCTGAAGGAGCTTCATTTGAAGACAGGAATCTTTATGTATGCCAGGTAAGATAAATGACACAATACAGTTATGCTATGTTAACTTGTTAACAGTACTATCCTGACTGACTTTTGCTAGCTTGCTAAGCCGATTTAGCCAGTTCCAATATTAGCCAAAGAGCTAATCTTGCTAGTTTGCTAACTAGCTGTTAACTCAATTGACTGACGTCTAACTAAACCTTGAGGGCAAAGTAAACCGTTTAAAGACGTTTGGTGTCTGACTGTCAGTATTAACTTGACTGTAACTCAAGCTAACAATGTTAAAGCCGAATTACTGTTAGCTTGATTGGGTTTGACATTTCTCCCTATCGCACTTTGTCTCAACTTCTTCTCTCGTAAAGCTGTTGGATCCTTTGCATCGCGTGTTTTTGTGTGGTATACTTGGCGTGTATATTATTTTCTGAATGAGTAAAGGCAAATTTCATAAGTTAACTGAGCACAGGCCCTCTAAATAACGCTAACGTTAATGTATCAAGCAAATAAACATCAGCAGTCGCTTGGCACTGTCAGCTGGCATCTGAAAAAAACCCTAGTAATTTCTGTATACGTTGCTACTTCTCAAATTAGTATTATATAATTAGAGTAAATTAATCGATGATCACATCACTATTTAAAATGCAGCATGTAAAGAATCAAGCTAACATCTGTGTTAAGACACAGCAGCCAGATTTCCCCTCCCTCTCAGATCAAATCAGCTGTGACGTTTGCTGATGCGGCACATAGGATCCCTCCCTGAAATCACAGTGTTGTATTGTCCTCTCCTTTCTCTGGAAAAGAGGAAGGAATGTGAAAGTCGAGGAAAAATTAGCACTTTAGCCATATCTTTGCACTGGAGGGGAAACCATCTTAACTTGCTATCATGGCTTTGACCAGGCGACATTCTTATACCCCACGGGTGAGTAACATGACGCTCAGTATTGAATAATATCTAATTTAACAAATTGGTGTTGTTTTTGATTCGTGCACATAGTCAGTAGAAGTCATTACATTGTAATGGCTAAACCTGTAAAAAGTTGTTCCACTCACCAAGCAGTGGATGAAGGATTATCTTGTTGCATATTGGGTCCTCATCAGATAAAACAAGTAAGAACATAACTTGGTGACTCCAGATATCCTGTAGAGAAGATAAAGTTTCTTGTTCCCATTAACTTTAAGTCGGATTTATTCTGGAGAATTCTGCAAAACCTTTTCTCCGCTTCCCTGAAAATGACTAAATCCTGTGTTACAGCTTCGATCACAAGGCATAAATAAAGCTTTTATATCCAGCTCTCTGCCCTGTGGTTGAAAACTCATGCAGCGTGAATGTCCTACTTTGTCTTGAATGAGCATCTTTGTGTGAGCAAGGCAGGGATATGGCTTGTTTATTAGGAGGTCTGTTGTGGTCTAGGACATATGACTGGGTGTATGAGTGTGTTTCTGTGCTTTGTGGCCTTAAGACTCTTGTCACTGGATATTTTTGATTCCTCAGACTGTTCTTAATGGCTGGAGCAGGGGGAATTGTGGGGCATCATTGTTACACATAAAACAATGCTGTTTGGGTCTTTTGCAGGTCTGGTGGACAATATCAAAAATTCTTTGTCCTACTCTTACTAAGCTATGTCCATTGGACCAAGATTAAGACATAAAAAGATACCATGACTGAGGAATTCTGAAATATAAACAATAAATTCTCTGGCGTGCCCTTACTCCTCATTCCTGTTGGTAACCAACCTTCCTTACTCATCTTTCTTCCCACTTCTCCCCATCTGTTTTTCCCAAATCCTCCAGCTGACCAGCCCACTGATCAGCAAAATGAGCAGCGCAGGAACGGTGGAGAGTGGCAAACCTCCAAAGGTAGGCCACTTTTCCAATACTGACACAAGAAAGAAAGAAATGAGAAAAGATAAACAAAGTATGATCAACTAGTGTGCAATGACTCACAGTCTCTCATCCTTTCGTCTCCGCTCCTTCTCTCCTAGATTGGCTCTGTAGTGGAGGTGATAGGGAAGGGTCAGCGCGGCACTGTTGCCTATATCGGTGCCACCCTCTTTGCCTCTGGGAAATGGGTGGGCGTCATATTGAATGAGCCCAAAGGCAAGAACGATGGCACCGTACAGGGGAAACGCTACTTCACCTGTGAGGAAAATCATGGGATATTCGTCAGACAGTCCCAGGTCAGTGATAAGATGTGCTGTTGGATGATGCTGTACAACCTCCTATGGCTCAGATGTAGTCACATCAATCATTAATTGACTCCGTGACTTGAAGAACTGAGTGTGGGTTGAGGTGCATGTTGCCAGTGATCACACCCCTGTGATTCTCTGTCACTGTACAGCTCCAGGTGGTGGACGAGGGCTACAGTGCCACCTCACCAGACACTGCAGAATCAGGCCCTGCAAAGACACCGAGACAAAAAGGTGAGTGTGAACCACAGCTGTGTTTGATATACTCTTGAAACACAGTAACTCCCAGTGAATAAGAATAACAATAGATAATAATTTTTCATTTGTTTCCTCCAGACATTCCTGAGACTCCCAAAACAACCAAGCAGGTAGGCAGCCATAGGTGTGATATGACTATCAACCCTCTTTGACGTGTTCTTTGCTGTGTTTTCCTGAGCAGAGGTGCTTTGTTTCAAAAATGTCCCCCAATTTCTCTTCCTTTTTTTTCTCTACAATGTGAATGAGTTTCTGTTTTGCCTCATTTTTGTTTTTGTGAATACTTTTTGCAGATACCTGTGAGCGCTAAGAAGGTAGAAATATTTCTGTTCAGCACTTTTGCTTTTGCCTTGGTTGTTGTTAATCACACTAATGCGGCTCCTGTGGCTCTTTTATTTTTATGTGTTGATGTTTGCAGTGGACATGAAGGCATCACTTGTCATTGATAGATCTCATTTTCACTGTATTTTCTCCTGGTTTTCCGCGGCTGCGCTCCCAATGATGTACACCAGTTGTTGTTTGTTCGCTCACTTTCTTTCATGTGCTTTTTATCTGGTGATGGCATCCAGTGTACACATTTAGAGGCCAACATGGCAGTTCTAAGGTCATCGTAACGGTGTCTTGGTCATTCCTCTTGGCCTCACAATTCAGTGACATTTTGCCACTGTTTTAACACTGTTGCATGAATTTACATGTCATTCTGCTCCCATGGCTTGAATCACTTGGAATAAAATGGTGCATGCAGTCGTCAATTGCTGTGATCGGTGGATATGAACTAACAGTGGCTATGCTTCTGATGTGCTGCTAATCTCCTATCTTGCTTCACCACTGGACGTGTGCGTGTATCTGTGTTTGTGTGTGCGCTTGTGTGTGTGCTTGTGTGTGTGTGTCCATCCCTCTCCTTCTGCGACTCCCCTCCTCTTCTCCAGTCCTCTGCCCGCCGCTCTGCCAAGGTGAGCTCGTCTACAGCAGACAGGGGAGATCAGACGGCATCGAAACAGATTTTAAAGTAGCAGTTCATTCTGAGAAGTCTTGCTATTGTAATGCTTCAGCTTTTTGAGCGTGCATCCTTTTGCATAGTTTTAATATCTTTCACCTTGGTATTCAATGGAAACTTTCCTTAAAACTATCATCGGAATTTTAAAAACTCAGTGAGTATTACATTGAGTCATTGGAAGGTTTTTTTTGAAGATGCCAAATATATCTCATGATGCACAATGTTTTCTTTTGTCATTTTCAACCTTATCTTCAAAAACTGGCCGTACTTCTCTGCACTTGAACAAATATCATACACAGCATGAGCATAGTCAACACAGGATGGTGGTATATTGATAAGAACACACTCCACCAAGGTTTCATTCTGTAATGTCAGGCTAACTTTGAACCTTGCAGCTGAGTTTTATGAATAACTCTCACGAGTCCTAACGCAGTCTCTGTGATCGCACTGTGGCAGTGGAGGACACCGAATCGTCTCACGCCTGCCACCTCCCTCCCCTCCCTCTTGATTCGACCCTCTGGCCGCACCAGCCTGTCGCTCACGGTACGCTCTGTCATGCCAGGGTACCTCACAGGGAGTGTTGATTCAGTTTGTCACTGAAGATTGGTGATTTGTTGTCCTTCGGTGCACAGGTGCAGGACTTCACCACTCAAAGCGGTGTTTGTGGGAGACTTGTGGGGGATACTGGACATGAAATGTTCTTGGAAGCCGCGTTTTATCTAAGCCACCACAAGATGAATCTGGCGCCACAGTATATAACGCAGCATGTTCACTTTCTGCTGGGTTCACTCTGGGAGAAGCATGCGTTTTGATTATTGGATTGTCTACTGATTTTCAAATACTTACCACCACGCTATCTTTCCTCTTGACGCTCCCCTGTCGGTCAACAGACGTCTCGTGAGAGCCTCTCATCCTCTCTGTCTGGTGATGTCAGTGAGGCGGGCCTATCCTCCCACCAGGGTGCACTGGGGGCTCCTGTCATGCCTCAGCCCAGCGGGTCACCTGCAGCAATGGCAGCCCCGGCCCAGGCTACTTCAAGCAAGGTGGGTCACTGATGCTCCTAAAGACCTAAAATCAAAAGGTTTTTAGTCTCACATTTCATATTGTCACGTGGAATTCATCACAACACTACCAGCACAACAGATCAACATCATGTTTCCATCATGTTCGTCATTTTAATGAGCTTATCCCATTTCATCCATGTTGTCGTTGCTCGACCAGGTGGAACCTGCCATTTCCAAGCAGGTAGAGTTTCCTAATGGCTGCATGCATGCTGATGATACCTGGCATGAGTTCACTAACAAACTCATAACATCAGAGAGCAAAATGACCCTCAGTGCACCTCCTCAGTACCTCAATATGGTTTTGTAACGTCCACAGTGTGAATTTAATGGTTGACGGTGCATGGTCTAACTCTCTGAGACAGTGATTGAAAAACTCAGTGGAGGGAATGGATTAATCTTTCTGCTTTGCTCTTCAATGTGTCTGGCAGAGCTTCATGTTGAGGTGGTGAATTCAGAGGTTAAAGTCAATTATTTGAGGAAAATTTTAAAACCTCATCTTGTTCTGGGCTTTTCATGGTCAGACTTAGTGTTTTTGTTCTTCACTGCCTTAAATAAATTCTTGGGACATGAATAAATTCCAGTTAACCCTCTTAATTTGTAACATTTAGACTGTCCCCTCACTTCTCCCTTCCATCCATCCTTGCCTCTCAGGAGGAGGAATCACTGCGGGCTCAGGTCAAGGACCTGGAGGAGAAGCTGGAAACGCTGAAGATGAAGCGGACAGAGGACAAGGCCAAGCTGAAGGAGCTCGAGAAACACAAGATTCAGCTGGAGCAGCTTCAGGAGTGGAAGACCAAAATGCAGGAGCAGCAGGCTGAGCTGCAGAAACAACTCAAAGAGGCCAAGAAGGTACACAGAAAAACACAGTACTAATTACCTATTAGAATGAAAGAAGCAGCTCTTCTGACAGCAGACATGACTTTAATTTTGTACTTCCTCCTCCCAGGAAGCCCGTGAAGCACATGAGGCCAAGGACCGCTACATGGAAGAGATGTCCGACACAGCAGACGCCATAGAGATGGCCACGCTGGACAAAGAGATGGCTGAAGAGCGGGCAGAGTCACTGCAGGTGGAGGTGGATACACTGAAGGAGAAAGTGGAGGAGCTCTCCATGGACTTGGAGATCCTCAGACATGAAATTTCAGAGAAAGGTCTGTACTCCTATGTCTCTCTCTGTCTTTCTTTCTTTCTTCTGGTCATGTCTCTCCCTCATTTATGCACTGCTTTCCTTCACTGTGCTTCCTTTTCCTTTTTCTACTGCAGGCTCAGATGGAGCTGCCTCAAGTTACCATGTCAAACAGCTGGAGGAGCAGAATGGCAGGCTAAAGGAGGCATTGGTTCGGTCAGTAAAATGTCTAAAAAGCTTGTTTTGATTAAAGTATAAATGAGTAAAAGAGGTCTAGACTGGGGTTTGGACAGTTTTAGCTGTCAACATTTTGGTCTTTAGCCAGTCAAGACGAAGCTTGGTTTAATTGTATCTTTCCTCCTCAGGATGCGCGACCTGTCTTCTTCAGAGAAGCAGGAGCATGTGAAGCTGCAGAGGCAGATGGAGAAGAAGAGCTCTGAGCTGGAGACTCTGAGGACTCAGAAGGAAAAATTGCAGGAGGAGGTCAAGCAGGCGGAGGCCACTATCGATGAACTGAAGGAGCAGGTAAAGTGAGCGAGACGCAAGAAAAGAGGATGAATATGATTACAGAGAGGATATGTTTTGTTTACGGGTCTCTGATGCTGCTTTGTGGAGGTTAAAGGAAAGTCTAATACTGTTATTCTCAGTATGGACATTTAAAAGAAACAAGTCAGAATTTAACTGTGCATATGTGCTTGCTGTGTGTGTGTGTGTGTGTGTGTGTGTGTGTGTGTGTGTGTGTGTGTGTGTGTGTGTGTGTGTGTGTGTGTGTGTGTGTGTGGGGACTTATACAGGTGGATGCTGCTCTGGGTTCAGAGGAGATGGTGGAGACCCTGACGGAGAGGAACCTCGACCTGGAGGAGAAAGTCCGAGAGCTGAGAGAAACCGTCACTGATCTGGTCTGTACAGCTACATTTATGATTCCCATCTTTATTCTTAACACCACTGATGCTTGCGTTCTCTAACTTGTACGATCTATGCTCGTATTATGCAAATATTCACAATAACGTCCTCAATGTGCGGTAAATGTTTTCCTGTTACAACAGGAGGCCATCAATGAGATGAACGATGAGCTCCAGGAGAACGCCCGTGAGACGGAAATGGAGCTGAGGGAGCAGTTGGACCTGAGTGGAGCGAAGGTCAGAGAGGCTGACAAAAGGGTGGAGGCTGCCCAGGAGACTGTAGCTGATTACCAGCAGACCATCAACAAATACAGAGAACTCACTGCTGGACTACAGGTTGGTGCAGAGGCTGGAAACAGACATGCTGAAGGAGATGATCGTTGTAAACACAGGGCCAGTGTGTCGTGACACCATATGTGCTCTTTTCCCTGTGCATCAGGAGGCCAACAGGGAGCTGATCAGCCAGCAGAACGCAAATGCGGAACAAGTTCAGCAACCTCCTGCTGAACTATTTGACTTCAAGATTAAGTTTGCAGAGACCAAGGCTTACGCCAAGGTAGGAAACTTTCATGTGTTATCCTGCCAGGGATGATGGCTGATGGGAGTTTACACCTTTGAGGGCTATTGGCTGATAATCTTTGTCCCCAGGCCATTGAGATGGAGCTGAGGAAGATGGAGGTGGCTCAGTCAAACAGACAGGTGTCCCTCCTCACCTCCTTCATGCCGGACTCCTTCCTCCGTCACGGTGGCGATCATGACTGTATTCTGGTCCTTCTGCTCATCCCCCGCCTCATCTGCAAGGTATGAAGCTGTTTTCAGTGCATTACAAGCCTTTTTTGTGTAATCGTGATCACTATTAACTTCATTTGAACTCCTTTTTGCTGTTTCTATAATTAATGCTTGTGGACGTGTGTGTGTGTGTGTGTGTGTGTGTGTGTGTGTGTGTGTGTGTGTGTGTGTGTGTGTGTGTGTCTGTGTCTGTGTCTGTCCTTTACCTGGTAGGCTGAGCTGATCAGTAAACAGGCCCAGGAGAAGTTTGACTTGAATGGGGACTTGGCCAAGGGGACGGGACTCAGAGGGCCTCCAGGAGAGCAGCGCAGCTTTGCCTCAGGACTGGTGTACTCCCTCAGCCTGCTGCAGGCCACTCTGCATAAATATGAACAGTGAGCACTGCAGCTTCATCACAACAAGATAGATAGATAGATAGATAACTTTGAGGAATTGGGTCTTGAATGCCGGCAATACAAGAAGAATTATTACAAATAAAAATATATAATTTCTCTGCAAAAATTCTAATCTGTCGCTGTGAAATTGGAAACCTAATTCAGTTACTTTCCCTGCTCTCTAGGGCTCTGAGTACCTGCAGCGTGGAGGTCTTCAAGCGCATGGGTACGCTCTACTCTGAAATGAGCTTCCACGAGCGCTCTCTGGATTATTTCATCGATCTGCTGCATAAAGATCAGCTAGATGAGACCGTTCAGGTGGAACCTCTGACTAAGACCATCAAGTACTATCAGGTAAAAAAAAAAAAAAAAAAGAAAAGCTGAACTACTATCAGATATATACTAATCAACTATGTTCATGTATGTACAGCCTCAAATAATGAAACAGAGATTCAGCCAACATACAATTTTTATATTAAGCATAAAGTTTCTCACAGTTGTTTTGTCTTCCAGCAACTGTACAGTGTCCACCTGGCAGATCACACTGAAGACTGCACAGTGCAGCTGGCTGACCACATTAAGGTACCTCTAAAGCAGAACATTCATGTGGTTATCAAGGTATAACACAACAAATGAAAACCTAAATGTGAATACAGTAACAGGGTTTCCTCTCACCTCCAGTTTACACAAGCTGCCCTGGACTGTATGGGGGTGGAGGTGGCTCGTCTGCGGGCGTTCCTGGCTGCCGGTCAGGAGAGCTCTGGCCTCTCTGTCCTTCTAAAGGACCTGGACACTTCCTGCTCTGATGTCAGACAGTTCTGTAAGAAGATCCGCCGTCGCATGCCTGGAACTGATGTAGTTGGAGTTCCCGTTGCTCTCAGTTTTGGACCACAGGTGTGGGATACAGAAACACATTTTTTGTCTGAGCGTAACATTAATGTTTATCCTTTCTAAAAGTGATCGATCTACAGTATATATTTGACTGACATGACGTGTCTCGTCTGGGAGGTGTCGGAGGCGCTGACCGAGTGCAGGCGCCAGCAGACCCGCGTGGTGGCTGTACTGCAGGAGGTGGCTGCAGCCGGAGCTCAGATGGTTGCTCCGCTGGCAGAACAGGAGGGGCTCAATGCGCTCAAACTGGAGGATATTGCCTGCAAAGCTGTGGAGCAGGTACTTTAACTGTGTTCTCACTATTGTGAGGAAGTTGTTGTTTTAGGTTGCAGCTTATATTATCTAAATCTACACTCTTTCCTCCAAGGTGTATGGCTCTCATGGCCTGAACGGCCCAGAGTGTCTGCGTCAGTCCTGCAGCTCTGTCATCACCACCATGAACAAGATGGCCACGGCCATGCAGGAAGGAGAGTACGATGCTGACAAGCCACAGGGCAAGGTATGTGTATGCCTTCATTTTGTCACGTTGATGAATTGCATCACTCCGGAGGTGAAATCTAAGCATATTTCTGCTGTTTATCACATCTTCCCTGTTCCAATTCTTACTGTTTGATCATGTCTCCCACGCCCTCAGACTCCTCCGGTGGAGATGAGAGCATCCATCGTCAGGGCCGAGATGACTGATGCAGAGGGTCTCGGAGTTAAACTGGAAGACAGAGAGACAGTCATCAAGGAGGTCAAGAAGTCGTTGAAGATCAAGGTGACACAAACAGTCATAAGTCTGCCACTTTGAAAGGAAAAGAGACTGAAACAGAAGAGGTATAATGAATGTGGCTGTGCCTCTCTCCACCAGGGTGAGGAACTGAGCGAGGCCAATGTCCGTCTGAGCCTGCTGGAGAAGAAGCTGGACACCTCCACCAAAGACGCAGATGAACGGGTGGAGAAGATTCAGACCAAACTGGACGAGAACCTCGCCCTGCTGAAGAAGAAAGAAAAGTAAATGAACACGTTTCAACATTGGAGGCAGATTTCCTGTCCTCCTTTTCTTTTTCATCCTTCTCACCTTTCCTGCTCGCTCACCTTCCCTCTCTCCCCATCATCAGGGAGTTTGAGGAGACGATGGATGCTTTGCAGGCTGATATCGACCAGCTGGAGGCAGAGAAGGCAGAGCTGAAACAGCGCATTAATAACCAATCGAAGATGACCATTGAAGGCCTGGTGGCGAGAGGCCCACCTGCCTCTGGGATTGCCTCCATTGTTCAGGGATCTGCTGGAGGTGAGTTACTGTGTGGTTATGGTCACTGTCTGAAAGCAGATCAAAGTGTTGCTTTGTTAGATGACGATGACATTAATTCAGACTTATGAAAAGCAGTTTCAACCAGCTGATAATGAGATATGTTTTCCCTGTAGTTGGTGTGTTATTGATGTTATTTAATCAGATTTTGGGAATAACAAATCCCTGAATTTTGGAGAGGGTCTTCCAGTGATTGAATGTCTCTCACTGCTCTCCCTTTCTCTCTCCACCAGGTGTGCCTCCATCCCTGGCAGGACCAGTACAGATAGTGGACTCCCCTCTCCTCAGGCAGCAGGTTGAAGCCCAGAGGCTGGGCATCAAGCACCTCAAGAATGAAAACAACAGACTCAAGGTCCACTGCTGTTGGTTTTATGATATTGTGGAATTATGCTAGCTGTCTAAAGCCTGGTAATATTGACCCAGACTACATCTGACTTCCAGGCGGAGAGGATGAGAGCCCAGCTGGCCTCCTTGCCTCCACTCTGCCCTCCCAAACTACCAAAAGTGTCCAAAGAAAGCTCCATGCCACCAGACGGACTGAACACAGGCATCTATCGTAGGACTGACCAACTGCTGGCAACCCTGCTCAAGCTGAGTTCGGAGGTTAAAGTGGTGGACGTCACTGGGAAGACGGCAGGTGTGTGCTTCTTGCTAGACTTTCCTCTTGTGTGTGTTTATTGCTGTTCTTAGCTGAGTGAACCGGTTCGTTTTCTCTTTCTTGGTTCCAGTAAGTGCCAGTGCTCAGTTGCTGGAGCAGACAGCTCGACTGCAGAACCTCAGCGATGCTCTGGACAAACTCAAGGTGACACCTTCACAAACATATCTACTGTCCTGACCATGTCACTCAACTGACAGCGATACACGATTAAACATTTGGATACTTTTCTGTTTCAGGGAGAAGTAGCTGAACATGTAGTCTCATATCAGCCTGGAGCAAAGGCGTCCTCTGATTTCGCCACCTTCCCAGTCTCCTCCTATGTTAAGGTAAAACCACACAGTGTATATACAAGGTGCATTTTGTCTTTTCCAGTCAGACATTGTCAGTACCGCACATATTTGTGTTGTTTCCCAGGCCAAGGAGGAGAAGCAGGAAGGAACAGTGTTTGTAGGTCGTGTTGCCATTCCATGCACCCCTGGACAGGAACAAGTCCACCGCCTCGTCCTATCACAGCATCAGCTGCAGCGAGTGCACCACCTCCTCATGGCCTAAGACAGCATGGCGTTGGCCCACAGCCATGATTGAAATCAAGAAAAGCTTTTGTTTATTCTCATTCCGGCTTCCCGTTCAACATTATCCTCTATTTATCCTATTTGCTTTTCACTATTCTCAGGAAATCACATCAAATATTTGCATAAGTTAACACTATAGCACTAATAAAGCTTAGACGAAGTAATGTCTTTATATTGACGTAGAACTGATTGGTGTTTGATCATTTTGAAGACTACATGGATTTGACTCCTGAATGTCACATTATTAAGGTGTCGTGTTTTCATCACTGAAACAGTTTGAATTCAGCAAGAGTTGGGAACAAGTCATTTTTACTGTACCTGAACCTATTGAAGGTTTTGTCCCCCCTTTGTATCTTTTGTATTTGTAGTCAGCCAATAAAAGCAAGCGATTCACTTCTGAGCAAAACACGTCTTTATTAATTTCTCAGTATTGACTCATGAAATTTGTGAGCCGCTCCAAAGCTTAGTCTAATATCAAGGTCCCCTGCTAGTTCACAGTATACATAGTTTAAATAAGTCAACAACATTTAACTCCTGAAATCTGAACAACAACTTTAATAGAACACAGCATTTGACACTTTTGAAGGGCAGAATTAAAATGCTTGAAAGTGAAAAATAAAGTTAAAATCTATTTTTGGGGCCAAAGAACAAACTCAGAAACTGAAAATGCAAACAACTTAATGAGTTCTAATTTACAATATAAGAAAAGGATCAATATGTGTATGTATCAAAGGATATTCACCGAGTTATGTAAAATCTGAGTAAACTATGCACTTTGGGGATTAATGCTTGCTCCTGGTTACAAATTGTGCTATAGCTCTGAGTTTGACTGCTGTGAAATACAATGCTCTGCGGCAAGATACTGGATAAGATAATATGTCTGAATCTTGTAAATCACCCTGCCTTCATCAGTAGTGGCCATAATGGGCACAGTGACGGGGTCTGTGAGGGGTGTACGGAGCATAGTGGTGTCTGGTGTGATGGCTCCTCATCACATAGCTATGATGGTGATCGTGGTACGGCTGAAAGTGGTGGGGAGGCCTGCGGTCGAAACCTGCAGAACATACAGGTCACGTTAAAAGGCTCTCGAGCTGACATGGCAGCTCAAAACACTTAACAACGTCAGAAGACAAAAAAAAAAACCCCAGATATTTCTTCTGCAGGGCAGAGTGAAATTTGACTGTGGGGTTTGATTGAAGGAATGTATTATCTCCAGTCTGCCACATTCATACCAGCATACCGACGTGTGCACACTTACCATTTCTAACCAGTCTGTGTTGATATCTGTGGGCTGGCAGGTGAAGCGGTGGTAAGAAGGCGTGTCTGTAAGCTCCTGCAGCCATGTGATCGGGCTGTGGGTAGTTCTGGAAGCCAAAGGGGGGGAAATTGCCGCAGGACTCTCTCCTGTAGCCATAGTAATTTCCCCTTGTGCGGCGGCGTTCTGTGAAAGGGAGACAAGAGGCAGGGGAGGGAGGATAGAAAACAAGTTTTCCCAGTAAGAACACAGCAGGTTTGTGTTGCTGCTATGTTCTTTTGAAATTACCTCCACCGCATAAGAACCTGACATCTAATTGTCGTTCCACATGACTGGAAATTCAATCACACTGAATTATAAATGAGGAAATAGTTTGGCTGTTGACTCATAATGACAAAAATCTCCTATGAGATGTCAGAACTGGCCCAGAAGTATTTCTAATCAAAAGAACCTGACTGTGTAGTTGTTTTACATCTTAACCATGTTGGAGATGTAGTTGAAAGGAGGAGGGTGGTGGTAGTTAAAAGCACTTGGCACACAGTGCACTCCTGCAGCAAACAGGCACACTAATAATGCTTCAGTTTACATGATTTACACTGTGGCCATTCTTATAGTACATGCCACTTCATTTTTAACTAACTTAAATCAAAAAACAAGCCAAGATGGAGGTCAAAGCAAACACATAAATGTCAGACAACAGAGTGACACTGGGTATTATACTGACTCTTTTCAATCAGGTGAATAGAGATAAACAACTGATTTAGTACTTCCACCTCCAGCTGATTGGATTCCATTTGAAAATGAGTTATTTTCTACAGTTGACAACAGGTGGACATCCTGATGGATGTGATGGACCGCAATATACTATAATAGTAGTAAAACCGAACATGTCCTAATATACAACCCATTATTCGGCTATATTGTAAATGAGGTCTCTGCCTCAATGTATTTCCAAGTTAAAATAGAAGTTGAATGAATGAATGATTCAGGTCATGTGCTTATTGTGATTTACTTGAGCCATATTTGCTTGCCAATGTTAATCCACCAATAGAAATAATCCTAATCTGAACATTATGATCAGCGGCCTTACCTGCAGGTTTGGGAGCTTTTTTAGAAGATGACTGCTCATCAGTAACCTCAGTACGATCTAGAGACAAGATACTCATTTCAATTAATCAAATAAAGTCCTTAACAAACTTGACTTGAAAAACACATGGGATTGTATATTTGCTCCTGTGTATGTGTATGTGTATGTATATATGTGTGCAGTCTTCCTCCTCACCATCAACAGTCAGTGGAGAGGGCATGATGACACCCCAGGCCTGTGCACTGTGTTGTAACAGCAGTGAAGTTATCCTGCGGTGAGCGAGGGCGTTCCAGTGGACTCCATCCACGGTACGGTGCTGCAGGGAGAAGCGGAACTGGAAGTGGAGGTCCAACACATCCATCCCATGAGAATCAGCCAGAGTCCCACTGTAGAAGTTAGCTTCAAGCACATCATGACGCAGCTGAGGAGCCTTGTGCTCAATCTGAGAGGACGGGGGGGACAAAGCTTTAAAAAGCTGAAGAGAAGCGGGAGTCATAAGGTGTAAGTATGCAGATTGTGCAGCAATTTGACCCAACAGGACCAAATGTCCATGTGTAGTTGTGATGCAGATGGTTGTGCGTGAAGTACCTCAGGCACCAGGAAACCTCCTTTCATCTTCTCTCCTAAGGGCATGGTGAGGTTCCATATGACCAGGGTCTCCTCAGGCAGGACCCCCCTCAGCTCAACAAAGAACTTATGCAGGTTATCCTTGTAGTTATCAGTCCAATTGCAAAGGTATCTAGAAAACCCAACATGGACACAGACATCCCTATGAAGAACAAATTCACTATGCAACTACTTATGCTTTGGTCCACACCTGTACATGTTCAGAAACAGACCCACCTCGAAATATCCCAAACACAGGAGTTGACAATGACTACATCTGGTTTCAGGCCCTGGCGGAAGTCTTCCAGGATGCTCTGCATGTAGACAGAGTAGATGCGCGTCACAAAGTAGAAGCGAACCAGGTGGTGGGCAGACTGGAACTGTCGAACCTCCCGGTACTCCGTTCCGTTGTGCAGTGTATTTAGACAGCCCCCTTCCACCAGGCAGTCCTGTTCAAAGCTCATCTCACCCTGCAGGACAAAGACATGAGAGAGTGAGGACAACATGAACAAAAGAGGATGGAGAAAGCTACAGACGTGGGGAGAGATAAGACATTTGAGCAGTGTGTCCTGAGAGCCACTGAAAACAAGTCACAGCTAATTATAATAATGACAACAGTAAACAAAAACAACAAAACGTATGTCCGCCTGGTAAACATCACTTACCTTGGTCTTGAGCTGTCTTGAAGTGAGATATTTCTCCTTCTGCAACAGCAGAACAAGGTCCTTGTACACAGACCGCTGAACTAAGGATGAGACACAGAGAGCATTCACGGATTAAAAGTGGACCCATGATCACACCTGGCTGATCTCCTATTGGCTGATTACAGACAAGGTGAATTCAAGTGCCCACTCACTGGAGTCTCCCAGCACCACAATGAACTTGTTGTGGAGCAGCTGGCTGGCCTGCTGGTGGCTCACACACTTCATCACCTCCTTCTGTTCATAAACAAAGCCAAACATTTTTGATGTTGAAGTAAAGATAATATAAGACTTTATTGATCATGATTATTTAAAGCGGGATCATTTCATTTCAAATACGACAAGATTTTCTGTTTCCATAAGTGAATGTGTAGAAAAACATCAAGCTATCTGACGTTTTTCAAGGAGCACATGCGAATCCAAGCACGTTCCTCACCTTTAAATTCAAATAAAGCATTTTCCAAACTTTCAACAAAAAGGTACGAACCCTGGAATAATCACTGAGCCAGCCAAGATACAGAATTTCTTAGCCTCAAGCTGGTGATGGTGACAAACAAAGATATTCACACTTCTGTCAAGTTACTTAATTAGCATTGGCATCCTAATGAACTAGCCTTAGGCTAATTAGCATTGACATAAGATAACAGATACTCACCGTTGTTGAATTTAGAGGCCAACTGTAGATTTATTGAACAGCTGAGGACAAGTGCTAACGCTAGCTATCTGTTCGTTGTTGTTGTTTAAACCGAGCCAACCCTGTGAGTCGTCACAAGTTCAAGCAAAGAACCAAACCCGCAATGTCCCCACGAACTGGCTCCACTCTTCAAGTCCTTTGACAACCAGGCCAAGCTCAAAGTTATGGCAACTGTTTCATTTTAGAGCTTCAACATGAAAGTTTTAACTTATTACTCGAGTCTGCGTTCGTGCCACAAACATCAGGTGTCTCTAATTTGATGAGGCTTTAAACGACTGTAGGAAAAATCACAATTTTCGCGTGCACTTTGAATCACAGTCTCGCGAGGTTATCAGACAACAAAATAAAAGCTGTAATAATTCAATTCATGCATTAAAAAAACGACTGTAATTTCATTTACATTTTCATTGAAATCGTGCATTAAATTTCAATTAAATTCTCGTCATATTTTGTATTTGGCTTTAAACTTTGCATTAATAATTACATTTTAAAATGGAATTGCAAAATTAATATCTAGCCTTTTAAGTGCAACTTTTTGTTTTTAGGTTTAGGTTGAGAACAACCAGTATGGTATACACTCATGATGGAATAACACTACATGATATCAGGTTTTACATGTATCAGTTAGCTTGTGGTTTGTGCTTTTAGGTCTAAAAACAGTCCACCCAGGAAAAAAGTTTACTAGTCAATCAGATAGAAGAAAAGATGTATTGGATACACAGGGATTGAAAGACATCAGATTTATAAAACCCACAAATACTTCAGGCTCACATGCCTTTCAAAAAATGATTCTTTATTTCATTGCTTTTGGAAATGGTGAAGAACATAACAGCTCTGTTCATCTCATGCTAATTGCTTTCAGTAGAAGTCATTTTCATCATCATCATCATCATCATCATCATCATCATCATAATCTTTCATTTGTATTGGATCTTTTTTCTTCTCCTCCTGTTGCTCCTCCTCTTCCTTCTCCTCCTCCTCCTCCTCTTCTTCTTCCTCTTCTTCATCTGTCTCACCTTCCTTCTTGGTCTCACTTTCCTGGTGAAACTCCTGGTATATCCCAGTTAGAGCTTTCGCTGCTTCCAGAGACACTTTCAGATGTCCAATCACTTCCTTGTCTTCATCCACACTCATAACTGAAGGAAACAGAGACACAGACAGACACATTATGGCAGAAAAGGGTAAAAAAAAAAAAGAAGTACTCCACTATGGAAAACAAAATATTGGACACAAAGTGATGAAAGTGCTATGATCAAGTTAATCAGAGTGTTGCTTTAAAGTAGTTTTAAGAGCTTATTTTGGTTCAGTGGCATTAAATATGGATGCCAATACCATAAACAACATTTTCTTTCACAAAAAGCATCACACATACTGTCAATTTGTTGGTCTATGACATCATTTCCTGTCAGGAGCAGTTCCCGTAGGTCCAGAAAAGCATGCCCAACGTCCACGCACTCCTCGTCATCATCCATTGGCTCACTGACGACTGTGAACTTTAACCTTTAGCCATGACACACCGACATAGACACTTAAATTTCTTGGTTTGAGAGAGAGACATCCACGGAGTGCAGAGACATAAAGTGATGCTGACAAACACTTTAACGTGTAAAATGACACTACCTGCCCTGGTTGGGGTCACTGCCCTCCAACATGGTGTAAAGATACTGTCTGAGTGGTGCTGACTGTGAGCCATTCACATAAATCACTGAGAAAAACACAAAGAGAGATGTGGAGTTCATAAAGGAGCTTTGGAAGAACATGATGTAGACACACAAAGCTCACCCACTCTCACCTCGCGTGAAGTTGTAATGAATCTCTTCCCCCTCTCTAGGTTTGCGGAGGGACATGGGTGTTTCTGTTGTCTCCATCGGGACGCCCAGCAGCCGATACTCCACATAAACACGTTGCACTGACTTGTCCAACGCCACATGAGAGGACGGTTCAAATGTCAGGGAGAGAATCTCCACTCTTAGCTTGTCTCCCTGAAACAGTGAAAATCTGTCTATTTATATCCACAGATGTTAAATGATAGCAATAGCACAATGTCAAAGCTTAGATTTTCACATTATTCTCTGTCATTCATATGTTTTCTCACACCCACTCAGTTACCTTTCTCATTTTCCTTTTGGGTGGGATGATGATAATGTCACTTTGTGTGGAACTTGAGGATCTTGAAGACTCCACAGCGTCACTGTCTGCTGCAGCAGCTGCTGTACAGTCATTAAAAGAAATAGCATGAGAAGGAATAGATTTATTTCATGTTAAATTCAACTGGCTGAACTGAAAATGAAGCTTCGTGTGTGTCCAAGCATGTTTTGTCTAATAATTGTTCATAAATTGTAAAGTCTGAAGTCTGAAGAGTGAGGATTCAAATGACAGAAACTCAAAGCAGGTGTTCAGGCCTATTGTGTGAATGAATACTTACCACTCTCGCTCCTCTCCTCTTCCTCCTCCTCCTCTTCATCCACTGACACCTGACCCACAGAGGGAGGGTCCTGAGAAGAAGAAATGATATATGAGCCCATTTACTTCTCAACTGGTGTCTTGTAATTCCAGTCTTGTTTGTGAGAGCTCCTACCTGAGTCCTGGCATTGCTGGCAGAGCTTCTCCTTGACTGTGCAGCGGATGTTTGTCTGGAAGACGTTCCCTCTGAAGACCTTAAATAAGATTACATTTTTTATTCTGTTTTAATGATTTCATCTTAATGTATCTTGAATTTATAACCATACTAAGAACACATTATTCTAAATGTTGAGCTTGATTTGAAATTTCACATAACTTCATTTAGCTTTTTATATGAAAAAAAAATCTGCAACTTACTTCCTTGTTAGCCAATGAGAGGGCGTGGTCAGTTGTGACTCAAGCATCACGTGGGGTGTGCGTTGGTGAGGGTCAGGTGACCTCTTACTGGATCTCTTCCTGCCGGTGGACTGGCGTGTGGTCAGCTCTGGTTGTACGCTCTGTGAGCTTTTCTGTTTGACGGCTGGAGGCTGAGGCTGTAAACAGAAAGATATGCTCATAAACAAAAGAGCTTTTATGCTTGGATTATCAAGAAACCATATAACGGTACTTCATCCATGACTGTTTATTGCTTACCCAAGCTTTAGTCTCTTTCTGCACTGCTCTGGTTTCTCTTGCCTCATGTAGCTGTGTCTGTGGTAGAGCCACAAATGTATATAAAATACACATACAGTTTCCTTTGGGAAATAATAATATTATTAATGGATAATATTACCTTCACTCTGGGCTTGGCTATGGGCCTCTGTGATGCTTCAGCCTCCTCTATCCTCCTCTCTTCCCTCTCAGTGCTTTCCACTACTCTGTCCTGTCTTCCCGGTCTTCCTGGCATGGTGTCCACCGATGGCTGGAAGGGGTACTTCCATTTCATCATGACCCTGACCATTCCCCGAGGTCCACCTGCTGGATCCCTCAGAACATAGTCACCTGACAGGACAGAGAGGAAGAGTGCTGACTGGGTAGCTCGGCTCCAACTCTGTTTGCTTCCACCTTCATCTAAATAATGCTTCCTCTATTAAGGGATACACATGATATCATGTAAATGCTTTTCTCTCTCCCTCACCTCTGATCTCCCTGCCTGTGGCCAGGGCTCGCAGTGGGATGGGGGTCTTGGCCAGATAGGCTGGTGGTATCTGGTCATCGCTGTCATCAAATACATACACCCACAAACTGCTGGACCTGGGCAAGACAAGAGTTGAATGCTGTCAACATTTTACAAAGGCAGGCAATTGACAAAATCTTTAGCATCCTCATCTGGCCAAAGACTTTAGAATTAAACCTAAACTTTCAGACTGTCATACCTCAGGTAGTGCAGCACATCACTTGTTACTGCTAGTGGGTAGCTGGTGGTGTCATTGAACACCGGGTCAGCGGTGCACTGGGCTGTTTGAGAGACGTGAGGCAGCAGGTCGTAGAACCTGTATGTCAGGTAGGCGTCAGGAAGAAGTCCCGGCCAGCGAGAATTAAGACCCACACAACGTTCCAGCATAACCACCAGCTCATTGGGGATCCCCCCACCATAGTCATGTAACTCCTGTGAGAAAAAGTGATTTTTTGTTTGTAATTTGGGTGAACTGAGCCTTTAATGGTAGACATATTACTAACAAGTCAGTATTATACATTGATCACATAAACTGTATCGCATAAGCTGAAAGACTGAGTCATGGTCATTTACACTGTGGAGATGCTATTTCAAAACATGATCAATAAATCACTCTCTTCACCTCATGACCAGCATCTTGCCAGCCAAGAGAGATCTGCACTGGAGTTCTCTGTGTGGCTCTTCTCCTGTCAGCTCCTCTCTCTGGCACAGTGTCTGCGGGCCCTGCAGGGTCAAACAGGCGCACCCAGTAATCCACAACACCGACAATTTCACCCTGGGAGCCTTAGACAGAGACAGAGAGGTTGTTAGACATGGGTTGATGCTTAATTATAAAATTAATGGAGATGAACACACACAGTGCATTATGTCATAAATAAGAACAATGCAACACAATATGTAGAGTGCAGGAAAAGAAGCATCAAATCCAGTATGTTACTTTTTCTTAATACAACATTACTCACCCGTGATATTAACACATCCACTGATGCGCTCTCCTCTCCTTTCCATGGCACCCATGATGGACAGCTGCCCACTTCCATGTGTCACAAACCGCACCCCTCCTAATGCCTGGTGGAGCTCCACTCTGATCCTTGACCCCTGTCCTCCCAGCCTGCCCAGATCTCGGGCTGTGAGAGCATAGCGGGACGTGAAGCTGTAGGTGGGTTGGCCGCCTGACACCAGAGGAGTGGAGTGCACCTCAAAGTCCAAGAGGCTGTAGGTGCAGAAGGTCATGATGTCTTTGCCCCTGTCCACTCCTGGACGGATGCTGCCCATAGTACGAAGCCCTGCTGGTGTGAAGGTGGCGGCCTGAAGGGTTTAAAAAAAAAACAAAAAAAAAAACATTCAAATGATTTTGAATGAAAAAACACCAAATTCACGGAAAGCATTTGAGAGTGTTTGGACCTTAAGGTGGATCTCCAACAGCGACTCTCCAGCCCTCAGCTGAGAAAAAGACAGATCATCTTCAATGGGCTGTACCTCCTCCTGGTCTGCAGCTGGCCAGGTGTACTGTATTGGTATGGTCCGTTTGTAGTTCCTGGGGCTGTATGCTAACTCTTTCAGCTGAGCTTTGCAGTAGAAACAAAAAAATTGAGATTTTTGAGATTCTGAAGGTTGCTGGTCATGTGAACAACACTAGGAATTATATTCTCTTACCTCTACAGAAACGAGTGTGGTTCATATCTTGTAAAGTGTTGATCTGAAGAGCTCTTTTTGATAAAAGCTTGTCTTTCTCTGCCATTCTGCCCCTGCTCTCCTCTCTCTCTCTCTCCATCTTCTGTTTGACTGTGTTCAACTCTTCCTTAGGAAGGAAAGTTTGATTGAAGGCAGTTAAACGAGGGAAGAGCAACATTTAAAGAAAGCTGCGGGTGACTCTCACAGTAGTGTACAATGCTGAGTACAATGTTGTGTTCATGTGTTTGTACCTGCAGGTCTTTACTGATACGGTGCTCCAGCAGTAGCAGGTTTCTGGTTTTGTCCAATTCCAGCACAGTCTCAGCATGTGACGCCTGGATGTTTACCAGCTCACTAGGCGAATCCTCCATCTTCCCATCAGCCCCAGTGAACAGCATGCCCACCCTGCTCTCTTGCTGCATCCTAAATGCCTGTAGTTGGAGGGAAAGTGTACAACAAGGTTTAAAAGCAACACATTTTGTCTTAAGCAGTCCTAACAGAGGTGAAAAGTTTGCAAACCTTGATCTGCAAAAGAGTTTCACTGAGCTCCTCAACACTCATGTCAAACTCCTGGAGGAGAGCAGAGAGAGATGATGGAAACTGTGTCAGGATATATCAGCAAATAATTCATCCTTTAATGTAATAAAGATTTCAGGTGGCAGTGTTTGAGGTGATTAATAAAGTGTTTATAACCTTGGTAACAGAGTCCAGTCTGTCCTGCAGAGCAGAAACCTGCTCTCTGTAATGGAGAACCTCCTGTTCCAGATGCTCTCGTTTGTCTCTCATCGTCACAGAAAACTCTAAAAACAATACAGGACACGTAAATGAATAAACGGGATGTAAACTGATAGTGTTTTATTTTTTTGCTGGAGAATCTGTTTGCTTTGTCACCAGATGAGTTTGCATTGTCAAACCGCAGCAGATGCAGTGCCAACATGCTGGGACTCCTACCTCGTTCTCGCTCCCTCTGCTCCTCGAGTATCTCCCTCTCTCGTCTCAGTTTCTCCTTCTCCAGCTCCAGCCTGCCTCTCTCTTCCCTCTCTGCCTGCAGCCTCTCCTCCAGTCTCTGGATGTCCCTGCTACTGATGTTTTCTCCATGTTTCTCCCAATTCTGGTCCATTTGTCTATGTTTTTCCACCTGGCCATCGCGGTTGCTTTGCACAGACAAAGTACTAGGGAAGAAAAAATGTAAATATAAACATACAAGGACATTACCGGATTGTTGAGAATGGAAAAGGATGTTGTCCTTTTTCAAAATCTAAAGTCATGTTTTGCTGCTTTTGAATAGCAACTTGCTTCTGCTGTGCATCTCATTTCCAGAAAAGCAACAGTCTCATCCTTCAAGCCTCCTGGTTAATGTGATCTGCAACATCAGTGACTGTTTTGCAAGGCTTAGAGGACTTTAAACTCTTACTTCTCCAGTAAAGTGTCATAGTTTTCTTTTATCAGATCCCTCTCTCCCTCCAGGTCTGATATCCTCTCCTGAAGCTGAAAGAGAAGGAATTCTGTTATATCTTTTTAAAAGCATCACATGATCTCGTCTTAGTCTGGACTTGTACATGCAGATACAGATGCGTTACCTTGTCCAGAGCCTGCAGAGACAGGGTAGAGGTGTTAAGTTGCCCCTCTAGAGCCAGAGCTCTCTGTCTCTCCTGCTTCAGCTGCTCAGTCAGCTCCTCCACTTTCACCAGTAGAGCTCCCTGGCTTTCCCTCAGTGACCTCTGACTCTGAGGTGAACACATGACACAATCAAAATTGATGTGATATCTGAGTAAAGTATCAGACTACTTGTTTGACTAGTTTCTTGTCGAACAGGCATTTACCTCTTCCAACTGATTCTCATATGCCTGGAAGGGAGGAAGAAAGAAAAAAAGATGACACTTATCATCTGAGGACTAATAAGTAAACAGATACAAGTCTAAATGACTACACTGAACATGAATTCTTCAGCTGATGTAATCAAATCATAAAATAACGAACAGGAAATGACCTCCTGCAGGTTGTTGAACTTCTCCTGGGTGACTCTCAGGGCAGTGCTCTTCTCTGAAAGCTGCTTTTGTAGGCGGATCAGATCCACGTTCTCTCGGATGGTTATTCTGACAGAGAGATGGACAGAATTCATTGTATTTGTTGAACCTGAGAGTGGCTAGTGATTGAAAAAGCACGACAATGTCCGTCCTGTGAAGAAAACTACTGCTACTTTGCAGGCATTTGACTTATTGTATAAATGCAGGCTTGAAAATATATGTACCAAAGTACACTAAAATGTATTCAATTAATTCAACACACAAAAAAATGCACTGCACCCTTCCACTGACTGCAGTAGTGGCCATTATATTAGTATTAGTAACCTGTGTCGGTCAGCCTGTTGCCTCCTGGCCTCTCGCGCAGTTCCCTCCATCTCTTTCTCTTTGTCTCTCAGCGTGTCTCTGAGCGCCTGGGCAGTCAGCTCCAGCTCCGCAATCCTCACATGATCTGTCACACTGGACCTGCTGAGAGGGGGAGATGAGGAGGTGCAGAGGGAGGTCAGGGTGGAGTCATGACAGGGGTTGGGAGTACGGGTGGGATAGAGGAGAAAGAAGGGAAGAGAAGGAAGTGAGAAAGTAGAGTGCTGATTGGAGCAAATGCAGTTCCTTAACATGATTTATTTTGTTAATTATAGTACACACTAGCTGAGCAGGAAGGGCTGTTTACAAATGGATGTCTTGCAGAAGCTTTATAGCACAATGATTACCACCATTTGTGGGTAGTGGTAGATTTATTTCTTTTCCATTATGCTCAATGTTCCATCACACACTTACAGTCTCTCTATCTCTGTCCTGGTGTCTTCCAACATAGGGCCATAGCGGGGCGGGGCAGTCTGTGCTGCCCTCCTGACTCCGCCCTCCACCTCCATACTTTTACCTAACAAGAAGAAGAAGAAGAAGAAGAAGAAGAAGAAGAAGAAGAAGAAGAAGAAGAAGAAGAAGAAGAGCAAGAAGAAGAAGAAGAAGAAGAAGAAGAAGAAAACAGGGAGGAGGGTCAGAGATGGAAGAGACAGTATGCGCCCTGGCTTCCATTCATGTGCTATAATTTTCACACCTTTGTTTAACTTGTATGGCGTGCGCCCCCCAAGGTCCATGATGTGCTGCTTGGCCAGGCTGAGTTTGTTCTGCAGCGCCCCTTTCTGGCTCTCCAGCATAGCCACACGGGCTTCCAGCTCCTGCATGGTGTCCTCCATGTCCCTCTCCTTCACACCGCTGGAGCCACGACGGGCCTGACGAAGACGCATCAGTCTGGTGGACATCCTGAGGCAAGGAGGAGGAGGTTAAATCAGCCATATTAGGGGACTTTATCTTATATCTCTTTATTCTGCACACCCTGGCTGTAACAGAACTGCTCTGAGATGCCACATTGATATTTGATATCTTCAGGACAGTCATTACCTGCGTAGCCTCTGCTCCTGAGTACGTGTGTGTTGTCTTAGCACACTGTTTTCCTCTTGCAGTCTGAGACACAGGTCCTCCAGGTGCTCTCTGGGAAACCGAAACAGGCGCTGAGGATCTGCCAAAGAGACAGACAGATGGAGAGAGAGTTGTTTATATAATTCCATGAAAGGTACGTTTGTATCCCTTTGATTGAAAGTCTGAAGATTTGAGTTGAAATCTGAAAAGGATGAGTTTTGTAAGACGGTTTTACCTTTTGTCTTCATGACATGATGTTTCTTCCATGGCTTCACATCACGTAGAGTGTCTAGAGGTAAACAGCAGGAAGGCCACATACAGACGTTTTACTCAAGACTGTATTTATGTACTTACTCACAGATATAAACAAATGCACAATTGCAGAATTGACTTGGACCTTTGAGTCAGTTCATTTGCTACATCCCTAAGCTTCACTCCTCTCACAAAATACTTAAACTTGAAGCTACTGTAGCTCTCTAGACTTCTGTTGAGAATATACACATTACTGATGTCTCCTCAGTAGATCATTGGCTCTGTTGCACTGTGTATGCAGATAATAGTCATAATGATAATACAACTTTATTTGTAAAGCATTTTTCATACGACAAATGTGCTTTACAACAAAGAAATGACATGCACCAAGTGCTTCACATCAAAAAGACATAGAATGAACATAAACACAGACTTAGAAAATCAATGGAAAATGAGATGGAAAATATAACCCACTTGATAATAATGGTTAAAAACAAGCATGGGTGAGGAGGGTTGGGATATTGAAGGTGACTGCACAGCAGATGGTTTCTCACCTGAAGTAGTGCCATTATAAGACTGTCTATACCACCAAACTAAGCTCATGACAGTCAATGGTTAAAATGTCTACTCAGAGCCTGGTGTCACTGAATAAAGAGCAATCCAATGTTTCAAAGGTCACTTGGGAGTTCATTTTTAATGTCTATTTTATTATAGCTTTGATTAAAATTAAGTAATGGGCCTGTCTATCAAACATCTGGTGAAAGCTATCTACCTCTGATCTTAGGTGTTGATCAATGGAACAGTTTAAGTCCATGTACACACATATAAGGGAGTTAGATTATACCCACAAACCTGGCACAGTTGGCATCAGTCCCCCCCTCATCAGTCCCACATCTCTGACTGGGAGATCCCCGGCCGTCTCATCCACCACTGGTGACATCACGCCTCTGCTCTCAGACTCAGCCAATCAGACAACTCCAGTCTCTGAAATGTCACAACAGCAAGCTTGCATTGATATCTACTGCTGCCTCACTGGCTCTGATCCAAGTGAAGTTCCAAACTGGAATATGGACTAAAAATGGTGAAATGAAAGGCTCATAGCGCTGCAGCAAGACAGAGAAACCAAAAAAGAATGAGTCGATGTGACCATGACATTAATTATGGTCTCAAAAAAAATCATTCCCCTTCTAGCATTTGTCAATACAGTGAATAAATCTAATCTAATCTGATTGGAGATGCTGTCATCCCCAACACTTTAAGCTTCACTGTACATTTGTAATGAAGAAGGCCAAAATGTGGCAATTAACAAAATCTCATCAATTATTTGCTCTTTTAAGGTCTACCTTGCTGCAGAATGATCTCATCAGGAGTAACTCTGGTTGCATTTTGACATTCCCTCCTTCAGAGGCAGACATCAACAATGAACACGATCTTAACAAAATATGTTACTCACCCTTGCCTGTTGGTCATCCAAAGAAGTTTTACCTCCGGTACAGAAATGTGTTGTGTTCTGCCTTCAGTCGAGAGTTCATTGTAACCTGTTGGCTCTATGTCTGTGTCTCCGCCCTGTGCTTGGATGATATCAGTTTTAATCCCTCTTCATCCCTTCCTCCTTCCCTCTTTCCCAACTCCTTTTAATTCTCTCTCGACAGATGTGTTCCTTAATTATGCTTTAAGAAACCCAGAACAGAGTGAAATGATGACATGCAATAGCTGTGCGCTTGCGTGCATGCATGTAGTACAGTGACATACCTGTGTGTGTGCAGTATGTGTGTGTATAATGCCTCCTCCCAAGACTCAATCCTGAATTCTGTCTCAGTGCTCCATCTGCCTTGAGGCTAATCCCATCTCTGCGCTAATCTGATTAGCAACCATTGGCTTGCACAATCTAAAATGTGGTCTGAAGTCAGTTTTGTGGTTAGCCTGTAATGGCTGAGGATAGCTATTATTGGAGTGAGGCTGGTCTAAGATCTGTGTGCTGGGCTTTAAAATTCAACTTTGCTTTAGTGAGGGGAAGACGAAAAAGGAGGAGGAGGAGGAGGAGGAGGAGGAGGAGGAGGAGGAGAGGTGAGCATATACAACCAATACAAGATCTTAAAGTTTATTGAGGGAGGGGGGCAAATCAGAAAAAATGTGTGATCCATGTGTGAAAGTTGTTTTTGTTGTGAATGAATCCACAAAGAGTTCATCCTTTAATATAACAAAGATTTCAGAAGACAGTGTTTGAGCTGACACATAATGAAGTATTTATTGTGGCCTACAGTTTGTACAGTTTCACTCAAATATGGCCTATTTTTGATTTGAGATAAAGACCATTTATAATTTTAGATGAATTGCTGTCATTTCAGTCAAAACAGCCAAAACAGAGAACAGTTTTACCAATTATCATGAAAACCTGACACAGTATGTACATTTCACATCATATTGTAATGCCATCTAAATCCCCATTTCCACTGACAGGGCGGATGATAAGTGGTGCTTTGTTGCTGTCCCTGTTACTCATATCTGGGTTAAAAAAGGGAAACATGGCTTCAGTGAATTGGAAGTGTGTAAAGGAATAGATGTGTGACTTGGCCTCTGCATCATAGAAGGACACCACCCCGTCCTCATAATCCAAAAACACCCCAACAACCCGTGGCCTCTGAGAGAGAAACAGCAGCTGTGCCTGTCCCGCACATGCCCGGTACTCATAGACCTGCCTCAAACAAATAGTCCAATAACCGTCCTCTGGACTCAGTGTGACCCTACCCTTCCTGCTGACTGACTCTCGAGCCACGCCTAAGTCCCACGCTGTTTTGTCTCCCACGTCTACCTCCCAGTAGTGCCGCCCTGTAGTGAAACCCTGCGTAACAAGAGAGGCTCAGGTCAGGCCGACTGTTTGTTGAGTTTGTTTAGCAGAGAGTGAAACAGAAAGACAAGGCATCCCTCCAAAGATATACATGTACAAAATACATCTTTATTTACCCTGGTAGCTAGGACACATGGTGCTGTGTCAAAACGCTCTGGTGTGTCCACCAGGTTCTGTTCAACATCTCCATCCCAGACCTGTCTCCCATCCTCTGATAGAAACAGCCAAGGGTTGGCTGTCCTGGGGTCCAGATGGACATCAGCTGACAGACAGACATAGTGTGCATGGAAGTTTAACTTAAATTAAATTAATTAAATTATTCTTTTTTCTTTGTGCTTTCCAATAGTTGAAGCATCCAGAAAGATACAAATACTTGATGAAAAGTAACAAAATCAGACTCTAAAGGCAGGTAATATCCAGTTACATGCAAATAAAGAGATTAAATGACATTTTTCAAGTCCAACTGTACCTTCGTACTGCTGCATCTTCTCATGCTCTGTAATTTGATAAGAACATATCATGGAAAATGAAACAACGGTCATGTAACCAATCTGTGATCACGACATGCTGAGGAAAAGTCTCTTTAGAAGTTGACCTTGAATGGAAAGCTTCTTCAAAGCTGACTGAAGCTGCTCTTCAATGTTGGCCACTGCTCTCCTTACAATCCCCACACATGTGTCTGAATGGACAGTGATGTCAGAGCACACACTGGCATATGGTGGACAACTCAGAGCTGGAAACCTCTGAAACAGAGAAGTCAAATGAGAGACAAATGACTTTAAAGCAGAGAAGACAAGAGGAATTAAGATAAAAGACCAGAACAACTTTCAACTAACTAGCAAACTCCACTTCAGTCCATTTTTTTAATGAATACTCTTTGGCATCTTTGTTTCTGCTGTGGATTCGTCCCTGGTTGTGGATTGAATGTCTTGCTGTGAGACAAGTCCTGACCTGCAGAAGATGGAGGTGATCCTCAGTGTGAGAAAGCTGCTCCATCTCACTCCTCTTTCTCTCCAGCTCAGTGATTTCCAGCTGCAGCTCTCTGATGAGCCTCTCCGCCCTCTGCTCTGCCGTTGCCTGCTTCCTCTCGATCACCTCCATCAGCTCAGCCCGACTTCTCTCCATGACACGAAGCAGAGTGGAGAAGACCTCCATGCTTTCCATTAAGTCCCTCTTTGAGTTGTCCTACAGACAATTGATTGTGGAAAAAAAAAAGTTTTTGCTGAGTGTTGCTTCACCCAGATGTTGGAGCTTCACTGTGAACTTATGTGAACTCACTTTGCTGAGCTCCACAGAGTGTTTGATCTCCTCTACTTTCTGCAGTCTGTCATGGATCATCTGCTGAACATCAGCCTCCATCCTTTTCATCTCAGCCTGGACATCAGAGAGGAATAAAAACCAAAGCTTGAATCAGAGTCCAAAGGCTGACAGTGTATTTAATGGAACGACAGAACATTGATGATGAGGAGTTCAGGACCTCACCTTCTTCTCCTGACTCTCTCGCTCCACAGGGACGGTGTCATGGCTTTGGTGGTCAGTCTCAGTGCACAGCACACAAATGAAGCTCTGGTCACTCCTGCAGAACAGCTCCAGGAGCCTTTGGTGCCTTTTACAAATCCGACTCTCCAGCATTGCCACAGGTTCAATCAGCTTGTGGATCTTTAAGGTGGCAACTCTCAGGTGGGGCTCAAGGTGACTCTCACAATATGAGGTCAGACACACAAGGCAGGACTTCAGGGCCTTTGACTGCTTTTCCACGCACACATCACAACATATAAATTTTCCTGCCTTTGACATCACGCCGCTCTGCCTTCTCATTCGGATCTGCTCTGACATTTCCTTAGCGAAGGAGTTCTCGCAAATCTCAGGGCGGCCCTCAAACACAGTCTGACATTTGGGACAGCTGATGGTAAGGCTGTCGTCCCAGAGTGATGTGATGCAGGTGAAGCAGAAGCTGTGACCGCAGGGGATGGAGACAGGCTTGCAGAACACATCTTGACAGATGCAACACTGAAACTGCATCTCTGACAGGAGAACACCAGAGGAGGCCATGACCTCAGAAATAAAGAAAGATCATCAGTGTTCACTGATTGTCAATGAGAGATTAATCATTTACATTCTGAATCGAAGAGGAAATGTGCAGTCTGTAAAATAAAGGCACTTACAAAACATGCAGTGTAGGCCACAGAATTCTAAAATCTTTCCCGTTTATTGTCTTTAATGTGGGCACTATAGGTGCTTTTATTAGAATGAGAAACATCTGAACTTCCTTTTCATTAGCTTTAAACAGGTCAAAGCTGTCCACTGGCCAAAGTCCAGCTGCATGGTCACATGATTCAGCCTGTCACTCTGCAAACTTAGCTTGAAACATAGATAAATATGTGAATTAAAAGAGTAACATGCATGCTCCTTCATCTTGCTAGTGTATTGTTTCTGTTTAATCCAAATGCTGACACGTACCATCTGTTGTTTCATCTGGGTCTTACCTTGTTGCTGAATGTGAAAAGTGACCCCTGAGGAAGCGAAGCAAAGCACTGACGCTGCAGTTGTGAAGCCAAAGTCTTCCCTGTTTTGCTGTTGCCACTCCCTCTAGGACTTTTTTGTCCTCCAAAGCTTTTCAAACAACCATGTTATTCCAAAGTGGGAGGAGTAATGTCTAGATCGGGTGCCTAAAGGGGTTTGTACTGTGTAGTTAAGTCTTCATATATAACTATATAATAGTATTGTTTTGTAGTGTTTTGTATTGGATTGAGCAACAACAAAAGAGCATTTGAATAAAGCTCAGTCACATTCATCACTTCACCATTTCAAGGCTCTTTTATATCAATGTAAAGAAACATAGTATATTCACACACATCATCACAACACTGTAAAGATAATATCTAAACACTGACAAACCAATTTATAAGATCTTTAACAGGAAAGATGAGGTAACAGTTGCAGCTCTGATTGTTTTGGAACCGATTCCTGCTCCTATCGCAGCTGAAGTGCACACAGTTTTATCAAAAACCTCATATCAAAAGAAAATAACAAATTAAGCATAATTAAAATCTTAAGTCAAGTGACCTCTGCTTGACTGCTATTACAACATGCCTGAAATCCAGACAGCACACTTCAAGCAGATTTTGTGCAAAAGTGACAAAAAGAAATGCACAACCAGTCTGCACACAAAAAATACAGTAGTTTTTTTTTTTTTTCAAGAGGACACGATTGTCCCACAATGCATTGCTCAAAGGGAATGGAAGCACGACTAACAGCTGGACAGGTTTCAAAATGTGAAACAGCTCCAAAAAAATCTTCACAGAGAGAAATTTTGCTTTCTCTTTGCAAAAGTTTAAGTAGTCGTGCATTCGAAAGTTGCAGCTTGACCGGAACATGTATTGCATCATTAACAGCTGCATTTACAACATTACAACAGTACAAACTGGGAATTTGAATTATTTGGTATGGTAAAAGGGGAGAATAAGATGATTTGGGATGTACAATGTCTTATTTGAAGAAAATTCTGTATTTCACAGGCATCTGATAAAACCGATTTTCCATCATCAGTTTTTTCCATTTGCTTCAAAGAAAGCAGTTCATAATGTTTTTGCATTGCAGATCCATTCTCCTCCATTTTTCCCCCACTGATCTCATGACTCAACAGTGCGAACCTTCAGGGACAAGACCTGTGGCGATAGTCCATATACTCTGAGGAGCTAGAAAGAACACAACACACACATACACAACAGAAAGAAAATTGTTAATACTGAACAGAACAATTTTGAGATTATTTGGATTTAAAGTGAATACAAACCAGTCATGGCACTGAAAAAAATGAACTGAAACAGCAGTTAGTCTCACCTCCTCCAACGCAGACTCAATGTCCAATTCTGACAACGGAATAGACGTCTTTAATCTCATGTTCACTCCAACAACATAAACTGTTGACATAAAAACAAAATACGTTACATTCAATGACACAAGGTATTGTAAATGGAAGTTTTCACTTAATATAGCCAAGCACTTAACATCATTTAAAATAACCATAAATATGGTGCTTACATCCACTTATTAGTGAATATACTATTAGTTATTATAACTTACATAACAATGACTGAAAAATTGGTTCAACAATGATTGACGCAACAATTATTCTCACAAAAATTTATGAAACATGTATTTTCTGTACACAATACTACTTTAAAAACTTGTTAAATCATGTTTATATTTGATGTATTTAAGGAGGAACCGATTCTCTGGTTTTACAGAAACGTGGGGAACAGCAGTGATAAGGAATCAATTACAATCAATCTGACAAAAATACATTTATGAATTAGGCACTCAAAGCAAAGGCTGTTAGATAATGTAATAATGAATGCTTGTACTTACAAGGCACTTTGGTAGGAGGCAGAGTCAGAGAGGTTTTGGCAAGGTGGTGTTTGTTCACATAGAAAGTAGAATATGTGCAGATTAAATGTAAGCAACTGTAAAATTTCATATGTATATTTCTATCAGAATTTAATTACATGATTTTTAAACTGAAAATGAAAAGGAACGTATTCAACTGACACAAAGAAATGAAGAAAACTACACGCAGGAGGAGAAGGAAGATTTTCCTATGGGACAGGGAAATAACGACTGTTGCTGCTGGTAAGAGCTATTAACTGTCCAGTAGCTTCCCAGGATTCAAGGAGAAAATCTGTCAGCTTTCATTAACATTTTGCTCAATTTAAGGTGTTGCTGCTGCAAACTGATTCTGTTGACGTGATCTTGCACCCATTAGGTAGTGGCCGTCGTTATATTGCAACTAAGCTCATAAACCAATGGTCATGAAGTCAATTCTGTGACACATGAGCCATTCAAATGTATATTTCATCATCTAGTTCAGTGTGATGTGCAGATGAAAAAACAGGGTTATTCTTTGTTCATAATCCATTACAAAAAGTTAATTATCTTACTTGTGACTGCAGTGATGTTTACTCCACTGCTTCTGATGTCCTCAAACACAGAGAAGAGAGTGAATGTGTATTTAGTTCCAGCAGTGAGAGATGAGACTGTGTGAGTGACTCCTCCATCTCCATCTGGTGCAGTGATGTTTATCTCTGTATCATCATACTGGAGGATGAAGCCAACTTTGCCATTGACTTTATTCCACTGCAGAGTGATGCTGGTCTCATCTTGTCCAGTTGATCTGAAGTTGTCTGGGTTTGGAGGAGCTGAGACAGAAAAGAGATCAGGCTTCAAATTCAGAATAATGTATTCAGAAAAAAAAAATCCATGAAACTGAAGTGGCGAAAAGTTCAAATATTTTGTCTTTGTGCTGTTTTCAATTGAATATATGTCAAGAAGGATGAAGAAATGATTACATTCTGCTTCATCTAAGTTTTACATAGCGTCACAACTTTTTTTGGAATCCAGGTTACAGACAGATTTTCTGTCCTGGCAAATATAGTATTGAGTCATATTTAAATACAGATTCAGAAAGTGAATATTAAACTCATCAAATTGTTTTACAGTAATGCTCATACACTATAGTGGTTATTAATGAAGTCAAACATCTCACCAGTGACTGCAGTGATGTTTACTCCACTGCTTCTGACGTCCTCAAGCACAGAGAAGAGAGTGAATGTGTATTTAGTTCCAGCAGTGAGAGATGAGACTGTGTGAGTGACTCTTCCATCTCCATGTGGTGCAGTGATGTTTATCTCTGTATCATCATACTGGAGGATGAAGCCAACTTTGTCATTGACTTTATTCCACTGCAGAGTGATACTGGTCTCATCTTGTCTTGTTGATCTGAACTTGTATATGTTTGGAGGAGCTGAGACAGAAAAGGAGAAGTGAGTACATTTATCTGAAAAAGACTGCTTGTAAAAACAATCCTTGTTCATTGTTCAGTTTCTAAATCTGGTTGGAAAGCGGTTGTCAAAAAAACACTGGCAGGAAAATGATCTCTTTTCCATTTGTCTATTGATGATGATTAATTCTGTACATCCTCTAGCCTAGATTCAAATTGGGAAATGAAGTTATTAATGTCACCTGTAGCAGCTGCTCCTCTGCTGCTCCTGCTAGGTGTCAACTGCACACATAGTACAAACAGAGCAGTTTCTTTATATGCCTAATCTGTTTCTCCTTTCTATCACTGCTGGAAACTGCCGCTCACTGTCAAATAGTTGTCCGCACCACAATGTAGAAATAAATCACTGCAGCTTTCAGGCGTACCTGCTATTTAAGAGTTTGCTGCAGCACACTGTTATTGTAGTTTCACAGTCTGTCTGACGGTCTATTGGTTGCAGCCACATTGCATCATAATTAACAAATAATTGCTCAGCCAAACCATGTGATGCACCAGCAGTTCAAATATTTCATTTGTGACATAATGTTCGGTCACAGGTGTACTAAGACATGGAAATAGCTTTGTTACCCTTGGCTCATAAAACATTTTAAAAGTCAGTCATCTCACCAGTGACTGCAGTGATGTTTACTCCACTGCTTCTGACGTCCTCAAACACAGAGAAGAGAGTGAATGTGTATTTAGTTCCAGCAGTGAGAGATGAGACTGTGTGAGTGACTCCTCCCTCTCCATCTGGTGCAGTGATGTTTATCTCTGTATCATCATACTGGAGGATGAAGCTGACGATGTCGTTGACTTCATTCCACTGCAGAGTGATACTGGTCTCATCTTGTCCAGTTGATCTGAAGTTGTGTGGGCTTGGAGGAGCTGAGAAAGGGAAATAAACTGTTAATGATTTTATCAACTTGCTCCGCCTGTCTCTGAAAATAATTCATTTTCAATGCCAACATTAAAAAGTTATACTGACTGTGAGGGACGAAAAGTGCAACAAGTGTTTGTGTTGAATGACAACTGTTTGTGAATGCAACTGTCACATTTGATGTAGTCCTCAAACAGATCACACAATATTTGACAGCAGAGATGTTCTCACAAAAAAAAAAAAAAAAAAAAAAAAACCATGAGAACTGTATCCTAACAAACTCTCAAATTTGATATTTCTTGGTCAATACAAGTCCAGTTCCAATTACTGATATTCATATTTGACTTCAGCTGCTAAACAGTCTGGGTCTCTGCTGTTGTATTTTGAGCTTCATAATGCATCACAGGTCTGGATGCAGGCAGGCTGGTCTAATACCTGCACTCTTTTACTGTGAAGCCACAGAATATGGCTTGACATTGTCTTGCTGGAAAAAAACAGGGACGTCCCCGAAAAAGACGTTGTCTGGATGGCAGCATGTGTTGCTCCAAAACCTTTCAGCACTAACACTGAGATGGTATACTGTGTAGTAATGAAGTCAAACATCTCACCAGTGACTGCAGTGATGTTTACTCCACTGCTTCTGACGTCCTCAAACACAGAGAAGAGAGTGAATGTGTATTTAGTTCCAGCAGTGAGAGATGAGACTGTGTGAGTGACTCCTCCATCTCCATCTGGTGCAGTGATGTTTATCTCTGTATCATCATACTGGAGGATGAAGCTGACGTTGTCGTTGATTTTATTCCACTGCAGAGTGATACTGGTCTCATCTTGTCCAGTTGATCTGAAGTTGACTGTGTTTGGAGGAGCTGAGACAGAAAAAAGATCAGGCTTCAATTTCAGAATAAGCTCATATGTATGCAAATAAATCCATGAAATTGAAGTGGCAAAATGTTTGAATAGTTCGTCTTTGTACTGTTTTCAATTTAATATATGTCAAGAATGATGAAGAAATGATTACATTCTGCTTTATCTAAGTTTTACACAGCGTCACAACTTTTTTGGAATTCAGGTGATAGAAAGATTTTCCTGTGCTGGCAAATATAGTCTTGAGTGATATTTAAATACAGTTTCAGAAAGTGAATATTAGACTCATCTAAAATAGTCTTAGATGCTATACTGTGTAGTAATGAAGTCAAACATCTCACCAGTGACTGCAGTGATGTGTATTCCATTGCTTTTGAAGTCCTCAAACAGCATGAAGAGAGTGAATGTGTATTTAGTTCCAGCAGTGAGAGATGAGACTGTGTGAGTGACTCCTCCATCTCCATCTGGTGCAGTGATGTTTATCTCTGTATCATCATACTGGAGGATGAAGCTGACGTTCTCATGCAGTCCATTCCACTGCAGAGTGATGCTGGTCTCATCTTGTCCTATTGATCTGAAGTTGGGTGAATGTGGAGGAGCTGAGCCATAAAAATAGAGCATTTACCATTTTTTTCAAGATGGAATTGTTTTTGGTGCTTGATATATCATGTTTGCATTTGGCATTACTCTTAGCATTGTGAGAGGGAGGACCATGAAGTCTTTTGGGCCATGCCGATTAACTAATGACTAATAACAAACATTTGTTTACAATTGAACCATTTTGTTAAGACCCTGTGCATTTAAACATATTTTTTATGATCTAGAATGCTGACATATTGGTATGTCTACTTGTTAATCTATGTCACAGTGTATATTTGCTTAAATATGTAATGAAACATATTTGCTAACATATGTTTTTATGATCAAACAGCAGAAATAAGATGCATTACTTGAACAGACGAATGGGAAAGTGAGGGAGCAGTTATCATCTGACCATCGTCCTGCGTCACTTAACGCTGTGGTGACGCACTGCTCCAAGCCAGAATTTGGTTGGTTGTCAGCCCAGTGTCGAAACAGAGAGGTACTTCCATCAGACCACACTTTTTCCCGGTGCAGACCGATCCATACAAAGGACCCAGCTGTCAGATTTGTGATGATGTTATTGTCTGTCTGATTTCTTATACTGAAAGAGAAACAGTAGTATATACAGATCAAGGTTGAAAAAAAAATACCCTGGACAGGTCACCAGTTCATCATTGGGCTGACATATGTAGACAAACAACCATTCAAGCTCACATGGGCAATTTCGAGTTACCAATTAACTACATGTCTTTGGACTGTCAGAAGAAGGCGGAGCATCCAGAGGGCACCCACCGCACCACCTGCTGCCTACGTAAAATCAGTACAACATAGATACCTGAAAAAAAAAAGGTATACTATGCTACCACACTTCTGACTACAAAACAGTAATACAGATAAAAATAAAAAAAGACAATGCCTTAAAATTACCATGTTGCATTTTTGGATCCCCTTGACAATGAACATTCTCAAAATGGGATTCCGGTTAACTATCACAATAATGAAGAAGCATGATTTCATAAACAGAACAGGCGACACCTTAAATCGTTGGTTCAGTGTTGTACCTGGCCAGATCGACATAATTCTCCCTGCAGAATCTTTGAGCTTCAGTCCAATTCAGAGATATGTTGACCTTCACGAAGGATGACATGCCATTTACTGTGCCTGGAAATATATGGATGAGCATAAACACTTATTTTGGTTCGATGCACACAGAACTGTCAGTGACAGAGAGTAGAAAGATCTAAAGATCTGGATTCAGTGGTATAAATTATTGCTCATGTCACCTCCACATAACAAATGCAGAGAAATAATGATAATAATGAAGCAGTTTATTTATAGCCACATGAAACAACTTCAGGACGCCTTACAAGACCTGACTAATGGTACAAGAAGTGGCAAAATGTTTCTAGAAATGCTCAGTGCGTTTGGCCCCTTGTTAATTCTTAAGCTATAGGAAAACTCACCATTGTAGCACACAAAGTGTCGTTTGAGGCTGCAGTTAGAGTCGTCCCATTTGCCAGAGTGTGGACTCTGACTTAAAAGCTCTACACAGTACTGTTGTCCTCCAAGATTGTTGGGCTGACCAGTATGCCAGTTTCTAAACTCTGTCTCTCCGTCACCATAGAAGCTTCTGTCAGTTAGGGACCATCTCCAGCTGTTCAGCAAATCATCAAAGAGACCTATCCAAGCCTTGCCTGTTCAAAAAGGTGTTTGTTATACAAAACAGCGAGAATTCATAAATATTTTTAAGGGCTCAATTGACCTAAACTGTAAATCATTTTACAACTCACTAAATATTGCTTAAATTATGAAAATATGTGTCTCCTCTGCTCTTTGTTGAGGACCATTGTTGTTGTTTTACATGTCACACGCTCATATTTTAGAATTTTATGTATAGTGTGTATATATGTATATGTATATGTATACACACACACACACACACACACACACACACACACACGTATATATGTATATATACGTGTGTATATAAATAAATAAATACACACACACACACACACACACACACACATATACATATACACACACACACACACACACACACACACATATACACACACACACACACACATATATACATAAACACACAATATGTGTATAGGTATATGATTCCAGTATTGAGAACTTGCCTGTGTAGTTCAGTTTGATGATGCTGGCAACAGCTGCGACATCAGATGGATTCTCTATGGTGGCCAAGTCACTGTAGGCCTGTCTGCAGAAGGTCTGAGCTTCAGTCCAGGTCAGTGATGTGTTCACAAAGTAGTACAGACGAGACTGGGCAGAGGCAACATTGAGCAGTACTCCTAAAACAAAGAATATTCACTTCTTAATTAATTATTTTCGTATAAAGTATGTTGACTTTCTTTGTTCATTTCTAGTGAATATGAGGAGGCACTGCGTATCAGGTTGAACAACATTACTGTGTGTTTTACAAAGCTTCTTCCTCATTGATGAGATTTTTGGAATTGAGATTAAATTCTTTCTAATGCATCTGCAAGTAGTTTAAGAAAAGCAGTCGTCGGGCCTTTGTAAAGAGTTGAAATGATTTTGAATATTGTTCAAATGCTAAGAGTCAGCGTGGTTAATCGATACCTAAGTGTCTCATTTATTTACAACTAAATACACAATGAGAGAAGAACATTCCCTCCCCACCGCTTTTGCTATGTCATTGATTGGGTCGTGCTCCACTGAACCTGAAACAGCTCTGTTGGATGTAATGTCTAATGCTTTAACAATTTCTCCACCTCAGCTCGAGCCGGATCAAGTTTCAGTCTGTCTCAGTAAATCAGTGTTCACTGTTCACCACTGACAATAAAAAAGAAGAGCAGAAAACATGAAACATGAGGAAATATCTGTATGACTATGTGTATGGTTCCAATCAGAGCACTCAAAATTGGCTGAGTCTGCCTCTCTCCATACTGTAATGTCCCTGCAGAAAACACTTGCTGTACTTGGAATTCCTTGCTTAAAAGCCTGCACAGGAATATATATGTTATATAAAATAACTGATGAATAAATGCACATTGATATAACAATTATTACAGTTATTTCATTCTTAGAGGTTGTCGTCTTTGTTTCAGTTTCATCCACAGCAAACTACTCAAGCTGTAATTTCTTCAAAAAGAAAAAAGCCAGAGTAACCAAACAAGAGGCACCAACCTGTGAGGACAAAGAAGAGCAGCCCATAATCCATGAGTTAACCTGTGAACAAAAGGCATTTGAAAAAATACATCATGTGTTAGTGCTTCTTCTTCTAAAATGTCTACACCAACTCCACTCATCTCATGTGCCAGTATATAGATGTACAACACATTTATCTTTAAAATATGGTGTAGGTATTGATTCTACTTACCATATGTCTTTAAGCTCTCTTTACTGAAAAAATACAGGATAGCCTCTGACTCTCAGGTCCTGTGTGCTGCTTGTATGGCAGCCAAATAGTTGTTTGATGTTCATCAGTGCTCAGCTGCTGTGAGCAAGTGTAACTCCTGAGTCATGGCTGAAGTCAGGGTTTAGTGAAGAGACACAGACTCTTCACTGACAAAGACAACCTTGGCACAGGAACCAGGAAATAAAAGCTTAACCTGGCAATTTACTGTCATTATTTCCCTCTTTGACATGCACAGATGGAAAGGTGTGCAGATCTGGTTAGACTGCACTAATGAACTGCTTCACTGCGTGTGCTTATCTCCTTTGTGGCGACGGGGCAGCATTTTTAACTGGGTCTCATGAGTGAAAGTAACCATTCGCAATAAGCATCAGTAATGTCAGTGATTGGCTTTTATGGACACTTGACTCTTGGTTCTGAGCATTTTGTGTGTTGCTTTTACTAAGCATGTTTCAATGGAAGAACATTGCTTCTCAGCATTTAAATACCCTTTTATCTGTTCTGTTTATATATATATATACACACACACACACACACACACACACACACACACACACACACACACACACACACACACACACACACACACACACACAAATATTGTTTGATGCCTTCATAAGGAACCTTCAAAAGTTTCTTGTGAAATTCTGAATACGTACTACCAGCTTTAATCTTACTGCATGTTTCTGTTGTTCAGAGACGTTTGATTCTGTCAATACAAATAAGACGCGATTAAACAAATCCAAAGATGCAGCCATTTGTTTGTCTGGTTGGAGGAGATTTTAAACGTGAACACACCCTATCTCAGCACATTCTGCTTTTGTATGTGATATACATACTGTCACATCTGGGAAGCACCCAGTCATACCACATTCTTCTCCTAAGTTTCTCGCTCGAGGGCATCTTGAACATTCATGGGTAAATCAGAGAACTTTTTAAACTTACTCTGTCCATGCTTTCATACCTTTATGACTGCTAACAGACTTACCTGTATACATACATGACCTGCATGCTCATAGGTTAAGGTGACCTAACAGGTTTATCAGTCCAGTCTCTTTGAAAATTTGTGAAATGAATCCCTACTTGTCTGGTCTGAGCACACTCACTCTGTGTAGCAGCAAGTGAACACGTGACGCACGAGTTTCTCACGCTTCTAAAGAGTCAAGTAGACAGTGTAATGCTAACTGTGTCTTAATGCACCATTGTCTCTCCACAGACCTTCTGTGCACTTCATTGTCAGCGTTTCTGCTCCATCCTGCTGGTAGCACTGGCATGGGATAGGACCAGTTAATTACCACAGTAATCCATAATCAACCAAACGTCCAAATATGAACGATTTACAAAGAAAAATATGTTAATATTCTTAATAAGAATATACATGTGTTATGTGAATACATTATGTAATATCTTAAAGGAAGCCTGTGTGCAAACCTGTTTCATGTTCTTCTATTGGTCCAGCTCCTGCCTTTCATGGTATTTGGACAGGTGCCATGGGCATTGTTCACTATGAGGAAGAAACCTGGCCAACCATGAGCTCACCCTCTGATGTGACACCGGTGTAATTTCATTGAATTCCACCAAGGGGTGCCAAGAGTCTCATTCATACAGTAGGCTGTTAATTCACAGTGATGCCACGGTAAATGCACAAAGACATTATAAACATATCCCCCAGTAAATTCATTTGTTTGGCTCCAAACATATATTACAAACTTATAACACAAAGGGAGGGCACTAAATTACTGGAGAGTGGTCACATAGTCGTGAAGAGTGAAAGTGAAACCAATCGGTGGTATATATAAAAAAATAATAAAAACACAAAAACAGCGCATTCTCGTTTCCCCAATAATCTGACTCCTAAGAAAAGGAGAAATGACTAAGGAGTAATTGTATAATAGTGTGTTAAATAAGTTTGTTTTATAATTAGGTCTCTCTCTCTTTCTCTCTCATACACCTTGCTCATCTTGCTTGTCAGAGGCCAGTGCGCCTGTGCGAAACGACTGGACGCGGAGGCTGATGCTGCCTTCAAGGCCACCGGGAAAATTTGTTCCTTTTGAAAAAAAAACTGAAACGACGAATAGAAAAGGAAAATAAATGCGCTTCGTTTACCAGCAGCAAAACTGTTGAGGTAGAGGAAATCAATTATAGCTACATTTATTTCGTTAATGATGAAACATGTCGAAATGCTGTATGAACAAAGGTCTATTGAAATACTGCTTATCTTGAATGCTAATTATCATTTGTCAGTGGTCACAAAGAAAGTTTTTAATGTCTATTCATACGTTTCTGTTCCCTTCAGTTTCGGCTTTGTGTATTTTTTTCCATGCACTAAAATATCTATAGGTCTAAATATACAATGTTATAGAAAAAAATAAAAATACTTTTAGCTAGCTGAGTAATTTTCTAATGTTGTATTAGGCAAAGAATTAGCTCACCTGTAGTAGCCAAACGTTACTGTTGGTCATCTATTTTAACACTCCACCGAGGCCGATATAGCGACAACATAGCTCAAAATGTTTAGACTAACACTGAATGCAATGACTGTGTTTAATAGTTAATGTTAAAGGGCCCACAGGTGTGTTTGATTAACAACATTAAAGGTGGCTCCATTCCATTATGTGTCCCAGTAAGCCAGGCCAGTGAGACAGTGGACACATTCTCAGGGCTGCGAAAGTGACTCACCTAAATGGAACACAGCCGTTATTAATAATGTTATTAGATACACCTGTGGGTCTAAATGTCTGCCATGAAAACGGTCTATTGCCCTGAATTTCTTTTCCCTAATGAGTGTTTACATTCCTATGTCACAGACAAACTCAAGGGAGGACTTTAAAATCTTGAAACAAAAGTATAACAAGTGACAAAGCACTTTCAGAATACAGTAATTTGCTTTGTGATTCAGGTTGAAGGTCTCTGCTTTTGTCAGACAAGTCACTTATTTCAAATGTGATAAAATGTTTTCTCCATGCACGCATATTAAAAAACAGTAGCCCAATAATACCGTAATGTGTGACTGTTTTATTGCATTATTCTGAGTTCTACATTTACAATTTTAAGCTAATTTATTCAAGCATGTTTTACGACCCTGCAGCAGTTTCGTCGTATGTTAGTAAGATCCTTACTTAACTTTGTTTAGATAGCCTAAGTGTTGTAAAAATACAATTATTAGTCGTTTTTTATTAAAAGATATATTATATAAGATGACAATTCACATACAAGTCTGTCACCACGTTGTAAAGCAGGATAGACGTGTCTCTATTTGCTGATTAAACTCTGAAAGGCCAATTTTTGGTTGTTGTTTATTTTTTTTTTTTTTCTTCTTTAATTAGCGTTAAATGCTCGAAAGCAGGAGCTTCCGCCGAACACCTGAACGCAGCACGCGAGCTCCAGCGATGTAGAGAGGAGAGGAAGAGGAGGAGGTGGAGGCAGATCGAGGAGAAGCATGAAGAACAAACCCGGTATCTAAGCTGACAGACGTGGAGTGCATCTCGTCGTCCCTCGCTGGTTAGGGGCGACTGGACGCGGAAGGAGGCAGCGGGGCCGCGGACAGGATGGAGGAGAAGAGGCAGTTTCTTTGTGGGGTGGTGGAAGGTAAGAGCGGCCGACTTCAGAACTGACCTCCTGTCAGATCATGTGATTTTTTTTTTCTTACCTCGGGGGGGTGATTTTGAATTGACCACCGTTTGACCTAGATTTCAGAACTGTTTTGTCACAGACTGGAGGGAGGGGGGCGCGGGAAAGGTAATACGTGGATGAAGACGGTCTTTGTGAGATGATGTGCTGGTGATCAGCCAGGCTTAAAGTGAAGATCAGAGAGCAGGCGCTGAAAAGCATCCAATGATGTCTGGTTCAAAGGCTGCAGCCTAAGGAAAGGAAAACACTCTGAATAATGGCTGAGGTAATGAAGATGATGATGGAGATGATGATGACAGCGAAACTAATGGTGATGATGATGATAATGGAATTTCAGATAATGTGATGCTGATAATGACAATGATGTTGAAGCTGAACTGGATTATCAAGACTGCAATTATTGCTGGAGACTGTGGTGATGTTTGACTGAATGTGACGCTGTGAGAGATGATGTGAGGAAGAACACGAATGATGGTGGCACGATGAAAGAACACAATTAGGAAGAGTTTAATTTGAGGGCCTCAATGGAAAAAAATCCAATGAAGAGTACTGATGATGTTGGAGGTGATGGGGATGATGTGATGGTGGTTTCTGAGGGTGATAGTAAAGAACAGGAGGGGTGACCTGACCACCAAACTAGCAGTGGTGATAATCATAGTGCAGGTTATGGCTGCAGGTCATGACAATGACAAAGCAGGATCCAGACTAATAAGCACAGAAAATAGTGAAGAAGAAGAAAAAGAAATTGACGATGATACTGTTATACAGCACTAATAATGCTGGAAATTTGTGTCTGCAAGTATAGACCCTGAAAATAAAACAAAAATATTATTTTCTATGTATGTTATTTCTAATGCTGTCACAAGAAAACGGTCATTTCCAAGCATTTTACATTCTTGTTCGTAGTAATGAGATCAGGTGATAAACCAGATGTGTTCTCATTGTTTCTGTCAGTGTTGAGAAGCCAACTTCCTGTCACCTCTGAATCTGATGCCACACTGTATTGTGTTGAGGACTTATCATGTGGCTTCAAAGTGACAGAGAGGTGTCTTGTCAAAACAGCTGGCAGCGGTGAGGACAGATCTATCTGCTGTGGAAAGGAAGTGGAAATATGTCTGTCATCTCTGTGATTAAGGTCCCTTTTATTGCCCAGAATATCTAATTCACAATGATATAAAAACAGAGAAAAGCGACCAATCCTCACATTTGAGGAGGTGGAACCAGCAAATGTTTGTTATTTTTACTTGTTAAATGATGATTATTGATTATTATAATTGATTTCAATGAACTCGTAGTTTCAACACTGGTCTTTTTGTCTCAACTTTCCAGCTCTTCAAATTCTCAGCTTGTCTGGTTTCACAGCCCTTTGCAGTGTGTTTATTTTGGAAGTTCATATCGCAATGACAATGCAACACACACACATACGTAGACACACACTCACACCTCATTACTGATTCCTGAAACCTCTTAAACCAGTGTGTTTCTCAGTCCCATGTGGTGGCATCCAACAGAGTTAGTAATTGGGTCTGACTTCGTGGGGAGTACTCTGCAGCACACACACATGCACGCTCAAACACTCAGGTACCTGTGTCATACACGTGCGCATACACACGTGTGGATTTTCAGTGGATCTGATTTACTTCTCACTTTGACCCACTTACACACACACACATGCACGCAGACACACACACACTCTCTCTCTCTCTCTCTCTCTCTCTCTCTCTCTCTCTCTCTCTCTCTCTCTCATTCTTTCCCTGCAGACTTATTCAAAAAGCACAAAGGAGGGAGAGGGACACTGGAGATGCTCCCATTTCTAAAAATAGCAAATGTGATGGAGAGTGTAGCAGGAGATGAATTATGCCTCTGCCAAACACAGAGGGGATGTGTCCAAGTAAGCAGTGGAAGAGCTCACATCCTTTTATGTGCTCGTACAGTACTGTAGCTGTCCACGAATAGTGTCCAGTAGCTGATAACTGTCCAGTCTGTGATTAATTAGTGCAGAGCCGGCAATGGCAACTAAAACATGCAGAGAATCACATGATATGATATCCACTAGGGAATGCCATGGTGCATATGTTAGATATGGAAAGTGTTACACCGTGTTGTTTGTGTCCCACACAGCTATTTACTGCTTAGTAAAAAGACATTCAATATATCAAAAAGGGTATCCACAAACCATTGAAGCCTATGATAGTAAACAGGATTAGAAAAACATGACCCCTGCATGGCCTTGTAGAGTTTATCAGTACTCTAGATGTTTCATTACATCAGTGACATGTATGCACTCATGCCATGCTTGCTTTTCATCTGCAGGCTTCTATGGGAGGCCTTGGTCTATGGATCAGAGGAAAGTTCTCTTCCAATGGTAAGTCTGTCATCAATCTTTAAAGACGCTTGCAAGCTGTAATGAAACTGGTGTCTGCAAACTTGCATGCACTGCACTGTGTGTATGTGAGCAGCGCAGGAGTTACTGACCTGACGATTCTGGGCTGAACCCAGTTGCACACCTCTATTTCAGTGCCAGGCAGACCTGAGAGAAATCACTGACTCAGAATGACTCCATAGCAAAGGGCAGGCTCATCCTCAGTACTGAGGCTCAGCCAGGGATGACAGGAGGAGGAGAGAGCAGGTCCTGATTGCATTTTCATAGACATTATTGTCATGTATTTCCATGTCAAAGCTGTTTCTTTAGCAGCATCTTTTTCCATGCAGAGACCTTCACACCAGGGAGCTTCTCAGCACAACCACGCTCTTTAGTTGTTGGCCACAGAGAGTGGAGAGATACCAGCGTAGTGCCACAATAGACTCTTGTTTGTAAGCATCACGACATAAGAACTGTAGCCGAGAAGCTGTTTAAACCAGGTGAAATTCAACATCAACTGTTGTATACAGCGTGAGTCCCTGAAGAGGCAGTAATCCATTATCAAGGCAGCAGGTTCATGAGCCAAGTCTCTCTGAATCTTGATTAAACAGAACCAAAGCAGCTCCGTATTGAGCCTGCCACAACAGTTTTCATTAACAGTTCCATCAGCTCACGAACAGACGCGGGCCCTTTCAGCTTGAATCAGCGCGCAGTGATTGCCATGACAGTGAACTACAGTAGAATACTTAACAATCATGCCAGAGTGCAGAACACACACAGTCAAGGTGCCATTTAAAGCATTGCTAGCCCATCCTTGAAAATTAAAACATGAATACACTGATAATGACACAACAGTGTGTTACATATGAAACAAGTGACAGATGTGGCATTCCCTTTTTCACTTACTGTATATTGCACCATGCATATACCTTCTTGTCAGTAGGGAGCCAATTAATTTTTGACGTCACACTGATCTTACAATTGAATGCATCAGCATAAATGCCCTTTGGGAGCACTGACACAGTTTTGTAGTACAAGAGCCAATAGTGACAGTCGACTGCATCCCTGGAGAGAAGTTGTTCCCTTTGCTCTCTGCTTTCCACTGCTCTTAAATATATATGGAGGAAGTCATTACTGAGGACTAGGGCACTGGTTTTCTGTTCCTATTAGTAACCATGATCATGATTTTCAGGTGATAATGGCCAAGCAAAGCTTTGGTGAACAGGCCATCGCTGCTTCCTGATGAGGATGAATATGACTCCCAAAACTTTGTCAGTGTAGCAGCAGCTGAGTGTGTGGGCTCCAGGTTTATTTATAGATTGGCTTTTTTAGACTCAAGTGCGGGGTGCAGGCAAAATTCATACGCTCGAGTGTTGCATAAGTTTGGCAGAGTGGGGCCGTGGACGTGTGTACAGTATGTGAGTGCGTGCCTGTGTCTGATTGTGTGTTCGAGGCAGGCAGCTTGCAGCTTTGTGGAGGCGACTTACATACCATCTGTCCAGGAAGTGAAGCAGGGAGAGCGTGAGAACATAGTCCACCCACAAATGACAAGGAAGACAAGAGCTGGTCCATGTCCAGAGAGAGAGATTGTGATATTCATGTTTTGTCTGTGTGTGTGATGCAGATATTGTTTCACTCCTCGTACTATGCGCTATTTATAATTCAGGAGGTCATTTCCTGTAACTGAGGCGGCCATGGAGCCCCATGATCAATACAGTGGACCTATTTTCTCTCTGCTTGTTGTTTTTCTCTTTATTTTCCCTTCCTTCTGTCCTCGCCTCTTTCTCAGCTGCTCATGTCATCTCAGTAATAGATGACTTGTGTTTTTGCACTCAACAAAGGTTTAAATAATTAAGATAGTTTTAAATCATAAACTGACATCCCACACACTGTTGATCACTTGTGCTCACTTTCTTTACAATGTTTTTTTTTTTTTTTTTTTAGGTCAGCATATAACGTATAAACCCAAATTAAAACCAAATCAAACTGTGAGCTACAATGTAAAAACAGAGATGCAGGAGAGTGAAATAGCAAATTGAGTATAAGGAAAACATTGGAAAACTCTAATGATTAAAAACTCTGTTAAACGTTTGTTAAATCTGCTTTAATACATTATTTTAAAAGTGACAACAGTTTGCAGTCTGGGCAGAAAAAGCCAGAGCACCTTTGGACCTGAGAATTTGTGTATTTTAAGGTTTTAAAAGTTCGAACAAAGCATGTGTCAGAAGTGGTTGCAGAGCACCAAACAGTCTTTTCAATGTCTTTTCTTTCTTTTCTGTGCAGGATGCAGCACTGGGGGTTGAACACGTATCTGTACGGCCCAAAAGATGACCTCAAACACAGGCTGTTGTGGAGGGAAGTCTACTCTCCTGAAGAGGAGGGTAAGATCCTCCCATTCATCCATCTGCCGATTTACCGCTCATCCACCCACATGTGCATCCAAGTTTTCCTGCTATGCTAGAAATCTAAGACATCTCTAATCATAATTTAGCATTTTTTGCAAACACTGGCCAGTGTGTCTCATTTTGTCCCACTTTATGCTTCAAACTCAAAATTCTTCATCACCTCTCCTCTCAGGTCAGTTGCGTACTCTCATATCGGAGGCCCAGTCGAGAGGCCTGAGGTTTGTTTATGCCCTCTCGCCCGGTCAGGACATCGTCTTCTCTTCTTCCTGTGACCTGACGCTACTCAAACGCAAGCTGAGACAGGTATAGGACACAGTGAGATGATAGATACTGCAGGAGTGCAACGTGTCAGGATTTGAGTGTCTGTTTCTTCTCTCTCTCTCTCTCCAGGTATCAGACCTGGGTTGCCAGGCATTTGCCATTCTGTTTGATGACATCGATCACTCCATGTGTCAGGCAGACAGCGAGGCCTTTTCTTCATTCGCTCATGCTCAGGTCACTGTAACCAATGAGATCTATCGGTTCTTGGGGGAACCACCCGTCTTCCTGTTCTGCCCTACAGGTAGGAGTAACGAACTGAATTGAGTTGGAGTGTTTGCAGAATCTGACATGTGCAGCTGATGAAGTGTCTCTCTCTTTCTGTAGAATACTGTGGTTCTCTGTGTTCTCCAAGCGTATCAAAGTCTCCCTACCTGCAGACTGTTGGAGAGGACCTGCTGCCCAACATAACAGTGGTATGGACAGGTGAGTCACATGCACAAGTTAGCACAAATGTGAACTATTTAACTGGTGATGTAATTGATTTAACTGCTCTCTTTACTGCACTGTATGACGTGGCTGTATTCTGTTGACACAGCTGGATCCCTCTGTATTTGCTATCAGGGTTGCTACAGCTAACCCTGCAGTGACATTTTTACATCAATACCTCCACTCACATCTCCCCCAGGCTGCACCCCAGCTCAGGCCCTGATTCATCTTCATTCTGCCTTTGATGCTTCCCACTCACCACTCCTTAATCACACACCAATTTTAAATACAGAGAGGACCAACTGCATGGTATTCCTCACCTCCACCAGTGACTCTGACTATCCTGCCATTAAAAAACCCTTATTAGTCATGCTGAGTCACACGTATACTTAATTTGGCTTGACAGAAGACTATCTTTCATGATTCATATTAAAGATTTTTAAAAACAAACTAGGCTTCTTGTGTAGAATTAAAGGATGTCTGCCTTCTTCCAACTTTAAAACTAGTGTGCAGTCACCCTTCATATCTGTCTTTGGCTATGAAGATATTCTGTATAGTTGTCTGTATCATGTGTAAAGCTCTGCTGTTGAAGCTTCTGTTTTTATGAATCCTTGTTTACTGTGTAATTGTGTTTCTGTTTGCTGATTGGGTTGTCAGGTCGCTCTTGGAAGATAGATCTTTATCTCAGTAAGACTGTCTGATTGAATGAATATAACATTTCTTTAAGTACAATTTCTTCTTTTCTGTTTTTAGCCTCATTAGTTGACCCATGATCAGCTCAGCACACACACATACAAATGGGTGCAGGCACAGATTCACACACAACATCCTCCATCCTCAAGGATTTAAGTGCAAATCCACCCACGTGCATATGGAAGTACAATAGAAACACACACACACAAACACACACATTATCCTTCTCTTGTTTCGTTCAGCTTTTGAATTTTCTTCTTTGTCTTTATTGTTCTCCTATGAGAAGCTGTTCTTTGCTTTCCAAGAATTTTCCACTGTAGGAAATGAACAGAAACAGTAACAGTGTTGGTGTGGTTTGTTTATTCCATGTGTGCTGGGGCAAAAGCAACACTCACTTAAAATTTGAAGAACTTTATCTGAACAACAACGAAAACAGCTCGGCACGCAAAATCTGCAAAAAAATCATCTGATAAAATATGCACGGACACTGTTTAATGGACATGTGAGCATCTCGTGAGACCTCATTGTCCACCTATTCAGAGAAACTATTCAGTTTATTTTGTTTTGTTTCCATAAAGCAAAGCACAGGTAACTGATGGCTATCTGATGTAAATACTTTGATTTTACATTTTGTGGTTTGTTTCAGTTTGTTTGAGTTTATTATTCTTTATTCTATCATTATTCAGGATTAAAGGGACAACTCCAAAGTTCAAATAAACCAACTGGTCAGAAAGCGCTCTATGGAGAGAACAACTTCTTCATTCCAGTCTCCTGTTGTGCGCCTCAGATTTGATTTGATGTGAAGTCTGTTCCTCGAACCTTCAGGCTTCCTCTGTCAACCTTTCCCCTTCACTCTCCACAGGCAGTAAGGTCATCTCCAGGAAACTGTCTGTTGACTGCCTGGCTGAGGTGGAGTCTGTCCTCCAGCGTCCCCCGCTCATCTGGGACAACCTGCACGCTAACGACTACGACTCCAGGCGCCTCTTCCTGGGACCTTTTAAGGGCCGAGAGCCTCAGCTGAGGAGCCACCTGAGAGGCCTGTTACTCAACCCCAACTGCGAGTTCGAAGCCAACTACATCCCTCTCCACACGCTGGGAAGCTGGTACAGAGCTGGAAAAGAGGAGAGGAAAGGTGAGGGGAGAGGTGGAGGGAAGAATGTGGCAGAAAGGCAAAGGGATTAATGAACAACTGGAAGGAGGAAGCAGCAGTGATAAGACAGAAGATGTCCCGAGTTAATAAACTAATATGGGCTCTGCCAGACCAGAGCTGTGCACGGTTGGTCCCATTGCTTCCGGGAGAAATGTTTAATAAGCCTGTGTTGCTTGGCAACTAACACAATTTTAAACACAAGGCAGAAATGTTGCCTGATATTATTTAACAAATCAATTAACTTGAAGGAATTAAAGTTCCATCTGTTCTCCCAGACAAGTCGACTGAATAAACTTATTGGCTGTAGTTAAAGAGAATAAAACTATTTCCCTGATACAGAGTTGCACAATTCACCAGTTTCATCAATTTCCATCTACTCTCATAGCTATTGACAGAAATGGTTAATGGATTAGGTTCATGCAGTCCATCTATTTCACACAAAGTGCATGTACAATACAGGAAAATACTACCAGAGGACAAAAGAGGAAACAAGGGAGCTGGGTGGAAGAATGTGGGGTAGAGAACTGCTGTAGTGTGTGATGTTGCTCTGACTACCGATCGGGGAGAGGTGGTGATGGAGGAATAATTGTGTGGTGTGTGAAGGAAGAAATGAGAAGAGAGGAAGGTCGCTCTGTGAAGGAGAAACAAGGCGGAGGGCTGGAGGAGAAATGTGCTTTATGGGAGGGGATGAGAAAAGAGATGAAGGGCAGGCTGAAGCCTATGATGTGGAAGGAAATGGAAGAGGAATTTTAATGATAGCATGAGAGGGAGGGTGATGGGATGTTGGTAGTGAAGTAAGTACTAGATTCAGTGTAGGAGAGGGAGCTAACACATGAACAATGCATGGAGTACGAAGAATTATAGGTTTTAGTCAAGATCAGAGTAAGATTAGATGTTTAAGTGGCGATCTGAAGGTGATGCCAGTTCTTTAATTTGTCTATCTTGTCTGTGATTTGGAGTTTGTCATATTTAAAACTCAACACTGCAAAATGGACTTGGTGTAGCTTCCATTTCTGGACGTTTTTTGATTTTTGGTTCTGTATTTTCCCCATTCCCACAGATCATTAATATTGCAGTATTTCCAGCATAAGCACAGTAGGGCATGTTGGCAAAAAGAAAAGTAAAACAACAATCGCAAATGTCATGTTTTAGTGTTACTGTTAACACTATCAGTGGCTCCATCTGACCAGCAAACACGAGTGTTCTGAGATGGGTGGCTATCTTCTTTTTCAGTCGTGCATAAGTATTATAGATAAGGGAGATATGTACAATATGTGTGTGGGTTTGTCCACCAAAACATGTCCCACTGGAATGCAATGAACATCACAAACTGATTATGTAAAGACGTGTTTCCTGTAGTGTGTACTGTATGAATATGAGTAACTTAGTATCCTCATATATGACAACACAATGTTGTGTATGCTCTAGATGAGGAGTGTGAATACTGTCCTGATAGAGCTCTGTCTGCTGCACTACATGATTGGATGGAGGAACTCAACCAACCTCTACAAGCAGGTAAAACATTAAGATGTAGTGCTGTACTTGTATATGTGTGTTGACATTAGACTGGACTGACACACTTTACCTGCTCAGCCACTTTCACGACCTTTGGCTGGATTCATACCTTAACTGCATTATGTCAGTGCACTGTTGACCGCAAACTGAATTTTTTATCATTACAGGTCGACAGAGCTCACGAGCAGACCACCGTTCCTCTGCTCCCACATCTCGTTGCAAAACTCCCGACAGATCCGACTGCCCGTCCACCTTGCGAGGAACCTCTGCCGTGGCCAAACTTCCTGTTTTCCCCCTGAACTCCAGCTCACCCCCGTCATCACCCACTAAGGTCAAGGGGGAGAGGGAGGGACAAGAAGGGGAGAAGAAGAGGTCAAACCAGCCTAGTCAACCCAATCATCAACCTCCAGGATCCCGGTCTGGAGCACCTTCAGGTGGAGGCAGAGGGCAGAAGGCCCAGGGTCGGGGACTCTGTGGTGGGAAAGTCCTACTAAGTGAATCTCAGGTGCGGCTGCTGGTTGGTCTTCATTATCTGCCTCATGAGCATGGCCCGTCTGCCCAGAAACTGCTGCAGGACCTGACCTGGCTGAAAACAAACTGCCACCTGGTCAGCACTAACAGCAAAAAGACACCGCCTCAGAAGGTCAGCGTGTGCTTTTTGTGCAAATTTAACTGTGGTGTGCAAGATTGATGAACGTGACTGATAAAAAGGGCTTGTATTATGTATGAATGTCCTCAGATCGATGAGTGGCGAGGTCGGGCGTCCCGCTTCCTGTCCCTGTGTGAAGACATAGCACAGCTCCACTGTAGCGTGGTGGGTGGGGCCAACAGGGCTGTGCTCTATGACCTTTACCCTTATGTGTGGGACCTGAGGAATATGGCTCTGGTGGCAAAAGCATTCATATGCTGGCTGGGTGAGTGTAAAGAGAGATGGAAGCAGGGAATTATGGGAACAGTATAGTATGTTACAGTATAGCCAACCAGTTGTAACCTGTGGTATACTATACTGCCCTGTAATACTCTCCCCATAGTACAGTATAGTATAATATGCTATTAGTATGCTTTGCTTTATTACCCTATTATACTGAGTATAGTATCGTTTAGTATAGTAGTTTTGTTTGTAGTATGGTATAATACATTATAGAGTAGCATGGCATAGTATAGCATTGTGTTGTTGTATAGAAATATAATGTTATGCTATACTACTCACTGCCTGTGATACCGTGTAGTATATTATGACTCAGTACATTATACTGTGGTATAGTATTGTGCCAGTAGTATGCTATGGTATACTGTGCTCTTTTAGTCTTCATTATATCGTAACATACTGCGCACTATAATCTGACCCCACCCACTCACCTGTCTCACTCAGATGGACGAGTGTTGAGTGACAGCTCCACCCTGGGCACCTGGAGGAACTGCTTCCACTGTGAGTATGAATGACCTCTAAACTCCACATCTGTGCCCGAAGTAACTAACTACACGTCACCTCTGCTGCACAAATCATTCTTATCCAAAGTAAAGTCAGTCTGCAAATGTTCTCCTATAAACCCGACATCCAATCACTGTTTCTTGCTTAATGGAGCTCCAGATAAGGGTGCAGTGAGGACTTAGCCACCAGTCGTGCTTCAAATATTTATGGTGCCGGCATAAAAACTGGAACAGAAGTTAATTTCAGCAAGCATCTCCTGAGGAGCTGTAATGCTGTAAAACACTGAACTTTTATGCCAGCATGAATATTTAAAGCTGATAAACTGTGCAGTCATTTTCCATCTCTGCTGACTATCCTAGCATTTTATTGGCCATAACCATGTGATGTCACATATGTGTGTTGTTGTCTGTGGTAGGGTGTGGGAAGTCCACGGGGGCGGACCTACTGGGAGTGGAGTCAGAACCATGGGTGTTCAAAGGGGGCGTGTCCGGGGAGGTGCAGGTGTGTTAGTAGAATATTTTCCATGGACTTTGTTAATAACTCCTTTTATTTCCTTACCTTGTGTGTATGCATGCTTGTATTCTTAAATTCTTGACAATACATGGCGTTGACATTCAGCCCTCTGTTAACTGCCTAATGTGTGTGTTTGTTCATGTGTGTGTGTGCTTTGAAGATGCTCCTCCCAATAGGCAGCAGCAGTGAACTCTTCACTCACCCTCCTCCTCTCTTCCCTACCTCTCGTCTCTATAACATCAGGCCCTACCACGGCAAGGACAAGGTAGGAGAAGTCGCCCTCAGACATGATATTGTCTCATGCATAGTGCCAGGATGATTCGTTGAATGACATGGAAGTTAAAGGTTTAAGAAAGGGAAAGTCCAGGAATATTTGCATTTACACAATCACTGCACCAGCTGCAGAACTTAAGCATAACTGCTGTGGAAACCACACTACTTACCCCTTCAGAAAAACAATTTGGAAACAAACCAGGAAAGAGAAACATTTGAGGTCATGCAGACACTCTGACTTAGTAATGGAAAGTCATGGAAAATTTATGGAATGCTCAGTCAGTGCCACAGTAAGATCCTGACATGGACAAATGCTTCACAGTTAAACATCATTCTCAAAGGACCCTGATTGTTCAGTCACCTGTAGATTTTTGGTGTGGGGTACATATGGGGTAACAGACCGGAGCATGAAATCTTCAAACAATAATCATTTATTTTGTGTGTGCGTGTGTGTAGCTGGAGTTGTATCGAATGGTGCGCCAACTCCACCTGAGGACTCAGGGTGGGCAAGGGTCCAGTGCTGCTCACCCAGATGTCATCGGAGACAGGTGTGTGTTTGAGAGAGAGAGAGAGAGACAAAGAAAGAGGAGACAGAGAACTTGTTTGCATTGCAGAACATTTCCACAATGGCTATTTATCACATTGAATACTATTTTCACATATTTTTAAATAGCATTGTTCTTTCATGTCCACAGATGTCTCGGGCCGTGCCTGGCGTTGTGCCCAGAGTACAGCTTCATCCTGGAGGATGAGCTGGGTGTGTGTGGCTGTGTGTTGGGCATCTTGGATGTTCGCTCCTTTGCCAAACGATGCCAGGCCAGCTGGATGCCTGCCATGAGGGACAAATACCCACCCAAAGGGGGCAACACACACCCCAACACACAGGTGAATATGTGGAGAAGAAGAAGCCAAGTAGTCATTAAAGGCATCCTTTTTTATCCAAACCTATGCTGTCATTCTGAAGGGCACGCACGCACACAAACACACACACACACACACACACACACTCACACTCATACATAGGTGAAATTATGCGCACAAATGTTTAGACATATCGGTTCCTGCAGTTTCACCATCTGGACCCCTCTGTGATGGATTAATAACCTACTGGGCAGTGGGTGGCACATACGGGTAAACAAAGCAAGTGACACACACACACACACACACACACACACACACACACACACACACACAGTACAGATTAACACACACACACATCAACACTACAATAATGCACAGACCAGATCTGGAAATTGTTTCTCCAGGTACGTGTACTGTAGTGCAACATTGACGCGGCTGTAAACAGCAAGAACAGACTGTAGATGTGTTGTAGTGTGGTAGTTATGGGTAAGCATCAGGCATGACCAGTCAAATAATTTTTCCCCTTGATTGATAAGACAGACTTGGCTGTAGTGTGGCTGCTGCCCACCCTGACAAATTGAGTTGAGTGATCTTAGGCAAGGAGCCAATCAGAGCAACAGGAACAGTCAGACCTTGACATTTGTGAAGGATTCATCAGCCCACTCTGTGCGTCATGGTGCACGCTGACAGCCCGACTCTGGACGTCATTCACGGTGCAGCCACAGGTGTATGAAGCTGGGAAAAAGGTTTCCATTTGATGGATTTACTGGGAATCGAAGCTGAATGAGCCAAACAGTACGCAGGTGTCTGAATGGCATCTTTTCCGGCTTTATGAGACACAGCAACGTGACACCAGTGTCTTATGTAATGAGCTATTACCACGTGTTCTTTGTTACTTATCCTTTCCTTTATTGCGTAGTTGCCTTAGTATATGCTTTATGGCTTGTGAACAAGTCTGTTCCAGGAAAAACTGCTTACAAGCTTGTCAAACAGGAAATACATCAGACTAATAACAAAGGTCAATGTCTGCAATGTACAAATCGTGAAGGTTCTCTGTTGATGTTATCAGGGATTGAATGTATGTTGAAATAAATTTGAATCTATGACGATGATTACTGACGATGACTGTCTCTTTGTATGTGATAATATTGATAATGTGTTTTTATAAGGGGCAGTCCGTCAAATTTGGCCTGTTAGTAACATCTAGTGGCTGCTGTTGGAACTACAACAATATCTGACCGCTGTTTCTACAACCCCCTCCACCAGCCACCACTCATTTAAGACAGTTCATGTCCAGGACTTCATCAGCAAGTGAGAATGTCTTTGCGTCTCTGCTCTCCTCTGTGCAGGACTTAATCCAGCTGATGGAGGAGGACCAGGGAGAGTACCCAGACTCTCTCCTCTATCACTTCCCCTCTCAGCTGCGACTGGACGCCCTGCCTGAGCTGGTGGACATTAGCGTCAGCCGCACCCTGCTCACCGCCCTCCTCACTGCACTCAAGGCCAACGGTAAGGACATGGTGTCGAGCCATTGTATGAGTGTGTATGTGCATGCCTTCAATTTTGCTCTTGACTTCAGAAATGGTCTGCCAAAATGACCATTAACCCTCACTTGTGACTAATGTGAGGTCTATGGTGCAATCTGAAATGTTGTAGAAAATACTCACATACATCTGCACTGTATATAAAATATCCTTTCTGGAGAAAAGGCTACAGAAAAGCAGAAAAACACGGAGGGTTGAAGTAGTGTCGTAATACCACTCAGCATGCTCATTAATGTGAGCAGGGGTCAAACTTCCTGTTGATGTTTTCACACCATTAAATTCATTTTAAAATTTGCCTGCATGCTGGAGAGCTGGTATTAATTCAGAAGGCTGAAATCCTGCAGTTTCATAATTTTTCATGACAGACTACCTCGCACTATCCTCTGGGGGAGTTTGTGCAGTTTTTGTGAACAGCTGGAGTTCAAGATCTGTCTTTAACTGTGTGTGCAGGGTCTCAGGGTGTGTTCTGCGAGGTGCAGCCGACAGACCGTCAGAGGCTGGAGTTCTTGACAAAACTGGGCTTCCTGGAGATCCTCAGAGGGGAAGCGAGGAGCAGAGAGGGAGTGGTGCTGGGCAGACTGCTCTGAACACAAACTCTCACGTGGTCAAACACACACACACCACCAGAAACACGTAAAGACACAGAGGCACTCGCACACACAGAAAGATGTTGGAAGCACAGCATGTACAGTACAGCATAGAGACGGCTCCGCCTTGCACATGAGCAGGATCTGTATTTTCCCCCGTCAAGAGAGACAATCCTGGATTCCTTTGAGTCTGTTTGGCAGTAATGGGATGAACCCAGAGATTTTTGGGGACTTCCAAAATATAAAATAAGCTTTGGGTTTAAACATTCAGCAGAACTGTGCTAATCCCTCTCGGATTCCACCCCTGACTACAGATTATAGAATTCAGTCAAATTACAAGGAAGTCAACAAGAGAATAGAGTGAGATGGGAGCAGAGCAGCAGATCACAGCAGCTACAGCATTCTCCTCTGCAGAACATGCGTCACCTACAACCATTTACATGTATGTTTATACTATATATATGTAAACTTGTGTCCCAAGTGACTGCAAAAGTCAGTTCAGGTGAATGTGCAACGGGCGTCTGATCTCACTAACTGTCGAGAGAGAGCATATCATAGAGCTGGCATGTGCACATTTTCAGTCAGTGGTGCTGAGGATATATAGGATAATAATTAATTAAGTCCTCCTTTTAAAATAGAGGCATTAGATAAGGTAGAATGTGTATTACTTTGGATAGTCGGACTCGCCATCAAGGATCTGCCCTGCTGATGAGTCCTTAAGCAAGGCACTAAATTCTTATAAGCCTCAGAGCTGCTATTCTTAGCTGACCTGATGCCTACCTGGAGAGGGGCAGTCTTCAGTCTTTATAGCTTTATTTCAACTGTACAGATATGAGAGTGGTGTTACACTTCCTCTCAGCATAAAAGCAAATAATGGCATTTCCAAGTTAAGATGACATAAAATAATCCTGTACACAAATGTGTTTAACATGCTACAGGAGATCTCCTGCTCTGCTCCCGCTTCTTAGTTCATAAACAGTTATTTTCTTAAGGTTAAGGCTGTTGTTTTCTCGCTCGTGTCCTGTTGGTTGAATCGCCAGGCTGGACCCAGGCACGGCGTCACTGTTTACACTTGCTTAGGTTAGATGAATGTTTACATGCATGAAGAACAAAACAAAGTAGGACTACATGTATACGGACATAGACACGAATATACATTTATCACTTCAGAGGAATGCTCTAACATGGCGACGTCAATGAAGAGTTTTTTATTGGACTTTTCTCAGCTGTTATAGCTGTAAAGTCTTCAGAGAAAACAACAAAATGCATGCCTGCTAAAATTCATCCGAAAAACTATTTATTTATTCATTAAGGTTTCTGTGCATGAAAACAATCATGCAGACAGATAAGATGCATTAAACACACACACACACACACACACTCACACACTTATCTGAAGTTTACACTGGGGTCAATTAGATATAACAGATACCTCTCTGTCATTTCATTGTCAAATACTGTAAACATCACCAGTGAGTATGTGTGTGGTGTATGTGTGGGTACTTTGTACATGGTAGGTGTGTGTGTGCATGTGTGTGTGTGTGTGTGCAAACATACCAATAAAGACAACTGTCATTCTGCCTTTATTCTGAACCATAATGAACACAAGCAGACACACACACACACACACACACACACACACACACACACGCGCGTGCATTCATGCTAAACGAAGCACAACAGCTCTCACAATCAAATCTTCAACTGAAAGTATGTAGAACTACGAATGTTCATTATTTTGTAATGCAGCTTAATAGACACAAGTACTGATTGTGCAAGTATTTATATTTCTACTTTTTCTTTTTTTTTTAAATTATTATTATTACGCTCGATCAATCACAGACTGAGAGGCACTTTTGTATGTTTCTTCTTCTTCTTATCAACCTCATCACCATCGTCCGTGAGGTAGTTCACGATAAAAGAATTTACTCCCAGAACTGAGAATGACGTAGACAAAAAAAGCAACGAGGTAGAAATGCATGACGTTAAGAAAAATGTTTAGAAAAGATGTTACTGTTTGTGGCAGAACGTGTCACTTCACCAGGATGAAACAAAAAAGAGAATAATCTTTTTAATAATCTTTTAATATTTACTATTCTTTAATATATTTTGACTTTAGACCGGGGTGTATGGTTTGTGTGTGAATGTGTACAAGCGTGAATATAGGTGTTGACGGGGAATATACTTCAAAATAAACTACACAGGCAAAATGAAGCACTGTGAAAAAAGATAATAATGAACCACAGAGAACACCTTCACTTTTCATTCAACAGAATAAAAAATATATAATGATAATAAAAATGATAAGAAGAATAATAGTAATAATTTGAGATTCAAACAGTTGCCTTTAACTTTCAGGCCTAAGCAGCTGTTTCCTGTCATCTGTGTGTCCTCACTGTCTCACTGTCTGCCTGCTGTGAGGTGTACAGTCTGTTTTTACAATGAGTCCCAGTGGAGTGCTATGTAGTCTGTCTATGCAGGGTAATGAGGGGGTTAAAAAAAAAAGAATTACTGTCTGTGTTTTTATTGACGATAACAGTTAAACTGTAATTTTAACAACAATGATTTTATTGAACTGACTTGTTGATTTCATGCCTATTAAAAAAACATTTCTTTCCCCTTATTTGGTGACTTGTCTGGGTTTTTTATGCGTCACAGTGAGTAAAAACTGGAATAACACTAAGCATGAACAAAACTTGGTTGAAAATTTTACAAATTTAATAAAAATGTGTGAATACAGAGGCTCGAGTTACAACTTTGTGATACTTCATAAACATGTTGAGGATTTTACTGACACTGCCACCTTGTGAACAAAATGTGGAGAGAGGGCTTCACAGTGTACTATTAGTCACATGTAAGGCTATGATGAAATGAGATCATGTATCTAACAATCTATTTATACAATCTTTATATAAAAAATGTAGGATACAGTAGTCTCTTTGTGTGTGTGTGCATGTGTCTCCTCATGTTACACATCAGTGCTCTGCCTTTCTGTGGTGTTCCCAGCTTGCCATTGGCTGCGGGAGCGCAGGTTGCATTCAGGGGCCATGACTTGACCAGTGGGGATGCGGTACGCAGCTAAATTGCCGGTCAGCAGCAACATCAGCGTGACTATCAGCGTAGCTGCCCAACTGCATGCTGGGAGACCGACCTGATGAAAGGAAGGGAGGGAAGGTTTTTTTAATAATGAGTAAGAGAGAGTGAAGAGAGACAGTGTGAGGGAAAACAAGCTCAATTTGTCTGTGAAAACTGTGACAAGCCACAGGTGACATAACAGGATTTCATTATAAGGTAAAGTAATTAACAAATTTTCAAACCACAAAGTAAAACAGCTGGGTTGCAGTGAAAGGCCTAATGTCTGAGGCTACATGACAGAAGTATTTAAACATTTAAATCCTGCATATTGGACCTTTGAAATGGCCACAAATCAATCAAAATGTCCTTTTGCTCACAAATAATAAATACTGAGTTGGCTGTTCACACATGAAATATTTGAATTAGCCAGTTACTTGAAGACAGCCCTAGAAGAGGAGACAAAGAGCCTTTATCAGGCTCAGCATTTCATTTGTTGTATAATTGATTTGAAGTTTTTCACATGAATGTGTTGCTCGAAGGTATAAAAAGCACATACAACACTACAGCTGATGTTTTTTTCTTTTGGATTTATCAAAATGAAAGACCTCTTCACTGTGGAGTGACAGCTCTGTGATAAAACAGCCCAGCTGCCTTTTATGTGAAACTCCTGTTTGATCGACCAATCTGAATTAAACATTTGACACCAGAGCGTTGAGACACTGGTTGAAAGTCCTGCTTTTTATGTCAAGCCCAAAACACCCCAAAGTCAAGCAGCAATGCACTACACAGTCCATATAGTGTTGGACTGGTCGTGAGCACAGCAGACTTCAAACTTTCAGCCCAGAGAGGTCAGTCATGATGCTTTTCTGCCACATTTTCATCACCCTCTAACAAATGTAGTTCCCACCAACTGGAAGTTTGTTCTGCAACAATGCCACTCGACAGAGCATACAAAATGAAAGCAAATCTGAAGCTAAAATTGTCCTCGGCATACAAAATGGGAGCAAAGGTGCGTGCCCTCACCGTTCCCAGGAGATTGCTCAAGGCGATGTCGGTATATGCAGAGAGGAATGCTGCAGGCAGAGGAGAAGAGATTAGGCTAAATATACCCTCAACACACTCTGCATCTTTCTCCAGGTTGCTGGAACAGAGTTTGGCTGCAGTTGGTCATGATAGGAGACACACTGGAAGTTCAAATTGCAAAAGGGTGTGAAGGGTTTGGACAAGAAGAGAGATGCAGAGGAGGATACGGAGTGAAAGCAATGGAGAGATTACTGGATGCAAACAAAGTGCCTGTGCAGTACAATGGGCAGACCAGATAAGGTAAAGTGTTGCATTTACATATTTTACTCTGAGCACATTTTTGAAGTGTGTGTAGCGTGATTCAGCATGTTATTTATTTAGAGGAATTAGTTCATGATTTATCGAGGAGCAATGATGCGGTAAAAGACATCTCGATTACTCAAAGAGCTCACATGAATTACTGAAACTCAGAACAAGATGGCTTTCACACCAGCAGGTGACACTGCCAGAGTCCCATGTAAACTATCTGCTGTTCAGGAACGAAAAACGTGAGCTTTGTCTGATTGTCTCCAGTTAGACTGCAGCCTGAATGACATAGGACAGCACTGGAGACTGATGTGAGTCTAAAGATTAAAACTGATGAAGTTCAATGCTTTGATATGAGTTTCTTTGGTTTTAAAATGCATTAAAACCAAATGCAGTCCATTGAGTCCCAGTATTAAGTCTGAATGTAAAAAATGTGTGTAAAGTAAAGGGTTTTTAAATAAAGTCAACTCATGTTCACATATTCATACCTGTCGAAAGGCTGTAGGATTTTAAAAGAATGTCAGTTTCAGCTGTCCTAAACTATTATTGTCTATTTGACAACCACCATGAACAGGAGCCAGTAAGAAAGATTACATTTGTCTCAGCTGCATGGACAGAGCGCACTGAAGCAAAAACAATTCAAAAAGCTATTTTGATCACAATACTACATGCTAACATAATGGAACAAGTAGCAAATAACATTTTTTTGGACACTAATATATTCTTGTACTATAAGCACTATATTTTACATCCTATGTACTTTCATTGTGCTGATAAAGCTTTACATCATGTTTTTAGATAACTAACACTGTCAGTAAGCAAAATAGTGTGTGTGTGTGTGTGTGTGTGTGTGTGCGTGTGTGTGTGTGTGTGTGTGTGTGTGTGTGTGTGTGTGTGTGTCACCGCTGGCAATGGCAAAGAGGTGAGTCCTCCAACTGAAGGTGAAGAAGAGTCCGCCAACTACCATGCAACCCAGAGCTCCATTAAGGCCCGACAGGCCTGAGTACAGACACTCATGATGCACCGCCATGGATAAACCTGCCACACACACACACACACACACACACACACACACACACACACATACACATTAGGTTTTGGGGACATTACATAGACTTACATTAATTTCCTGGAGACCCTAATCATAACCATAACCACGAATTGCCTTACCCTTACCCTAACCTTAACCTGTCTTCACCCTAAAAATGTAATGATTTACATAGACACACACACGCACACACATCTGCTGTACTAGAACCGTCCACGTGGTGGTGCCAGACACATACTGTTGGCTGCCTTCAGTTCAAACGTTAATTTGCGTCTAACCTAATATGGAAATATGTTAATATTGTCTTTCTATTCTACCATATCCAGACAGAAGGATTGGATATCTGGTCCAACATGGAAGATGACCTTTTTTGCTAATTCCTGCTAAAACCATCATTTGATTACTGGTCTGGCAACAGCAAGCTATTAGAGTCTTGTGTAATAGTATTTAAAGGATATGATGCATCCAGGAGGAGCTGAGATGTAAATCCTGCTCTTGCGTTTTTGATGATTTTTCCACTATGAAGAAGAAGTGCCTGTGTTCAGCCAGTGGTCATGTGACGATGGTGAGTGAGGCTGGGCCGGAGAAGTGCTGACAGAGACCCTGCCCGTCTCCTCTCCTGAGTTACACTAATATAAATGTTTTTTTTGTTTTTTTAAAGTCTTTTACTGTAATTAGAGTGTAGGAGTAATTAGAAGGAGACATGAGAGAAAGGTCTGGTAGAGATCAGTCACATGGGCTCAGACTTGCTATTCCTCTTTTCCTGTATGATAATGATACTCATTTTCACATTTTCTCAGATGTAGTGAGTGACATTTTAACACGTCCTTCCAATAATAACTTCAATATGTTTTTCTACGTATTACATTTTTCCGATCGTGAGTCCATCATCCAGTCTGTTTGAGGTGCTGCTGCAGGGCACTGATGTGGTAGGTGGATGAAAACCTCATCTCTGACTCACATCCATACTAAACAAACACTATACTGTGAGGCTGAGGCTATATGCAGACTGCCCTGGCCCAGATATATCTGAGTGAGGCCAGAAGCATTGACCTTTTCTCTGCTGGCCTTCAGCAGCAGCTGCACTGCGTCTTTCAACCCACACGTGAGGGAGAATAACAATCAAGGCACAATGACATCAGAAGGAGTCGGATCACTGAGTTCAGCTGCAAAGGCCAGCGAGCTTCATTCAGAACCAGCAAGCAGCATAATGCTTTGCATAACTGTGAAATATTTAAAGCCTGCACATAGGTTTTGTTTTGCCCTTGAAGCTTGTTGCAGCTCTGCCAGCGTCACAGTGAGTGTAGTCAGGAATGTGCTCTGTTGCACCTGTAACCAACAGTGATGTCACAGCGTGCTGACACATGACCGGAGGTCAGCAAAAAGAGGATTTTCAGGAAGTGTTAAGATGGTGTTCATTAAGTGGGTTTCCAGCAAACTGTGAGAGGTGAAATCAGATCTTTATGGAGCGATGATGAGACTGTAACGTTCCTCAATGCATGAAAACAGAAATGTTTCCCAAAGTTTTCATTTGTTTGAACTTAGACTTTCACTCTTTGAATAATGTCACGTTAAGCCCTCTTCTTCTGGAAGCAACAATTTGTACCAACTCTTTACCTTCAAGTCACCAACTCCTAATATTTGTAAAACAGTAATGGATGAAAACAACATTTCCTGAAAATTCAGTTTGAGTTTGGATGGAAACTTTACTATGAGCAACATGCTGCAGTATGAAGTCGTAAAAATAAAATCAACTACAACTGATCCCATTCTCGGATGATAAGGTCCACAAAGTCACATTCCTTCTGCAGAGATGACGCCGAAGACAAGTTAAGAGTGAAACTCCCTCACGTGAACAGACCTCCACCACCTTTAGGCTCACCTTAAGAGAAGTGGAGGAGTTGACGTCTGATGTCTGTTTCTTGCTGCACAAGTCAGTGCATCTTTGTGTGTGTGTGTGTGTGTATAGAAGCAGAGGCCATCAGTCCTGTAGCCCCACCCAGAGCAGCTTCCAGTGCTCAGCTAAAACTGCTTACTGGCTGGTTCATTGATATATACACTACCTATATTTGTGCAAGCACAAACCCCAAAGCAGAAATAGTGTATTTTTACCTTCCTGACTAAGAGTAATATCATAAAAAATTACTGAACACTGTCTGACTGTGCAGGAGTGTGCCCGCCAGTATTTGCTTTAGCAGTATATATTATTTACACATACGTGCACCGTCTGAATGTGCTCCTGGTGAAGGACAAGGAATCATCCTTTGTTCAACACCCTGCTTGCATTGACATATCACATTTTTGGTCATTGTCACATTTTGGTTCGAGGAAGGCCTTTCAAAACCATGCAAAACTCTGAAATGCCAAGCTGAAAAAGCATGACCATCCGTGCTAAAAAAGGATAAATGACACCAGTATAAAAGTAAGCTTTCATTCATGTTGTTAGCTGCAGCTGCTCCACCCTGCATCTTGCCCGTATCAACGCTGTAGGATTTTCCAAAGAATTCATCTGCAGTAACAGTAAATTTTGGAGGCCCTTCTGGAGATAAATGACCCTGTGGGTGTGCTGTGATTGATTTCCTCATTACCAGGCATAGTGGGCCGCAGTTTAGCAAATCTGGTCCTGAGGCAGGCTGACCACACCCCAGTGCTGCCTCCTCTCTCTCTGTCGGCCACTCTGCCCTCCTCTCTGTTTTTCCTCCATCGCTGCTACCCATCCAGCTCCCTCCGCATTTGTCTCTTCTTCATTCTACATATCATTATGTTCTTCTGCATCCTGTTCATTGTCACATGTCCCTTTTGTTTCTTGTTCCCTCTGTCCTTTCCTTGCTTCTTCCAATGCAGCATCTCTCTCTGCTCCCCTCGTTCCCTCCCCATATAATGGTGCCATTAAAGACTAATGGCAATATGGGAGAGGGCGCCCAGAGAATCCTAAAATTTTTACTGTTTTTCTACCGTGTGTGTGTGTGTGTGTGTGTGTGTGTGTGTGTGTGTGTGTGTGTGTGTGTGTGTGNGTGTGTGTGTGTGTGTGTGTGTGTGTGTGTGTGTGTGTGTGTGTGTGTGTGTGTGTGTTTGTCACTCCCAGGGTGTTGCTCTCTATGCTAATAGACTGACTCAGAGAGCTTTTATCATATCAAACCCGATATCTCTCTCATCTCCTCTTTTGCAGTTGCTGCCTACAAACCACGGCGACTATGTGCAGACTAAATGGAAGATAGTGCAATAGGTTGGGATGAACAACTGAAATGAACTGTACATAATGACTTGTTTTCCAGTGCTGGTGGGTGTTAGTGGGTGAATCCATCATTCTGTCCTCTGATGCCTTCAAGGGGAAAACTGTTTGTGGATGCAGCTAAATGGATTGCTCTGTATGTGGGCTCATTTGTTAACACTGTCCAGCAGCATGAGCTATGGAGGAAACTGCTTGTTGCTGTCCATGAAAGTGGAAAAAATGCTCTGTGTGTGTGATTAGTCTACTTCCACCAGCATTAATTCAACTAAGAGCCTTATTTCAGATGTTTTACGGGCCAATTTCCACAATCCTCTTTTTTGTGAACTGTTCTTATGCTTCTAATCGTGTGTGCTCAGAATTTTAGGTCTGTGCGTTATCCTCCGAGGATTACCATTAGGTCAGTGAATATCTTTGCTCTTTTGAGAAGTTAAATCCTTGCCATATAAAGCCTCTTTTTAACCCACTATACAGAAAGTGTTGTGTGTTAAGGTGGTATTTTCTATAAAAAGTCCAGGAATCAACAAAGTAATTCAATAGTTGTGGAGACATCTTAGTCAAAACCACAAATATCAGCCTCATGGTGGCACTAGAGGAAAAGTCAGGGGCCATTGATATGTGTGCAAAATGTCATGACAATCCATCTGATAGCTGTTACTTGATATTCAAGTTTGAACTGGGCTGACAAAAACACAGCCATCCCCAGAGCCACACTGCTGGCATGGCTAACTTTTTAATAGACTGCTTAACAGGGGGTCATTTTTCATATATTGGGTGGGGCATGACCCCCTATGAAAAATGGAATTTTGATCCCCTCAATATCTGTAGGATAAGGGCTCCCATGTATATTGCACTGGATGGTCACTGATTCACATGTATGATATAAACCAGTGAGTTACTGCTGTTGTTATTGAACACATGTAGACTGGTGTTTTTCAGTGCACCATGCTGGAGGATGATCTGAGTTTTAATTCTTCAGTGGTGGATTCGATTAAGTCCCCGTGTTATGTCCAGTAGGCTCAGGACTGTAAGTGCTAGAAAGTTATGTTGTAATATGACACTGTTGTGTAGTACCGGTCATAAATATGGGAGTCCTCCTCCTAAAGGTCCTTTCTTTCTACACTCAGGGTTAGACTGAGAGCCTCTGCTTCTTTCTCCTTTCTCCTGTCTGATGCTGCATCGACTGTATGTCACACCAGAGATAGCAGATTCTCTCTAAAAAATACTTTCCATGTGTGGTTTCACATCAAATATACAAAGCTACTTAAATTCAGTGGAGTTCTCCAGCTGCCTCACATTTTCTTCCCTCCTGTATTTGATCCCACCTTTAGCATTTCTCCTATTCTCCTGCCACTTGAATGCAGCAGGAGGTAGATGCTCTGGCCTACATAGAGCCCCTGATCTCCTCCTCTGGAAACCCCTGATGGGAATAGTTTACACCACAATGGCTTGAATGACAGCTCTAAATATGGCCACGCATTCTGCCTGTCCCAGGTGAACTCCATGTCAGTTCGACCCACGCTACTGTGTCTCTCTGTCCATCGCCCTCCTTCTCACAGACAAAGCAAAGCAAAAGACATTTGGAGGTGAAGATTAGGAGGCTGATGGCTCAAATAGAGCCACAGTGATTTCCAGCGGTGGAGGAAATACTCAGATCTTTTACTTAAGTAAAAGTAGCAATAACACAGTGTTGCAACTGATAAAGGAGGGGCTTATAACTTATTTGCTGATTAGATTTTGTATTAATAATCAACTCTGCAAAGTAACTTAAGGTGCCAAAATAAATGTAGTGGAGTAAAAAGAACAATGTTGGCTTCCAAAAATGTAGTGGAGTAGAAGCATAAGGTAGCATAAAATGGAAATACTCAAGTTAAGTACAATTACCTGAAAATTGTACTTAAGTTACATTTCACCATTGGTGATTTCTAAACATCTGCTGTCTGCCTGCCTTTGGCCACGTCAGCTTTATCGATTATAACTGCACCAAAGGTGGAAATGAAAACAATGATCATGACGGTGATGAAGATGGCGGCAAAGGTAAGGACAGTGCCATGGAAGAAGAGGATGCTGATGTTGACAGCAGATGTGCTGATAATATGGTGAAAATGACAGCAAGAAGAATTAAGACGGCTGTGGTGACAAAGAGGACGATAGTGATGAGGCGTGTTAAAAGGTACCATGTGTCCGATATGGCGAGAGTTTTGGTTTACTGTTACATGTCCTGATCTGCCATGCCCTCGTCATCCATGGTGTCAAGAGTCCTGGTTAGAGGACTGGCATCCTGCGAGTTTCCAGTCCAGGCAGACTCACTCAGACAACAAGGCCTCTAGCTGTACGGTTAACTGAGCTACTAGCTAATGGCTGCTGGTAGCTGCAGCCATAGCTAGCTACAGCAAGTGAGCAGCTGTTAGTGATTATTCTAGTAATATGCTGCCCCCAATTTGTTTGGAGTGTCACATCTTACAGATTGTACCTTTAAGACCCGGCCTCCCTTTCACACTCTCTGTCACAGTCATTTTTGAAATGGGTCATTTTCACATAGAAGCAAAAAAAGCTGACTTTTAAGTCTTGTGGATTTTGGTGGTTGAAAAGACATTTTGAAACAGGATGGTCGACTTTCACAAGAAAAGAGGGTTTGAAGTTTGCTGGATGACCTGGATGAATCTGGTCATTTTAACACTGGCTCATTCAACACTTCCACCCAGTCCTAAACTACAAAATAAGTTAGTGACATGTTGTTTACAGTTAATTGTCAGTGAGAAAGGTGATGATAATTACATCACACTCTCTCTCTCTCTCTCTCTCTCAGACACACACTCTCACACACTCACACACACACACACACACACACACACACACACACACACACACACACACACACACACACACACACACACACACACACACACAAACAGCTTCAACTGCCTGAAACCAAGTCAAGGTAACTGTACACTGAGGATTTTGTGGGTACTGAAGGATAATGAATGCAGAGCAGCAATGGAGAGAATGATGCAAGTGAATAGAATGATAAGAGGAATTTGGAAAGCTGATAAGAAGAAAGGATTAAAAGAGACAGAGGCAGAAGAAGAAAGAAGAAAATGGCTGTTCACGGAACGGAGGTGGGACAGAAGAACAAAGACGGAGCCAAGGGCACAACTTGTCTGAAGTGTGGAAAGGATGGTGTCAGTGCAAAACAGTGGCACTACTTATTGTCTTTCACTCAATTTATACCCCCTGCCCCCGCTCCCAAACTCTTTATCCATTATGTCTCTTCTCCATCTTCATCTTGATACATTCTTCTCTGACTCCTGACACTGATCTTTCTTTTCCCCTCTGGGTCTCTGTCAGGCAGGATTAAGTTTTGAATCTGACCTTGTAGCACTTGTTCACACTCTTAACTCGCTCACTGTGTGCCGCAGTTTCAATTGTGTCTGTATTCAGGGCAGCTAGTTCACCAAGGTACATGGTAAGATATACATCTTTTTTATTATATTGTTAACATAAAGGTAACACTAACACGAATTACAACATGATGAGCAGAGGAGGATGAAAAGCACTAATGAGTATGACTAAACTAGATGTTCATTGTAATGAGGGCACATGTCACCAAGTGCAAAAATGTGGCTAATTGATGTGTTTTTCATAGTTTTTGGACAACAACTGAACTCTAAAGTACAGGAGAATAAGCTATATCAAGCTTTGGATGCACAGACATTCGACAGTAGGTTCAAATCATCAGTGGTTTTGGTCTTCTTATGAGATTTGTTGCCAATAAGAAACGTATAGAGTATCACAGGCCTTTTTCTTCAGGCGAAATCAATACTTAAACTTAAAGGCAAGAGGAGAAGAGGAGCCAGACAGGAATCTAATATACCCTTGTCCCATGGAATAAGTTAAAAGGCTAACAGCACCATTTTGGATTTGGTGAAACAAGATTGTTTCTGGTGGAGCTCTGAATTATGAGCATCCAAATCAAAGAAATAAGAGTATGGTTGCCTTTTTTCAAGATTAATGAAGGCTACAGATGACTCAAGTTGGCCAAAATCTTGAGCTGGATGAAAGGAGAAAACAGAAAAAACAGGATTATGCAATGAAAAGGGAAGGAAGGAAGATGAAGGAAGAGAAAATGTACAAATGACACCAGTGTGGACCCTGGTTGCTACATTGCTCTTGTGCATTTCATTGCTATGCTCCAGCGGGCTCCGTTGCCTACACAATCTCATTACGGGCACATCTCTTTGATTACTTTGTCACACTGTTGTTTTTATTGCACCAGTGTGTGAATGTGTGTGTGTGTGTGTGCCTGCCACTGTCAGCATGTGTCCACAGGCTTGTGCAAGTGTGTGTATGTACAACCTCACTTGCACTCTGCTGTTTTTGTACAGTATGACTCATAGCTACAAAAAACAAACACACACACAATGTATTTTAGGACACTGTATTGTACTTAATGCAGCAGATGGAAGCAGGGAGCCGAGTCCCCAAAATTTTCTCATTCTCTCTCCCTGAAAAGAGTCACGGTGAGGCACATGCACAAGGCAGACACAGCCACAGGCCTGTGTGTCTGTATATAAGACAGCAGTTATCAATACCCCGACTAATTGCTCAGTGTCTTTTGGAGCAGCTGCCCACAGGCTGCTGCTGCTGCCTCTCTCCCAGTTTCATATTCATATGCACTGCTGAAGGGATTCATAAAACGTACCAGGCTTTAATCTTGTTAAAATGTGCTGTAATTCAACATTTGCCATTCAGGGAGCTAAGCCTGCCATCTACTTGAGGTCCTGACTGATGGTTTAATAAATGGAAGGTTTATGCTGCTAGCTAAGACAAAGTTTAATGATACTTACTGTTTTATACTACTGGCACGGGTGTGCTGACTGAGTATGACTGCACAACATAGCGTCAGTAACAAAAAAAAAGTATTTCTTTCATAAAATATACTATACAAATAAAAGTAAACAACATGAAGACATGCAATTTAACTTTCAGAGTGCAAGTTTGTATATTGTGCTTGAAAGGGAAAACCTTTGTCACAATCACAAAGGTGCAAATTACAACACCTGTAGCTATGTATTTCAGGTATAGCTATTTAGTATTCCACATGTGAAGTTTACATCATCCATGTGCCTGCATGGGTTTCCTCCAGTTTCTCTATTTTCTCCACAGTCCAAAGACATGCAGGTTCAGTTAATTGTGTGAATGCGAGTGTGAATGGTTGTTTCTATTTGGCAGACAGACTGGCGCCCTGCCCAAAGTGTATCCTACCTCTCGCCAGCAGCTACAGCTGGTATATGCTCTAGACCCCTGCAACCCTACACAAAATCAGTGGATAATGGATGGATTTCCATGATAGTTGGGGATCTCACACCTGAGGCTTAGGGGATGAGGAAGAGAGAGTTTCAGTCTGGCTAGGGAGCCTTGTTGCATTTCTCTCTCCCATTTCCTGTCGTTTCTCTGCTGCCTATAATAAAGGCAATGCCCCAAATACTGTCCTCTTAGATCGATCTTTCCTGCTTGGTGACGCCTTTCAAAGTCCAGGCCCAGGCCCTTTGTTATGAACACAAGCTGCAGTCATTCAATCATTAAAGGTTATTTTCTCAACAAAGCTCCTCCAGAGGCACAGAGGACTGTTTTCACAGACTGAGTGGTACTCCTCATGACTAGTAAACTGACATTTATGTGTGAAATTTTGGAGTTTCCCTGTAAGTAATAATACCCAAGGCGAAGTGGAGTGTTATAGAGAGATACTGGCACTGAAAAGTGTGGGGGACACTAATCAGTCTGAAACTTCTGCCCTGATTAGTTAATGAACACCAACCACAGCTGGCGTGAGGTCAGTGTTGCAGTCTGTGTCAAACTCTGAAGCTTTTCTGCAACAACATCCCCACGTTACTAACTCTCCCACTCCTCCCACATGGACGCACAAACACACAGATGGAGGCTCACCAGCCAATGTTCCCACTGCTGATCCCAGCAGAGCATGGACGACCAGCAGGGGGGAGTAGAGCAGAACAGCTCCCAAGATGAGGAGGGTGGGCCCCAGGGCTCCGCAGGCGAAGATCTGACCCACACCAAGGAGGATGCCATGCATGACCTGGACAAGAGGGAGATGTTAGAGGAGGGTTTTACACCATGCTGCTTATTGCAATTTATTATACACACATTTTATATTCCAGTATAAAAATCCATGAGCAGAAACACCTGAAAAAACGGGAGATTGTGCAGAATCTATTCAGTGGCTCTCTTCCCAGTTAAAATTCTTTTCTTCACCCAGTCAAACACACACACACACACACACACACACACACACACACACACACACACACACACACACACACACACACACACACACACACACACACACACAGGCACACATGCTGCTTTCCCAACAGTCAGTGAGAAGTGAAGAGTTTCCATGGCGACGTGATGGGTGCACCTGCCTGTCGCTGATATTTACAAGTCATAAATGGTCTTTAATTATTGCTGCCGCTCAACTCTTTGTGCGTATGTGCTTCTATGTGTGAACATACGGGTGTGCATGCACGTGTGTGTGTGTGTGTGTGTGTGTGTGCTGGTGTGCAGAAAGATTAAATATGCTGCCTTGGTGAAGCCAGAGCGCCATCCACAGCAGAGTGAAAGCCGAAGACATTAAATATAAATAGTACCGACGTCACTGCAATCTCTAGAGAGAACCAGAGGAAAGATGAGGGGAGGAGAGATGGAAGGAGGAAGAGAAGGAGAGCAATAGAATATAACAAATGGATGAAAAGGGTAAAATAGAAGAGGAGGAGAAGAAAATAAAGGAGAGGTGAAAGAGGGAATGAGATGGTTTCACATAAAGGATCATGACAGAATAAAATCTATAACTTTACTGTGCTGTCCTTGAAAATGTGGTTACATAGCTGTTTATTGTTGAATCATAAGGATGGAGAGCAAAGGAGGACGGAAAAGAAGGAAGGAGATTTGCACCGCAGAGCAGAGAATGGATGGAGACGGGGGAGAAGAGAAGCAGGATTTAGAGGTTTCAGATCTCCCAATTAACAAATCAAAGGGAATTTAAGAAAATGAAAGAGACAGTATTTATAAGGCTAGAAACAAACAAATGGAGGGAAACAGGAAAACAAGTTGAATACTAAAAGGAAAGAGAAAAAGAGGGAGAAAGTCAGACAGAAGACAGAGAGAGAGAGACAGATAATCTGAGTCAGGCAGCTGAAACTTGTAGAAAATAATGATTTGGAGTGAGGGGCAAACTGTGCCACAGGGTGTGAGGCTTGTTAATGGAATTGGTGTGTGAGTCTTGACTCTATATTCAGGACACCTAACAATGCTAAGAGTGTTCAGGCAGCGTAGCTAATCTACTTTTTAGTAGTTTGCAGATCATCGTGTACAGAAACACACTGCTACAACACTCCTGCTCTGACCACGCTTCCAAAACACAAATAAATCCAACAAATTCAGTCAGTGTTCTCTGTCAGAGAGTTTCACATCAGGAGGCCGTCTTACAGGCCTCGTGAGGTGTTGTCTCCGTCTTCAGTATCATGTTTTCAGAGGAAGCAAGGTCATACTGGAGACAGAGTTAAATGTGTTTTCCCACCATGTACAGAGTATGTAAAGCAGAGAGGGACATCTGCAGTGTTCAGGTTAATGTGGTGGATGAATATATGGAACTTTACATTCAGCTTTGATGCAGCAAAAGCCACCCGGGTGGAACTGAAGCTGGGACATGTTGGTGAGCTGGAATACATCTTAGACCACCTGAGATGATTTTCTAAAGATGCTGTTTATTTTTTCCTTTTCTAACTCTATTTCCTTCATGCACTTCATTTGCATCTCGCTACTGTTACTATTTCCGTTCTGCAAAATGTACCGGCATGGCTGATTTCCGGTGGGATTAAAGTCATGGAGATGTTGTGGGAAAAAAAGGAAATTATACCTCCCCCCGTTGTCTGGCATACCCCTGCCTGATAGTGCTGAGGGAAATGGGAAAACAGATGTTATTTTAAGAACACTGCTGGTTCCATTGAGGATGCTGAACATAACAATGATATATGCATACAGTATATTAGTTTAATATGGTAGATGTAGCAAAAATTTTAGAGTCGTGTTTCCGGTGATAAGACAAATATATGTTCAATATGCACTTACTTTACAAGTCAGGTTTAGACTCCATTGTCTCCTGTAGGATATATCTTTCTCTTTAGCTTTTGATTTATTAGATCTCTGTGAGCGTGGACCAAACAGTGAAGCTGTGGTCCATAAAACCTCAACAATTAGCTGAATGATGCTTAATCGCTCTGTAGAGCGGAGGGAAACTGCACACTTGGGTCACAATTCTCTCTGGACTCATCACGATGAGAGACTTCTTTCACATTACACATAGTTTATTTGACCAATTGTTAATTCTCCATTCAGTGTTTCTTTATGTGTCTGTATATGTTTAGAGGAATTTGTTCTGTAGCTGCGTGTGAGGTTTTGCTCGAATCAGCACATACTGTCAAACAGTAATTTAGTACATATACACAAATGCTAACAAGTTATCTTATATGCATTCATTACATTTGGAAGAAGATAGATGTTGTCAGAGTTGGATTATATAATCTGTTGTGTCTGTTTCCAAACAAAAGCACGGAGATTAAAATCTAAAGCCAGCTGGCTCATGGAGATCAAGAGCAGGCTGCAGCAGCTGGTGCAAGGAAGACTCCGGATCCTTTTGCCAAAGTTTCGTAAGAAACAGCTCAAGGCAACTGCATTTAAATTCAACGGTCGAACTCTGTTTTATTTACAGGGTGGAGGCCACCGTGCAACAGCTTGCATTCTAATCAAGTAGTTCCAGTAGCATAGAAATTTACACCTCAAGGTTTTATTGTTGCTTCTTTTCTTCTCCTTGCTATACAAAAAGATAACAGCCGCTATAAAATCCCCCTCAACGTATCCTTCCTGGAAACCTGACACTCTTTACTATATAAACCTGCACTAACTCGTTCACACACGACCTCAGTCCACAAACTGGGCAGAATAAGACGATCACTTCGTCTTGCATGCCGCAGCTTGCAGCAGCCACCATGAGTTTCAATCACCAAGGGCTGTTAATTAAAACAGTTTGGTCTGATTATAATTTCTAAACAGGAGCTCCATCAGTGACTGTTGCTAAGTAACTGGTGAGTCATAGCTGGCTGATCTTATACATATTGTGCTCATGTCAGTTTTTTTCACTCTAGCGACGTGGCTGGCGCGCTGAGGATAACTGGTTCAGCTTGGTTTGTGTCTTTTTAAAATCTCATCTTCATTATGTAGCCTGTCACCTCTAATAGTTCCCTTCGACACTGCTAATGACCTGCACCTGTTTGTGTGATCATGTGACTTGATGGGCTGTCTCTGTTCAAATATCACGGTAAATGTTGCTCTGGCAGACACACTCATGGTGGAATGCTGATAAAGAAAAAAAGGCAAAGTGAGCCTCAAAGCGTTCCTTCTTTTCCAGATTTGGGTGGGGCTACATCTACCATACATGAGATTAAATATATCAGCATGTATATTAACGTATGAATGAAGTTGTTGCATAAACTTCCCAAATAAACAGCTTAATACAAATTCTGTATAATGTAGAATAAGATCAAGTCATTTACTGCAAAGACATGATTCACATTATTCTATATTATTACACTGCACCTCATACTATATCTTATATCCCATACTATATAATGTTAATATGTCGTACTATCTTGCTACCATATGTTTCTATTACGCTGCTACATTAATACAGACAGCGGCAGAATCCACCAGCAGACAGTGCAGTGACATTTTAACTGACCGGCATGATTTCCTTTTGTTTTTGTCTTATTTTCCTTGACTGTGGTCAGCCTTCCTGAGGGACTTCCCGCCTTCTGTGGATGTGAAGGTCAAACGGCGTTTTTTACAAAAAACCTCAAGAGGCACTGTTTGCTGCTCGCTCGCATCTTCCTCAAAACAGCAGGTGAAGAAAAAAAAAACCCCTCCCTGCTCAGCTCGATGGGCAGCAAAAGCAAAAACTCAAAATGACGGAAAAAAACCCCACCCGAACCCGGCTGAAGGAGCCAACCTTCCTCAGGATGGTCTTAATCCATCTCGTGTTCCCTGCTAGTGGGTAAACAATCCAACGCTTGGTGAATTTTGCTTCCAGGAAGAGCAGACATGAAATACTTTGGCTCAGATCACATAAACAGTTTGACTTGAGATAAACGTTTAATTTGTTATGTATTCTGAACAAAGTAAATCCACCAGATGGACTGCCATGAACTTTGGTCCAGACATTGACGTCCACCTCAGGATGTATTGTAATCACTTTAGTGATCTCCTGACGTTTCAAACTTTGATGAGGTCTGCTCCTTTGGTTTAAAATTAACTTTGCTGACGTCAGACGACTATAGGGTGTTACATATTTAACTTTGTTTCAGCCACATTTCACTGTAATGAAGGAACAACAATTACACTGAGTAAGTCCAGAAGCACAGGTTAGCGGTGGAATAGCCTGTAATTAAATGCATTTACTCAATTACTGTAGTAGCTTTAAACATGAATCGAGAGTCTGCATTTGAACAGCAGCCTGCAAGCTTCAGTATGATTTAACTCAACCCCTGCACAAACTTTAATTCAGCATCGGATCGCCGTACCTCTACCACAACGAGCTCGGTGCCATTGGGATTCGGCGTCCCCGCTGGCGCAACTGTGTGGTGAGGGAAATAGGGGTTGTCTGGGCCGGTGCAAAGGAGGTAGAGGAAAATAGTGATGTTGAAGGGAAACACAGCGACAGGCAAGTCCCAGCGGTCCAACACTGGGGAGAGACCACTGAACAGGAAGACACTGGAGAAGGGGACAGGGGTGAGAGGATGGAGGTGCAGAGCATTTTTTAAGAAATGGACCTTGTTTACAGACATGTGTTGTGTTCATACGTTGTGAGTGAAGTGCAAGCACTCCTGATATATGCCATTGGGTGTTGTGGTGAGAGGAGGACATATTTCCTTAACCTTTAGTCCTGAAATGTGTGCAAAAGTCTTAATATTTGCAGGTTTATTGAGTTAGTCATTCATCAATTTCTCGTTTTTCCTATTGGGTGTCAAAAAATACTGGAAATATCAGCTCAATGTGGCATATTCAAATTACTGGAGATAAAATACCTGAATGCTTTTGGTGTGAAAATATTTGTATTTTCAACTTTATCAGAGTTGGCGAAGTTAACCAGGCATACATTTGCCAAACCAGTCTGTTAAACTTCATCCTTGAAGCCTTCTTCAGGAACAAGGAATGGAAATGTCACCCCTTGTGGCTGATACTGAGAAAAAATAACCACTGCATCTGAGCTTCTCACCTTCCATTAAGTATTAGTATTAAGCCTACCAGTGTCCTAGCATACCTCGACAAACAATGCAAAGGTGACATTTAAGATTTATTAAGTGTTTTCAAACAGTGTTCTTAATTTTTACAAGACTTCAGGGATGAAGATTAACTTATTGGTTTGGCAAATATTCAGCTAACTTTGTTAACTTACTGTTGAGCACAGTGGAAGAGGGACTACAGTAATACGACTCTTTTTTCCATATGTGCTTTGGAAGGTGAGGACAAGCAATGTCCTGCTGTCACCAGATTGCTGTTTTAAAAGGAAATAGAAAAAAAAAATACTTTGTTGTTTAGTTTGAGTTATTGGGTGCCTGCCATGCCTGTTAAGCTACAGTACGAGCAGTGTGTGTGTATGTGTGTGTGTGTGCATGAGTGTCTTACCACGTAGCTGACCCCAAACAGGCAGGCAGCAGCAGCCACCAGTACCAGTCTCCAGCCGAGCTGAACTCTCCCATCAGCAGAGACACCAACATGCCGTTAAAACCGTGGTGACCTCCCGACACCTCAGCACTACACACACATGCAGAGCAGGAGGAGTCACGTATCACAACTACTTTTGCTTTTTTCTCTGTAACACAGTGATGTAAGCTAACATGAGAAAATGATCAAAACACACATTAGCTTAGTTTGTTACGGGTTCTCAAGAAGCAAACTGTTCAGTGTTTTAAGGAGCAGAGACCTCTGGATGACACTAAATGTATTCAATGTGTCAGACTTAAAAAAAGTCGGAGCCCCAGTTCAGATGGGATTATTTTCAAAACCATAAAACAAGGTTGCATATTAGCATATTATACTGTGCGTGGCATAAATATTGGGATAGGATCTAAAATAAGGCACTGGCAGGCAGTGGGTGTGGGTGAATGCAAGGCTATCAGTCATGGAGCTGTTATTCTCATGAATTTTAAGTAGAACCCTCTAGCTGTAAGGGTGAGCAAATTATAGACTTGTGTTACAGGGTCGGCCTCTAAGCAACAGCAAAGTTTTTACTGAGGATTCGATTATTTGAAAGGGACATTTTTCTGGTTTGTGGTTTTAAAATACCCAGCTCATGAAAAATGTACAAATATGCTCTTTCTTGAGGTTCTATCTGTTTCTATATATAATCATATCATTCCACCTGTCATGCCCTATGACCACAGCTGTTAGCGTAGAGGCCAGTACACCCAGAGTTCCCAGCAGGCCCTGCCAGGGGGAGGCCCAGTACAGCGCCGCCAAGATGAGAGCACCGCTCAGCGGGTTATTGGCTAGAATCACCCGGGCCACCCCTCTCAGTCCCCACACCACCAGCTGCAGCACAAACAACTTGTCTGAGGACACAGAAAGACAACATTTTACATATTTTCCTTGGCAGCATTTCCACTGAAACCTGTTGGGGAAAGCAATATTTTCAGCTCTTTTTTTTCCCCAAATGTAGCAAAAAAAAAAAAAAAAAAAAAAAAAGGAACTTAAGAGGCAAACGAAACTTGTTTCTCAGTTGGGTTTCTTGGTGCAACTACAGGGTTTTCTAAGAAGAGTCATGATGGGAGTTTAATGATGTTCTGTTTTATGTTGGAGGAAGAGCTCTGCAGCATTCACCGTGGGAGTTGTGTGATGATTCCATCTGCATATTTTAAAGGCCGTGTAAGCATTTCAGACTCATTTATTTATGATTATGGCAGTTTAACACATTCCAAGTGTTTGGGAACTTCTTGTTTTTGAAAAGTATGGCTATTAATCACACTAAGAGAAAGCTGAATTATGCATTTCCTCAGCACATTTGATAAAGGTCATCCAATATATTACATTTTATACTTGGGTTCACATCAGGAGTAAAAACATTTTTTGGGGTGTAGCAGTGTGTTGTGAAAGTTTTCCTACCCTGCATGTACGTATCCAAGTGCTCCATGTCCCCAGTACACAACAGCAGACTGTTCAACACACGCTGACTGAGGCTGGCAGGGCGCCCGCTGGCCTCCTCCATCTCTGCTTTGGTATCCATCCGCATCCCCGCAGCTGCTGGACCGCACCGCTACAAATGTGATGAATATGCTGTTGTAATGTTGGAAAAATCCCAGAGCTCCTATGTACTTGCTGTGTCTTTTTGTTCTTTTGCCTCTTGTTTGTTCTACTGATGCTTGTTTCTCAGGCATCCCCTCTCCCCTTTTCCTCCTCCCCTCTCTTTCTTCTCTTAAGGGGTTGACTTATAAAATGGTGGACCGGGTAACGTATTCACTAACTTTCAACACATGCTGGAGAACAAAGTCCAACATCATCAGGACTTTGTCAAGGAGAGGAAGATTGGTCCATCCCTTGTCACCTCCCTCCTTTGTCTTCCCTTTCCCTCCTCCATTCACTTCCAGCCTCTCTGTAATGTCTCTTCACCTATAGTTTGTCCATTTAAGTTACTCATCCACTTTTTATTGCGGCGCACACGTGTTCTCCTCTAATTCACTTCTAAGGCCATTGGTGGGCATCGTGTTATCTCAAGTTTTTTCCAGAAAGCACAATATATAACTCAGCTATCCCTGCTGTGCTGTCCTCTTTGAGAAAACAGATGTCAGGAAAGTAAAATACTGTTGACACCAGATTCTTCTGAGTGGCACTTACTTTTGACTTTCTGTTGACATCACTTTTAACAAGCTCCTCACACTGCGTCTGCCTTCAAAGGATTTCTTCCTTCTATTTTTCTACTTTAAGAACAGGTGAGAGCACTTGGAGTTCAGAAGCAGTGTGTTTGTGTGTGTGTGCATGCACACCTGCAACTCTACCTCTTCTCCTTTTTGGAGTGACACCGAACTCACTGAGTGAAAATGCTTTAATTTCTCCTCCACTTCAGTAAGACAAAAATGTGACTTCCGCAAAGCATGTGCATCTATGTGTGCACCTGTACTTGTGTGTGTACGTGAATGGCCATTGGTGCACATCCATTAGCGTGCTCAAAGTGCAGCAAGAGAAAGGCAATAACAGCATGTCAGATACCATCACAGAGAGAATCTTTTCATTCTGTCTGAGCTGGAGCAGCAGGGATTCAAAAGGCCTTGTTTTTGCAGGTGGAAATTGCTGTGCCATTCAAGAGCCCCTGACAGCTCATCTCTCTCTTTCTCTCTATCCATTTTTTATTTGCTTCAATAAATACAGCCCCTTCCTTCCATCTGTGTCTGTTCCTCAGCCCCTTCCATCAATCACAGACAGTGAAGCTGGGGAAAAGAGCAACAGATGGACTAACACACACGCTAGAGTGAGCTGTAATGAGAGGAAGAGATGCAGGTGAATTTTTGAAGATTCCACTTTGACCTGCAAATGTATTGGTTTTGTTAAGGGAAAACACACAAACTCAGCCATACATATACAACACAGTAAGGGATGACGCCATACTGCAGCTACAGTTACTTTTTCTATGCATGTTGTGTGTCTGTTCCATTCCAGACATATAATAAAGCAGGGGTGCAATCAGGGGTAAGGGGGCTCACTTGGAGTAGTATCAGGTATCAGGGTGTAGTTTATAATATTCCCCCTTGGTGGCACCCCTGGACATATTCAATCATTGAACACATCACACTAACCTCTGCATTAACTAGAACTGCTTCGTTAGCGAGGCGTCTGAGGTCAGATGGCAGTGATGATGATGATACTCGCAGCTGGTTTTCCTGGTTTGGGTCAGTCATGAGCAGAATGGAGTCTTTGTGAGAGTCAGTTTTGAAAAGAGTTGCTCACAGTAGCAGGTTGTTGCTCTGCAGCACAATAATTTCATGTTGTAGGTTCTCAGACACCTCAGCTGGTTCCACATTAAACAGCATATCCAGATGTCACAGCAAGGCAAGGCAAATTTATTTGTATGGCACAATTCATACACCAGGCAATTCAAAGTGCTTTACAGAAGCATAAAAAAAACATTAAAATTATACACTTCAAAGAAAGAAAGAAAGAGATAAGAGAATAGAAAAATAAAAATGAAATACAATTAAAGGAAAATTAAAAACAGAAGCCAGTAAAAGACAATAATTTAGCATTTAGAATGATTAAGAAGTCATTGAGCAAATATATTTACTTTAATTAAAAGCTGTAGCTAATAATAAAGTTTTCAACAGCAGGCTGTTGGTCATGCAGAGCAGGAAAATGCAGTGTTTCTCTTTCCAGTTGCCACAGCTTTAATTTCACTTCAGATGATTTCTCATTTGAAAGCAGAGAGCTGAGAAGCTGCTGGAGCCTTAGGGTCAGCTCTGAGAGGTTCTTGGTAATGTCCCTCATGAAGGCCAAATCACTCAGACGCTTGCTATCACCAAGTTTCCACGTCAGGTTTTCCTTCATCTCTATGAGTTATTCCAGACAAACTGACACTTTGGAAATTCTCCTTCTGAATGCGGTTTTAGCTTCTTAGCTATTAGCTCGCTTAACCACAAAACTCTCCTGTATAACACTGTCTCTGTCAGAGTGTGGACACACTGGCTTGTCTCCTACTTCAATTAAAATGAATCTTTGTTAATTTTTTTAAAAAAGTGCATCACTCTGCATCTACTCACATGTAGCGCCATGATGCAGTGATGTGTATCAGTTTGCAAGTTCTTCCAAGTTCCAGTTCCAAGTTCTTCTGTGAGAGCAGACCAGCAGGACACTGACAAAGCACGTGTGGGCAAGGCACCAGAGCACAACAGGGACAACACAACCAATTAGGTATACTGAAGGTAGACCAGACTAAAACTGACAGGGTATTTAGCATTAGCTTCAGGTCTGGTTGATATCACACAGCAAGGCAGGCGATACAACGAATACTGGTAGCAACCTGGGTGCTTATATGCTGACTGAGCTCTTGATTGATTGACTGTTAACACTTGTGCAGCTTAACAGGTGAGACTGGTTCAAAGGAGGAGTGGCACAAGAGGAGCAGCGATTAATTGCAACTGCAAATGTCCCAACATGTCATGTCAATAGAGCAAACGGTAACTGAAAAGGCAAAATGCAAAGCAAACCATCAAGCTTATGCCTGAAACACCATTGTGAACCTGGAGATTGAACCCAGGACCTTGTACATGCAAAGCACACACTGAAGAGTGATGCACTGGATGAGTGCAGTGCATGTTGTCTGCTTCAAAATATAGCAATCCACCAAAAGCATCAAACTCCACGAGAACCGAGCAGCACAGATATATTAGCAACTGTTAAGAACTTCAAAAGGACATTTGCAAGTATTATTTCACTAACCTCAGGCTGAGTTTAAACAAATAAAAAAAAGATAACAATCGAAAGTAATATAAGCATTTGGATCAGTTCACACAAACTCCCCAAAGCCTCTAAAATATCTAATTACTGAAGTGGCTGAAAAAATCCAATCTTCAAAGCAAATGAAGCATGAGGCCCTGATAACATCACAAATGAGGTGCAGAAATCGCAGCCCATCTGGACTTCAAGATGCGATTGTCACACTGTTCATCATGGTACTTAGCTACAGAGTTTTCCCCGAAGTCAACACCAAAGGGCTTCTCATTTTAAAACATTTCCTCGCTGTGTAAACATTGAATTACTGAAACTCCACAGAAGGCGGTCGGAGTGTGAGAGCGGAGCACACATGAAACAGCCTGATAACACGGGTGATTACGATGATATCTGGAGGAGTGATTGAAGAAAAGAGGGAGAGAAACGCGAGCAACCGTTTCCTTTAGTGTCCATGATGATAAACACTTCTCACATTGTTCTTTTACTACCTTTCTGTCTTTCTTTCTCCCCTCCTGTGGTGAAATGTATGCTGGAAGCAGGAAAACACACTCACACACACGCCACTTTAGATTAACATGATACTTGATAATTTAATTAGAGTTTCCCACAGCACTGGAGAGTCAGTGTCAGCTGCTAAACAACTTCCTTCCTTGTCTGCAAAATACTGACATACCAAAGTTTGACCCATCATTACAGAAGACACACACTTCCTGTCCAGAACACTTGTGCATGACTGGAAGTCAGCAGGTGTCTATTACAAATTTGAGTTTCAACATGAATGAAAACTAACTTTTACGCTCTCATAGTAACCAGAAACAGCTAAAGGAAAACAATAATCTCCCTCTCCGGCTAATAATGTGTTTTACTTATTGTTGCTGATCTTCAGTGTGTAGAATGACATATGTGCATAGTTTGCATGAGCATAACATCATGATGTCAGTTGTGGTCCACTATGCAACCACTGGATCTGAAATGATACGAGCAGGAGGCTGAAGTGCTGACTTTGAGCACGCTGATGGGTTAACAGTGCAGTTTTGTGTGTATTGCTTGTGTGATGCTTTTCATAGTGCTAAATTGGCCATATTGTATGAAATGGTGCATCAAGCCATCTAGTTGGCTGTTGTGCTAAGATGACTTTGATGCACCTGAGCCCACCGTGGCGAGCTGACTGACTCATTCAGACAATACACGGCAACAGAAATGCACAACCTGTTCGTCCATCACTCCTCCACCTGTCACAGCTCAACGCACAGTCAAGGGGTTGCTTAATGAGGCAGCGACTGTGGTGTCAGTGACATCGAGTTACAAGAGCACCGGCGGGAAGATATTCATTGTCTGCTAATGTGTGTCATAGACTTCAGACAGACACTGACTGCAAAGTAATGGCCACTTGATATAACATACAATTCATTTATTTAAGTTAATGTTATCTTCATGGTTTTTGTCTCCTGAAGTTGGGGTACTGTATAGAAAAAGGGCTACAATAACTACAATGTTTAATCTGCAATCTAATTTGGAAGTGCACAATGTTAAAGCAGATTTTAACAGCATTGTAACCTCATAGTCATTGTTTTAGTTCAGATCCAGAGTGCTGCAATGTGGAGCCAACACAAGAATAAAAGGCTCATTATCATAATCCTCTTTGACTGCCCTGATTAGTCACCCTCTTCCACATTGACAATTAATTTTCTCATCGGAAATGCTGACTGTGAACTATGCAAATACACACACACACACACACACACACACACACACACACACACACACACANACACACACACACACACACACACACACACACACACACACACACACACACACACACACACACACACACACCCCACACACACACACACACACAGGGACAGAAATTATAGTGAAGCTGATCAGTGGATCAGTGAATCTTGCTTGGAAGTTGTATTTGATTTGTCTTGGCCTGCGGGTGATCTGACCATGACCTGCTCCTTGCTCAAGAGGGTTTATTTTATTTCATTTTATTTTATTTTATTTTATTTTATTTTATTTTATTTTATTTGGCCTCACCTTAAACATTTCAAAACAGTAAAAAAAAAACCAAAAACATAAGGCAGAGACAAAGACGCCTGTAAGCAAGAACAGAGATAACAGAGGCTAGTCTGCATACAGACTGTGTGGCAAACAGGCAGTGTATCCATAGGGCTGTGAACACTGGGGAACTGACTGGATGATTGAGAACAGGTGGTAAGTGAAACTAGCAGAGAGCACAACAAAGACAGGAAGTAAACATACAGAAATGCATAAAGAAGGCTCCTCTAGCAGGCTATTGGACAGGCTATTCATCAGCCTTTTTATGATGACATTTTGCACTTCTAACGTTCTCAAACGCAAACACAAGTAGCTGCATTTTAAGCAAACACACTGCAAGAAGTTTCATTTTGTGTTTATTCTGGCAACCCCTGTGTTTCCTGGAGTGAAGACTGCCTTTCCAGTGAAATACTCCACCACCTCTCATTAAGATCTTAATCTGGCTACTGCATGCATTTGTTTTGGAAGAAAGTCAAAGAAAGTCAAAGCTCATTTTGATACTATTTCCTTTCAAATCCTGCAGTCCTCTCCCATCTGTTGAATGTCTGTTTTTGCTCGTGCTCTTTCACAGTCCCTTTTAGCTTTTTTTTTTTTTGTTTCTTCTTTAATCAGTTCTTTTTTTCTCTCTCTTTGCTGATCCTGCTCCATTATCATCCATAACCACAAAATGTACTGTCAAAAATAAAATTCTCCTGGCGAACATACTACTACTACAACCAGTCTTCTTGCTGATGGTCTCATTTGCTTATGTAGCTCATATAGAGGCATCAGTATTTAATTGAAACTGCTTCATAACCAGTTCAATACTTCTTGTAGCTGCTTAACATGGACTTCTCGGGCATGAGTATCATTGCAATAGGCTCTTCTTCTTCACAGTCTATTAGCAAAAGCATTGGAGAGCAGTGGAGAGCCCTCTGCGTGATGAGTGGAGCTTTCTCCTTCATGGCCTTCTCACCATTCTTGCAAATCACTCTCTTAGTTCAGTGCTTGTTGCCACCTGTTGCCCTTTATCTTCTCACATTTGCATATCCATATTTATATATGTGTGTGTGTGCGTAGAGTGTGTCACAGAGTGGTGAACCCCTTCCCATCTTCACTTCAGAAGGGCTCAGCCTCTCTGTGACGCGCGTTTTATACCCAGTCATGTGACTCACCTGTTGCCAGTTAAGCTAATTGACTGTGAGATGTTCCACCAGCTGTTTTCTTTTAGCATTTCACAGCTTTTCCAGCCTTTTGTAGCCACTGCCCCAATTTTTTTGCTGGCATCATATTCTAAAAAAGGATAATTTTCAAAAAAAAAAACAAAAAAACAATAGCATTTCTCAGCTTCAACATTTCATATGTTGTCTTTGTACTACTTTCAATTAAGTATGCAGTTTCAGTGTTTTGAATTAGTTTTTATAATTTTGACTCCTTATTTGACTTGCTGATTTTCACTTTGTTTCTGTAGATTTCATATTAATTATCTGATTAAGTGTATATTTTATTGTACATAAAATCTCTGATCTGATTCAGGATGATGTTAAACCAGCGCGTCACTCACCATGTTTGTGTCTTATTTCCTCAAACCAAATCATGAAATCTAGAGAAACAAATTTTTACCCAGTAGATACAATGACTTGGGAATTATGATGATCAAATATTCATATTTACAACATTTAAGCAGCAAACCTTGCAGCTAATACGTATTAGCTGCAGTCTTTTCTCACTCACACATACACACAAAGCACATCAATTTCATTTTTAAAATTGATTGTTTATGCTGATTTTCTTTGAATGTGTTTTCTTGCATGTTTGTGTGTCCATGCATGCTCTTTTTTGTGTCATAGTCATTGTGTATATTTTGCATTAGAACTCCAAAAACTCACTTCCGGCCAGGGACTGATTGCACAGCCACAGTAAACATGTTTGGAGAGCTACGAGGAGGATTTTAAATATAGTCCTCTCTTGTTCTGTATTTCTGCGCTCCCTTGTTTGGCTTTGCAGAAATGACGAATACTAAACCTAATCCAATCAAATTAACATACAACGTGAGAGGAAGCAGATAACGCGGAGGCGGTGAGTGACTGCTGTGTGTTTATGACTCACCACCTGAGACTCCAGAGCTCCTCACCATCCTCAGAAACACCAGCTGTGTGTTGTGCCTATGACTGCGTGGTGGTTTAATTTAGACATGAACCCATTTAACCACACTGACATCAGGGCTGATGTCGATGTCGGCTCTAGCTAAGCAAGCAATTACAAATTCCAGCTGAATTTTCCACCAAAACTTTGATTACATTTTAAATTACCTAATTCGGATCAGACTATGTAGCTGCAAATCTGTCTGCAAGTGGCTCCAGGCTGCAGGGGCAGAGACATAATGGCCTGTTTGCCCATAACAAGTTTTATGGGGTATATGTGCCAGGCTCCTTCTTGGCTGGGTGCAGTGAGGTTTCTAAATGATATAATATGTTAAACAGTGAGCTTTGGAGGTGCAAGTAGGAGGATTCTTTTCCCTGTGTTCAGTCTTTATGCTAAGCTAAGCTAACCGGCTGCATATAAGGATGCAAGTGGAATCAGTCTTCTCATCTAACTTGGGGGAAAAAAGTATTCCCAAATATCAAACTACTGCTAACTTCCTCAAAAGGAGCATGTCACCCGGTCGTCACCGTTTCATCTAGTGTCTGAATGAAACTTGTGGAATGTTTGATTGGACACTCTTTGTGTTTGCTCTATAAACATCCCTTGTTGTTTTTTAGCAACTTGCAGTCACTTTAGCCTTGTTTGTTTAGCAGCGGAATGACCTCAAAGGTTAGAAAAGGAAATGATCAGACAAATGGCTAGTTCACCCTAAAGGAAATAATCAGCTGCTCTGTTTGACTTCTATCTATTGCTGAAATGGAGTTTCTGCAGCAAAGTTAACATCAACTCGAGGCTCCTTTTCACTTCCCAAGATTTGGAGATTCAGCAGCCAGATTGAACCAGATTCTTTTAGACAGTTTCCAAAATAATCTAGACTGAAGTGCCGCTGAGCAAACTGAAACTATAGAAGGCTATGTGAGCTTTGAGGTGTCAGTGCTAAACCAGCTTTAAAGCATAAACCTAAACTCGTATGCAAATGAAAGTAAAATGAATGGAAGCTAAATTGTTCTCAACCAGTTGAGGACATTAACCTGCTTTGACATTTAAAGATGAGTCAGCAAAGTATCAAGTAGCCTGATGGTTCCCGCTTCATTCCTTCACTTGGGAATCCCACAGTGTATTCAGTTTCCATCTTTTTTAATGTGTCCTTGAACATGACACCAATCAGTAGTACTCTGGCCTCCCCTGTGAAACCCATAAATGTTTGATGCTCTGTGGAATTGACCACACAGTTCAGTTTGTTGGTGCTCTGCTCATCAAAGATGTCAAACATTAAAACTTTTAGTTTACCACTTCTCCTCTTCAGTTTTTCCTTATTTTGTTTCACTTCCAGTTGCATTTGATGAGTAGTAGCTGTGTCAGGTGCATAGCCTGTATAATGTTATGAATTTTGTCTTTGTACTGAAGGTATGACAGGTCATCCCTACCATTTCTCTGTCTATTGAAAGGACTAGACTTTGATTGAAGTGTTTACCCCTCAATAACTCAATAAGCCAGTATCTGAATCTGTGCTGTTAGGAATTTAGACTTTACTGAATATAAACTATTTATGCTTTATCAAAAACATCTAGCCATTTTTTGTGGCCCTTCAAGGCTAAAACCCTTGATATGAATTCCTTGATCTTAAAATAGTTCTTCACTGAGTTTATGTCAGCTGTTTGATCACTGGCTGGGAAAACAGCAATTCCGGGTGAAAGCTTGACAGGCAGTTTGGGATGCTTTTCCCCAAAAGGCTGCATGTTTGATCAGCAGTTTATCTTCCTCCCTCCGAGCTGCCGCTGAAAAATAAAGCTGAATGGAAATAAATAAAGAATGTGAAGCATGGCTGGAGAGAAAACTAACATCTGTCATTTGGGCTTTTTCTTTATGTTTTCATGTAGTTTGACTTTTTTATTCATATCACAAGCAATATGAATCCAAAGATGTGAAATGAGAACAAAGTTCTTGCCTCAATAAACAATTTTTGTCCTTCATTTCAAAACCCATTTGGGAAGTAAACAAGAGAAACAAATGGAGGGATGTGAAGACAATTTTATTACCGAAGTTTATTGCCAGAGGAGGATGGGATGACAAACAACTACCACACTCAATGTAGATATTCTGGCACTGTTGAACCAAAGCCACAGCTTCTAGACCATAGGTATAACAAATATCCTTGTAGCCTTCAGTCAAGTTAAGCTTAGCCTTGTTTGGGATTGTCTCATAATAGCGTCCATCCATTGCATCTTTGGATGGTTCCATAGAAACACTCAAGGAAATGGCTCTGCATCAGAAGTGGTTAACGCTCTCTGAGGCCCAGCGGCTGAAAACAACCACTGCTTTTTAACAACTGGTGGGGACAACACTGAAAGTGGCTGTTTTTGTCCCCAAGGAACATCAACAACCCCATTCCACACATCCATTCTAATGTACATTCACAGTACTTTGTATATATTAAACAATAAATTCCCAAAAACAATGTTTAGTGATTACTCCTGTCACTCCCTGAAAAGAAAACTCTTTTTCTTCTTAATTGATTACACGTTTGATTAACCCCAGCCCGTGTCACAGCATCTACTCATGTATCTTCATCCAGCTACAAATATCTCAATTACAGAAGCAACATGTTCTTGTGTGACCTGGTTTCAAAACCTACACTGTTCCTGTGGGTCTAAAAATATAATTTGCCCTTTTAGCAATTGTATAAAGGCATGACCACGTCATAACATGGCTTTACTGTAGATATCCATGACATGTTTCTGCAGAACACCACGTGAAGATGATTTAATCTGCAGTGGCCCAACTTTTTGCTTCCTTAGAGAGTGACGTGGTTGAAATGAGTGGCACTGCTGTGCCAAACCGGTCGATAACCCACCTTTGTCCCTCCAGCTGCTGAGCAATTAACCAGCAGCAGCAGATGAAGACAAGAAATCATTAGAGAGGCTAAGCCCTAACGATCAACTCTGCATGTGTGTGTGTGTGCACTTGCTGTCTGTGTATGTGTATCTCTTCCTATGTCAGGAAACGTGTAGGTTGAGCTGCCATCAACACAGAAAATCATTAAACTGTGCTCTGCGTCTTTAACTCTGGGTACTCTCCATCCATCTTGATGCAGTGCTGGATCTGATGCAGCGTTGGAAACTCCATGTGTAGCATTTAAAGTGGCATGCAAAGTGCAGTATTTAACGCCATATGACTACTTCAGGAGCATAAGGGTGAGAGATTTTGCCAGCTATCCCGAGGGCCTTTTCCGTTGCATTTTAATATAGTAGGAAAATACTAATTTCTATCTTTTCAACACCTCTGGGATTGAGCTTCAGCACATTCACACAAGCAAAATCTCTGCCTTCCTTCATTCAGTTGGACTATGCCTGCGCTGTTAATGTCATTTGTGCTCCAGACAAACCAGCCCTGACCCTCCACTAAGCCCACAACAGCTGCCTGTCTCTGGAGTTCTTGGCCTAGACTTACCCGCTCAAATCCAGGTTGCCTCTACTAAATCTGAAGAGCAAGAAGTGGAGGAGGCTGGATTAGTGGTGTCAGCGAGAGAGTTAGGGACTGCAAAAGAACTATCAATTTGTGCACTTGATTTACATCCACGCAGACAGAGGATTTTGTTTTTGTGGAGAAATTTGACAGTCTAATCCAATTAGGATGAGCTGCTTAACCTCACAGTGCCTTTTTTTTGCACCTTAGCTGAGAGTCTGAAAGTGTACAATCTAGTTCGCTTTGAATTCTATGCAAAGTAGGTTGTGGCACAAACAGCTTGCAAAGAGCCTCTTATGCTCCAGCTGCAGATCCACTGAGCCCTGCACCCCTGAACTCCAAAGAGCCCTTTAAAACTGAAGTGTTCTCTGATCCGAGCTGACCTCCATATTGTCTGACCTCTCTGCAATCCATTTGATGACTGTGACCTTGCGTTGTGAAACTCAGGGTTTAGGTAAAGCATCAGTTCTGAATGGCCACAAACATCACTGTCATCATGCTAATGTGCTACAATAATTTAGGGAGGTTTGTTTTGACACTGAAATAAAATGAACTTTGACTCAGCTTTATAAAGTATAGGTAATGATTCACACTGAATATTTTTAGTTAAATTAACATAATTTGATTCATAACTGACGCCTACTCATTGCCAACAAAGCATGGAATTTCCTGCAGTGGGAGCCATCACTGCAGCAGCCACTGCAAGCATTTACACTGTGCTCAGCACATCACAAAGTCTGCATTCACTGGTAATATAAAGTGTATAACTGTCTACAGTAAAACAAAAGAACACCAACAAAAATGCGGGAATACATAAAAAGAGACTTGTGTCCATGAGTCTTTTGCCCTGATGCATGCTGGGAGGCTTCCCTGGGACGCTACAGTTTAAACACATACAAACAATGACATTATGTAGGTTAACCCACCCTAATTACATATTTACAATATTACTGATGACCTCATTCACAATCATTATCCATTCCACATGGTAAAACCATCATTACATTGTAAATTAATTCAGTCGTTATACTTTATTTCAGAGAGAGTGAACTTCTAAGTCTTTTTTAAAATGAAATACTCTTAGATTGTGAAAGTAATAAAGTCAAATGGGTGTCACTGCTTTAAGCAACATAATCACATTGTCAGTGAAATCATTAGATTCTTTGCACAGTAAATAAAAGTGACTATTATGATAGTCAACGATCAATATCAATGAGGGTTTTCCTCTTATGGGATATCAGTGCAAACGCTAATGGAAAATATGAGACAATTAATTATTCAGTATCGTAAATGAACTTTTATGACTCATCTCTGACTGACTCAGAGTATGCAAGGAAAGCACTGCTGCTCGCTGGCACTGTCGTATATCACACCAAACAGACTCACAGCAGAGTCTTCTGAATTAGTAGATTGATAATACACCATTGTGTGTGTGTGTGTGTGTGTGTGTGTGTGTGTGTGTGTGTGAGAGAGAGAGAGAGAGAGAGAGAGAGAGAGAGAGAGAGAGAATGTCGTTAGTGGTTATGTTCTCTATATCCATCTTAAGGTCATTGCAGTGCAGTGTCTTGGTAAGTGAGTCATGTTGTAGCATCTGAGGTCAGTGATGTCAATACATCTCTCAATTGTTTCTTAGGGGCCAGGCAGACCCTCTTCTATTTCTTTTGTCACTTATGCATCAGTGATTAGTCTTTGTAAAGTAACAGACATCTCTATGTATGCTTCATGTCTACATGAAATGCATAATTCCCCGAATTTTGTTTTCATAAACTGTCAACTGTCACGTCTATAAGTCACAGAGTGAAGCCAGCAACGGTTTCTCATTTGGCTGGTGGCTCAACAAGATCATGACTTCTTTCAGTGTGTGTACCTTTGCCAACATAAATTTAATGCACATTTTCTCTGGGTGGCTCAGCATGATCACATAGTGGTGAGTTCAAGGCCTAGCTGATGCAGAATGAACATCTTCCACCCTCTCAGGCATTGTGCTGTCTGAATTAGAGACATGTCAACATTTAATGATGACTTTTGTCATCATCGGACAGTTCTGCTGATGAACTCTTCTGTATTCCTCATTTGTCTTCCTCCTCTTCCTCCTTCTTCTTCCTCCTCAAAATGCCTTATCCCGCCTCAGCAGCTATAACAAAATCATTTGCTTTCCTTCCTGGAAAATAAATGAATACCATACTGGAAAAGATGGATGAGAAGTGACTGACAGTCGATTGAGGATATATGAACTCTGTGGTTTTACAACATGACAAGAGTTGCTGTCAGTGGGAAAGAGAGCAGGGTCAGAGATCAAGGCTGTGTGTGTGTGTGTGTGTGTGTGTGCGTGTGTGTTTGTGTGTGTGTGTGTGTGTGTGTGTGTGTGTGTGTGTGTGTGTGTGTGTGTGTGTGTGTGTGTGTGGGTGGGCCCCGACTGACCACGGGGGATGTGGTGAGAGGGGCAGAGAGAGCAGGGTGGATGGCTGGTAACAAGAGCTGCATATGAAAGATGATGCGGTGAGCACGAGGAGAGGATGCTCTGGCAGAGAGTGGTCGACTGAGAGCCATAAATGAAAGCGGAGAAACGGAGATGGATGCACTGAGAGACAGGAAAAAGTGGGGAGAGGGAGAGGGGGTGGCTTGGGGGAGATCAAAAGGAAGTTTTTCGCTCCCTTCATCTGTCGCCCTGGGCTGTAAAACATCTATTAACAGCACATGAAATTCGCACCAATCTCACATGCTGCGTGTTCACATGTGGTTGCTCTTTTGATCTTCGCCCGCCTTCCTCGCTGCAGACCATTAACCGCACCTTCCCTCCGTCTCTGCGAGCAGCTATGGAAATATAAGGCGAGGACGATGATGAGGGTCTGTCAGACTGGACATTCAATCTGAGAAACTAATTCGACTTTTCATTTTGTGTAAAGATAAACGCCTTCTGCAGCTTATTCTGAATGAATTCAATGGCACATTCACACATTTCTCCAATCCATTTAGATACACAGTCATGGAATTGATTTTCTACTCTGTGTCCACGTACCTCCTATTCTAACTGAGGAAGCACCACAAGAGGCCAAGGGCAAGTTATTGCACAATGCAAAACAGTACACATGATAGAATAGGCCTATTTACTGTGCCATGACATCTAATATTAAGACACTGTCTGCATCAACCTAAACACAACCAGCAAAACATCAATAATGCTGCAGTCACTGTGAGTGGATAGTGCACTGCATGAAGGCCTATTCTGGCAGGAAACAAATGAAATACATTGTCAGTAAACATACCTTCAGTATCAACATTTAGGCGACTTGCCAGGTACATTAATTAATGGCATTTCCTCATTTTGTGTTAAAAAAACCCCACTTAATTTGGTTGTTTCCTTCAAAACGTATTTCCTGTTTTTAATTAGTTGTATAGAAACATAATTTCCAGGAGACAAGGCTCCATGATTGATTGTTGCCAGCCAGGAAATAGACAGGAAATGCAATCAGTCACAGACAGCTTTGACTGGCAGGTAGTCTACAGTATACACAGTATTTTTCACTTCCTAACAAGAATTATTAGTCTTTAGAAACATGCTGCGCCATAAACACACTGGTGTACTGTATGTGACTGAGTCTCATGCCGCTCTTATTTCCCTCTGAGCCTTTTGATCCTCATTTCCACAGCAAACAAGAAAATTATATGACACAGTCTTAATAACATCACTAAACATACAAGTGACTGATGATTTTTCTGCTGCTTTGTATGCTTGTATGTTTTTTTGTTTGTTTTTTTTAACACTGGAGGGATTTGGGACATATTTGGATGAGCCTGAAAAATGCCTGCCAAGTGTTCTCCAGTTACCTGATGTCCTTGTATTTCCTTTGATTTCTAGATGGCTTCTGGTTGTGGGGAAGCTGTGATTGATGCTGCTGGGGAAGAACTTGCCAACGTCTGAAATTTGACAGGATTCCAAACAAGCTTTCACAAATATAGATTAAACAGCAAATAGCATTTGAGCTGTACTTTATTACTGTTTGTTTTCATGCTAAACATTTCTCTAAATTGCTGACACATGCATGGAAAAGTGCAGCTGCACATAGCCCCACATCATGACTTTATTAAAATAATCGCCTAAGTCATTTTTTCAGAAAGCTTTATTGTATGTTAAACTGTCCCATATTGCATTTGTTGCACGTACCATCTTTAATTGCAATTCCTTTAAATGTGTTCACACTGTAAAGGTTTTTCCATCTGAGCTTTTGCTTTGTGACCAGATTAAGATCCCATGGAGATGTCTCACCTCCTCTTGCTTTCTCTCTGTCTGTCTCTCCATATGTCCCCTGAGCTGTGGTCCCTGCAGGAGACACCAAGAAGAAAATGAACCCCTGAGACTGTTCACTATCACCACTGACTGTTGTGTTGTTTAATCCTTCCATTCCTGTTTCCTCACATCATTTTCCTTCAAATGCTGTGTGTTTTTTCTTCCAAACCTCTGGACAAATATTCTGGGCCTCTATTGTTCTACAAAAACAAGGGATAGACTGTCAGAGCTGGGACTTGTTGGTGGAAGCAAAAACTTATCAGTGCAGTTGTGCCAACCTTGTTCTTTCATGCCCATTATCTCACACTGCCTCCTTTCCATATCTGCTGCCTCCTCCGGGCTGACAGAGCGAGCCGGCTCAGGCTGGCCGCGGCATCCGCCCCCTCAGTCTGTCCTTCCCTGCTCCATCAATCTCCCACCTGCTGCCCGGCATTCCTCCTCCTTCTCCTCCAACTTATCTCCCTCCATTTGTTATCCTCGCTCTCTGTCTCTCACGCGCTCCACCACCCTCTTACCTTGGAACTGCTACAGCGCTCTGTTGCCATGGCAGCAAAGGTAATGTGGAGGCAAGAGATCAGTGAACCTGTTTTTAACCTTTTGTTTTTGTGCATGTGCCTAAATCTCACACACACACACACACACACACACACTATCCCCCAGGTGATTGTAGCTTTATAGGCTCCATCTCGTAAACCCGACAGGATCATGTAGTCTGTCTCATTTGCTGCCTTTCTCACAGGCATAGGCACCTGTGGCCTTCATGCCGTTGCTATAGCAACCTATATAGATCCTTTATTCAATTCTTCATTGGTCAAAATGCCCCATGTTGTGTCTTGATTGGCTGGAGGGGTGAAGGGTGCGATTGATTAACAACCCATGACAATATTTTTTGGTTTGGTTTTTTGTGGGTCCACAGGGGGAGATCATTGCTGTTGGTCAGGTTTGTTAACTGTGCTGCACAACACTCCTGATTAATGTTTGACATTCAAGATGAAAAAAGATCATTTTAAACTTCAAATATTGTGAGGACTGGTCTAACATCAGTCTAAAGAAGAAGATTGCCTGTCCATTTATTGAGCTGAGCATGGTCATTTAAAAAGATTTAACATTTTGTATTTAATATTTCTGTTGTTGCCAGCCTTTAATGAACACCATTTCCCATAAGGCCTAGACCAGAGATTGACAAACTGTAAGGCATACACCCCCTCTGTCTGTCCTTCTAGATAGATAGATAGATAGATAGATAGATAGATAGATAGATAGATAGATAGATAGATAGATAACTTTACTGATCCCCAAGGGGAAACTGCTTTGCTACCCGATAAAAATACATACATCCACTTAACAAACAATACAAACAATTCCATACCATTGCACAAAAACAGCTGTATCGACATGATTGGATACTTCATACGACAGAGTGCTCAAAACAAGTGAATTAAATTAATACAGGCAAAGATAAATAAATAAATATACACATCCAGAAGGTAAAAAACAACAAACAACCACTAGTTAGTGATTGTTGTTAAAAAACCTGACTGCTGCAGGAACAAAGGAGCGTCTGAGTCGTTCAGTAGAACACTGAGGCATCACTAACCGCTCACCAAATGAGCTTTTGAGCTCCTTAAATGTATTGTGGAGTGGGTGGTTTTCATAGAGAAGGACTGTTTTCAACTTGGTCCTTGTTCTCTTCTCTATTACCTCAAGCTTGTCTGGGTTAAAAGCAATCACTGAGCCAGCCCTCTTGATCATTTTATTAATCCTGTTCTTGTCGTCAATAGATATGCTGCCTCCCCAGCACAGAACACCATAAAATAAGACACTAGCCAGGATGCCCTGATAGAAGATGCCCAGCAGCCTTGGGCTGATGTCAAAGGATCTAAGTTTCCTCAGAAAGAAAAGCCTAGACTGAGCCTTCCTCAATAAGACCCCAGTGTTTTCCTTCCAGTTGAGCTTATTGTCCAAATGGACACCAAGATATTTGTAGGACTCCACAATTTCTATTTTTTGATTATTAATTGTCACTGGGACAGCCTCCTCTCTTTTCTTCCTAAAATCGATGATAAGCTCTTTTGTTTTACCAACATTCAGCTGTAAAAAATTTGTATCGCACCATTTGGCAAATGAGTGTGCCTCTTTTTTGTAGGCCAGGTCACTGCCAGGCCTAAGCAGACCCACAAGTGCAGTGTCGTCTAAAAACCTCCGTATTAGACAGGATGGCTGACTATGTCTGTAATCAGCAGTATAAAGTGAAAATAAAAAAGGAGATAAAACTGTCCCCTGTGGAGCTCCTGTATTGTTTAAAATGATGTCTGAAGCTTTGTCAAGCCTGACATACTGGGGACAAGCTAGAAGATAGTCTAAAATGTAGTTAATGTAGTTTGGCCTGCTGATTTGGCAACACTGTCAGCAGTTGCAGCGGCGGACATATTTTTAGAGGTCGTGTTGTTCAAGTTTTCTTCTGTATCAGACCAAGCAAAGATGATTTAAGTATGTGCACTGCTGCACTGTTAGATTTTGATAGGAGTTTTTTGTATGCAGACAAAATTGTTAGAATTTGTAAAAATAACCAAAGAAGTGCTGTCGTGGATGCAGGTGGACCTCAGAATATGGCCATTGAACTGCAGGAACACACTGAGAAAGACTGATGAAACTAATGTTCAATAAGAGACTGTATTGGGTTACAAAAGCCAGTGGAACAGAAAGTAATCAAAAACTGAGGTCAAGACTTCAGCTCTCCATTGTAGAAAAATAAAAGTGAGTGTGAGTCAGTTGCAGTTGGTTCACCCACGTGCCCCAAAATATCATTCTTAATTTTTTTTCATTTTTTCATGTTCATTCCCCACCCGACCTTTCTTTCAGTGCCACCATCAGGTCAGCATTCTCTCTTATAATGAAGAAATGCCAAAATATAAACTTCAGATTGCCTTCAACTCCACTATAAACATTTATGCTCCATTCAGAATCAAAACTTTTGAGTATGTTTTTGCAGCCATGTAGAAGTCATGTATTTTGAAAATGAATGGTGGGTTGATAGAAGAATATGTAGTAATATATAGAGGTTATAGCTAACCATGTGGCATGGGCTGCCCAGAATCTGTAGATTTTCATTTCACCCAACACAAAAGCAGCAGATTAGCTCCTCCTTGCATGGCTGCTAATCAGCGAGGCTGCCTGCTGTTTGGAATGAAAGCCTGCAGACTTTCAGCCTTCCACGCTACATGGCTGCCGCCCCCAGATTAACTATATATTCAAATGAAGGAGTTTAATCAGGGGTGCAGTCACATTCTGTTTGTCACATGTCTTAGCTACTGTAACTCCCCAAAAGCAATTGTTTGCTCTCATCAATCAACGCCAGCCTTTTTCCCTTTTTCCGTCTAATGGCTTCAACCTATCAATCTAATTCTCTGTGCTCTCACAACCTGACGAATAGGCAGCCTTCATTCTCCATTAAAATGAGGTAATTGTGTGTGTGTAGGAGGGGCGGGTGTTTATTTGTAAGCATCAAGATTGAGACAGATGCTTAATGTTATTGCCACTTTATAGTCGATGATCAGGGTTCACCAACATTGCTTGTAATAATATATCAGTTTATGTGAAGGATGCATGCAGTATGTGCTGAAAGCTCCCCTGAGTGTGAGTGTGAAATATAAAGGTCTCAGTGAAACTTGTTTAATTGTCTGCCATGAAGGTTGTTTTCACAATGACTCATCCGCTCCATACCACAGTGTATTGCAGACATATTTCTACAGACAGACAGACAGACAGACAGACAGACAGACAGACAGACAGACAGACAGATGGTTTTAAAGAGCAGTACTGTGAGATTAGAAGGGCTCTGGAGGACAAAACAATAATAATTGCGACTCGGAGTGGGTTGAATGCTGCAGTGGAGGGAGCTGAGCTCAGGGCAAAACAAGTAAATCATTGTTATTGAACAGAAAGGGACTTTAATACACTATTACCAGATGTCTATATTGTGCCTGTAGTGATCTCAGTAAGGAGAGATCAATGGCAAGTTACTGAGCTTAGCGAGAGAGAGAATTTGGTGATTAGACTCCATAGGTGTCAAGCATCTTCATTAAGCATGGGCCCATATGGAGGTGGCAGACAGCACGGTATCCACACGGCGCCAAGATGGAGTAAAGCCTGCTGGAAACTCTCAAATGAACAGCTTGGAGGGCATGGCGGTGATGTGAAGGTGGTGGGTTGTGCAATAGTAAGTCCAAAAGACAGAGTGACAGAATTTGCTCTCTCTTTCTCTCTCTCTCTCTCTCGACATGTATGGACACATATATACATACATGCATTTAGATTTTCTTTAATAGCTTTACTTGAAATACAATATATTAAGATGTTAGCATGCTTATAACAGTGTGCAACTTGTAGGCAGAAAAGGATACATGATATTATCATCATGGATTAATGTCTTATATGTATGATATCATGTCTGTGAAAACATGATATCAAAGTTATAATCTCTCTGCTGCAGCGTTCTTATACTTTACAGGATTACAGCTTTGGGCAGTATGGGCAGGAATCACATAGAAACATTTACAGTATGTCCAAACATCATGTCTCATATGATTAAAAAGTAAGAAATTCTGCATTTGGTGGTGTCTTGGTTTTGCTGTCTGTCTGATGTCAGGGTGAAAACACAGCTTTTTACAGCAAAGTGAAGTAATTCTTTATCTTCAGTTGCTGTCTTACAGTGTATTCTCCAGATAATGCCCCCCGGTCCATTCTGTCCTGCTGGGTGAATGTGTGAGCAATGATCACATGAAACCATGAGTTTTGCCTCAAGAAAGGCAGCAAACACTTTCTAATATGGAGTCTTATATAAGGATGTTGTCATCATTAGTAATTCACAGGCCTCCTTTGAAGTTTTGTCACCACACGTAGGCCTTCTCCTTCTCCTGCTTTATCTTTCTGACTCTCTCCTGCTCTTTCTTTATTGTTTGTCCTCTCTCTCCCCCTCTGCACCCCTGGTAAAGATTCAACACTGATAACAGGTTATATAAATATGTGGCTTCTCCACAGTGTTAGTCATGCCTTTTGTTTGTTTCTCCTCTGCTGTCATCACAAAAGAGCAACCCTGAGGAAGAGTGTTAGATGAAGAGAAATATTTGATATCTGAAAAAACTGTGCACTCACAAACAAGCCATGGTCTTCATTATACTGTTGTGTATCGTTGACCCTCAGTTATCCACCAAGACGACTGTCTGCAGACCCACGCACATCAGCTATTCACAGACTCATCTCACTGTATCCCAAACTAACTTACCCCCTGCTCATCTTTCTCATTTCAGTCCCCTTCGCCTTGACTTCGTACCTCAGCATGGTGCTATGTCATCCCTCTCCTCCTCCCTCTGACCATCTATCCACTTCCTCCTCCACTGCTGCAGTGTCATTTGAAAACTTCCCTCTCCCCATTCCCTCACTTCCCCCTGCAGATTGATGTTCTGAGGTGTGCTTCACGGGGTGTATTGTGCATACTTAGTACTTCAAGCTTCAGGTCTGGCTCACAATCAATTTTATGGTGCATTTCAGAGACCAAGAGTCATAAATTCAAGGAAGTTCAGACTTAGCCTAGTTATATGTGGGTGTTTATACATCGTAAAAGAAGACCCAGTTACTCCCAGGTTTGATTGTTTAGCTAACTTAACTACCTGAGATAACGAATGTTATCTTATGACCCATTTAGATTGAAGAGTCTAAGGCTCATTTCCACCTGACACTTCATCAAAATGCTGAATGCAAACTGGCTTTGATTCAATTCAGAAACACAAATATGAAATGTTATGCTAGCGTCAGGCTAAATAACCAAAGAGCATAATTAAGATGAGCAAAATCTACGTTGTTTTTCCTACTCACGTGCCAAGTCTGTAATCTCCGCTAAAAGTCTAATCTAACGCAGCTTCTTTGGTGATTAAGAGTGATGCCTCTTTTTCTTTTTATCACTAAAAACATTAGAGCGAAGCAGCATAAAAAGAGCAGGATGATTTAGAGCAAAGGGAATGCTGTTCAAGCGTGGTGACAAGAGGCATTAATAAGAACAGAGATGTCTGGTTTATCTGATATTTGGTTTATATGCGCTCCTAGAATTTCCCTAATTAGGACAAATCTCTATTTTGTACAAAGTCATACACACACACACAGTCGTATCCTTTTCTGTATTCTAGGCAGACAGACAGACAGACACACACACACACACACACACACACATGCTGCTGTAAGTGATTTGATTTCAGTACCTGCCTCCCGGAATCGACGTGACCTCACTGTGACAGGATCTACAGTAGAGAGGTTACATATTGATGTACATGAAGGCATGTGTTTAAGAAGATGCTCTCTCATTATAGATCCTAAGGGACTGCTCACTGCTGCACTGGCTGCATGCTAATGTACTGTATGATGCTCATCCACATAGCAGTCTCTGCAGCTGCATCAGTTTCACCTGAAGAAGCTGTGAAATAGCTATGAAACCTGAGGTACAGGTGAGTCTGCAGGTCTGGCTTTGTGAGTGTGTGTGTGTGTGTGCGTGTGTGTGTGTGTGTGTGTGTGTGTGTGTGTGTGTGTGTGTGTGTGTGTGTGTGTGTGTGTGTGAAGATGTCAGTAAAGTGGCTGAGTGGTTTAGAAAGGCTGATGAGCCAGTTGTCCTTGTCTGACTCATGAATCAATGCAGAAGAAAAGCCAAGAAAAAGTACACCTTGCTTCACTGAATGGTCTAAAAAACAGTCATCATAATGAAACTGACATTTGCTATCAAAAGAAAGAATCTCTTCACTATTATTTTCATGTTTTGTTTGGGGAGATACTGCTGTGCTTTTATTGATTCAGTCGTTATTTATTTTTCACTTCTTCTCATTCCATCATTCCACCCTTTGCTGATTTATTCTATTTTGTTGCCTAGTTCTTGCAGCATAAAAAGGGTACACACTAATAATCACGGCTTAGTGGAACAGAAGATGAACAGACAGAGACATGAAATCATAAAAGTATACTTTCTTTTTAAATGTCCACAAGCTATTTGCTAACTGGGTCTGCTGTTTGTTGCTGGTTGAGTCGCATAGAATCAGTCAGAGCTTTTTCTGCTGAAAACAGCTGTGTACTGTTGCTGGAAATAAGACTGAATCAATAAGAGTTAAGATGTCAGTGTGTAAAACCAAAGCAAGGAGCTGAAAGATGCTAAAATGTTCAGCAGAGCTCAGTTGGGTTTTAATCCTCTGTGGGGTTCATCACAGCAAAGCTTTAAACAAACACAATAAGACTTGTTTTCATCCATGACCATGGCATCAATTATCCTACAATATGACTGGGCTGCAGCGTGTGACATCATGACTGGAATCACTGCCACAGCGCTCAAAATGCCCTTGAAGAAAACAGGACAATAGGTCTTCTTCCTGGAGCATCCGCATTTAGCTCATCGCTGGCTTAATCGTAATTGCTTCGCTAGAGGAAGTGAGGAATAGGGGGATGGTAGCGATGCTGCACATCGCACAGGTCAATTATATTGCTTCAAAGATGACACCAGAGGTTTAAAATAGGAACCTGTCTCAGCGAGCGACCTCACAAGTCAGAACCACCGAGGAAGAGCAGAGTGACAGAATGTCCTGCTTCTCCGGACACTTCCCCACCAAACACATGATGTAACTCAGTGTAAGATTAGACACTGGAGCGGGAACGAGGGAGCACAGAGGCAGAATACAACAAGAGATTCTAAAGATACGTCCCAGTTTCATCTGTATTTTTAAGCAGATAAGCACGCTGAGCCAGCTGCCTCCCCACTGAACCACTTAGCTGATATTAAATTCTGCCACGATGACTTCATCCTGGAGCACTTTGCCACTCAGCAGCTATTGCATCATCACACTTGGAAAGGGGCCCAATGATGTCATTCCCAGGGTGCTGCAGGTGAGGACACACACATGACCACGCACACACTGTACTGTAGTGTTAGGATTTTGAAAGAGCCTTTTGCCTTGGATACAAGAAATGTGGAGAGGAGCTCTTGAATGCAACAATGATAAATAAAACATACTCCATTCACCATTAAAGAGCTAAATGCTGGTAATAGCGGACACCAGACACACACGCACACACACAATTAACTTCACATACTTGGGAAATAATGACTACAAACTCAATTTTTTTCTCAGAACTTGCCATATTTTATAGTAAGTTACATACATTTACACTTCAGCTGTCTTTGTGCTCACAGTAAGGGGGACAAAACACCTACAGTAAACATTTTGTGGCTCACATCTCCTCAAAGCTAACACACACACATGCACACACAGTCGCATCAGCAAAAGCACTCTCATATTGAAACACACACACACACACACACACACACACACACACACACACACACACAAATGCAACCACACTTAACTGTCCCCAGTGCACTCAGTCTGTTCCCGTCTTTTCTCAAACCACCTAATTTAGGCTTTCTCGTACTTAAGTAATGATATATGAAATACCACTTATACTTACAAAACATGTTCAACAAATCAACTGTACAAAACAGAAACGGAAATAAAAAACCTACGTCTTTATGAAGAAAACATTGTCATTATAAAATAAACTGTAATAATCCACATTTTTTACAGCATTGTCAGATGTGGTTCATTCTGGGTTTCACATGATGGACTAGGTTACTATTTATAGGACGAAGAGCAGAAGTAAGAGAAGAAGAAGAAGGAGCAGAAGAAGAAAAGAAGAGTAATAGCGACATTTAAGACATTCTGCACTGCACACGGTTACAGTGACAATTGTTTGTTGCCATGGAGATGATGTTGCATGTTACCAGGTGATTTTCTGTGACAGTCTTTGGGATCATTTAAAGCTATGGGGTTCCCTTTGTCATGCCCCCCCAGCTGAACCCCAATAACTTCAAAGATAAGTGATTGAATGATTGACTGAACGATGACATCACTTCAAATGACCCTTCCCACAACATCTGAGTCCCCCTTCCCCCACCCTTTGTTTCCCACCCACCCTCACTGAAAGTCCAATGGGTACTGGCTAACGAGACATTAAATCCTGCCCATCCTCATTCCATCCCTCTCGTGGTTCGACCAGACTCAGTATGGATGACAGAATCCACCAAGACCCCGGCGTTCTAATCCTCAGACATGGCGTGCCACTTGGCAATTTGGCGACGCGGATGGTCACAGATCTCCCTCCAGTGCTCGCCGGGGGTGCCCGCCGCTGACGTGCCCAGCACCAGGCGCCCTAGGATGGTGTTGGGGCTGCGTGAGTTGCCTGTGTCTGAGTCCATCAGCAGCAGCTCCACGCTGGTGTCCCTCAGGCCCTCGTCGGAGGGCAGGTCAAAGACAAACAGCTCGTTGAAGACCGGGTTGGGGGAGCACTTCTTCACATGGGTCTTCTTCTTGCACACGCGCTTCTTCCCGTGGTACATGTTCACCTTGACATATGGATCTAGAGTTGAAGAATGACAAGCAGATGACCAAAGTAAGGACAGAAGCAAAAGGCAGGATGAGTCTCCACGCCTGAGGCGGCTAGAGAGCGGCATATTATTCCTAAGATGGATCAATATGGCAATCGATAGAGCGGAAATGATGGATGTTAGCGATGAGGACAAAGGAGGCTGGCTGTGTAAACACTTTGTGTGTGTGTGTGTGTGTGTGTGTGTGTGTGTGTGTGTGTGTGTGTGTCTGTGTGTGAGTTTGTGTGTGTGTGTGTGCTTGTCACTAAAGTGCTCTCTATCACATCCTGATCAGATTACTTCAGTGTGGTGGTGGTGTCATTATGGCAACTATCAGAGCATCCAAAGTAGTCTGGGTTGTGTGGCAGGAAGAACAAAATGACTTTTTGTCTCATCTATTTATGTTTCTTTTGAAGGAGGTTTATGCAATTGTGTTTGTCTGTGTGGGAAGTGTTCCCTCATGCTGCAGCTTGAAAGGTGCAGCTAAAAGTGTCTGTACCTGTAGGTCCATTGTTGTCAGTCTTGGGCAGGTGGCGAGCTTTGAGGACGACCACAGTCAGAGTGTTGGTGGTGGACTGGTAACACAGGGACAGCAGTAACTCACCTCGGCCCGAGGACTTCTGTGGAGGGGTGAATGGGTGACAGGTGGTGGGGGATAGAGCGGGGTGAAAAGACAAGATGAAAAGGTGATGCAAAAAGAGATGGCAGGTGTGAAAGGAGAGAGAGAAGAAGAGACCTTCAGACATGTTTCTCAGCTTCCAAACCAGACATGAACTCATACCCACTCTGACAGACTGCACTGGCAAAGAGTGCAACAAGTTAAAAATAATGTTTCTCAACGTAAAATAGCAAAGAATTTGGGGTTTTCATTGTCTCCAGTACATAATGTCACTAAAAGAATAAGAGAATCTGAGGAAATCTCTGTACGCAAGGGACAAGGCTGAAAACCAGTACTGGCTGGCTGTGATGTTCAGGCCTCAGATGACACTGCATTGAAAACAGACACGATTCTGCAGTGGACATCACTGCATGTGCTCAGGAACGCTTCCAGAAACCATCGTCTGTGAACACACTTCATCACTGCATCCACAAATGCAAGCTGAAACTCTGCCAGGCAAAGAGGAAACCGCATATAAACCAGATCCAGAAACACTGCCGCCGTCTCTGGTGCCAAGTGCATTTAAGATGGACTGAGGTGAAGTGGAAAACTGTCCTGAATCTGACAAGTCAAAAAAATCACAGTTCAAAAGCCAGCACTCGTGATGGTGTGGGGGTGCATTAGTGCACATGGCATGGCTAACCTGCACATCTGTGAAAGCACCGTTAATGCAGGTTTTGAAGCAACATATGTTGCAAGTAGACGCCTTTTTCAGGAAAGGCCGTGCTTATTTCAGCGAGACAATGCCAAACCACACTCTGCACATATTCCAACAGCATGGCTCCATACTGATTGATAGTAATGACGCAGTTGTACATTAATCATGGTCTTTATAAACAAGCACAGAGAATACGGCATTCTTAAGTGCTTTATAATGACTAATGAAGAGCCAACATGCTACTAATATGCATGGTAATAAGCAACTAGTTCATGGTGCATATATGTGTACCTAAATATTAAGTATTTAATAGTACCTAACAGGGAGTGACATTAAGGAAATCTATGTTATGATAAGTAAGTAAGCAAATAATTAGCTATATTCAACAAGCTGGTGAATCCTGCTGGTGTGGGTGCTGACTCCATAATCACCACCTGCTTATGGGGTGTTTTCTCATATCTTAACTCTCACAAACATGTAATTGAGAAGCTCCCTAATCTGCCCTGCATTAGCACTTTCACTGTGTTACTGTTCTGCAATTTGTGGCAGACAGACACATCCACGTCTGCGTCCACACACCCAGGGGAGCTCACACCTCGCACGCTGCGATCACACCGAACAGGTTGTCATGCCTCGGCTCACGGTTGCCATGGTAATGACAAGTAGCACGCAGACAACTTGTACCCATGACTTGATGGTTTCTGAAAATAAAGATGTCATTCCTCTGGGGACATTGTCCATGTATCATAGATGAGACGAATAAGTTATATGACTATAATATTCTACTCTATGTTGTTTTTTTGTCCGCTTCCAGCTTGAAAACAGGGCGATGGCTACGCTATTTGCGACATGCTGTATCGATTTCATGAACTGCTCACACATGCACACACACACACATACAGTCACACACATGTACCCACACAAAGCAGTGAGACAGGATCTATGCCTTGCAAACAAAGAGAGCCACCACCCTCTCAGCAAAAGGCTGCTTCTAATCAGAGGGAACAATGTCCACAGCTCACATTGAGAGACTTCAGCCAAAAATGATTTCAAAACTAGTCTCACAGCACATTATACACATGGATGGATGTAATTATGAATAAACTACTTTGTTTAATCCATTGTTCTTACACTCTGTAAAGCCCTGTTAATCCACCAAAAGGTTGTTTGCACTTTTTTTTTCACAGAAAGTGATTCAGAAGGATGAGTGCCAATAAGCACAGCTGATACACAGCAAACAACTACATTCAAAGATGCCTTTTTCTCTGTCCACCTGCCACATCAAATTCAACAAAAAAGCCAAGAAGAAGAATCCCACTGAAAAGCATTATCATAGATTCTAAAACTAATTTTTGATCCATCATTTTTGGATCACAGCAGACTCCTCCCCACAGCAGAGGTTTATGAGATTTGTCTCTCCTCAGACCACAAAGAAGATGCAATAGAAAAAATGTGGTTAGCGTGGAGAGAGCCAGCAGAATATTATCCCCTTGATGATAAAAATACAGAAGGAGCTGTGCTGAGAGGGAACAATCCTTTTATATTTCTCAGAATCGGAGTCACAGTCTCTGGAGTACTATCTCGTATCAGAAAGCTTTAAAGATATTAAAGAGAGCTCACATTCCTCCTGGGAAGGAGAAAATGCGCACAAACATATCTGCTCTCACCTGGTAGGCACAGTGCTTCCATTTTAGCAGAGCTCTGCAGCGTGTAACATTAGCCCACAAATCTAAAATTACATTGATATCATCTCCCATTCCACCTACAAATGGACAAGCTCCTGTACAGCCAAACCGTCTCGTACCGATCTAAAGAGCTGCTGTATACCAGACCGCAGAGCTTTGATAAGGATAGAGATATCATCTTACACTCCATCCATTAAATTCACCAATACACTAAATGTAACAGCCAACCCTGCTGCCATAATCCAAGTCTCATCCACAGCCTTTTCAGGAAATATATATAATCATGGCTATTTCCTGTCACAGCTCTACAGCACAGTAAGTCAGCCGACATCTCGACAACTGGTGCTGATCGTATACCACGTGACATTCCTCTAACAGGAAAACATCCGACTGGAAAGCCCATTTACGGTCCTCACAGGAACAGCCAGTCTGGAGTCTGTTTATCACCAGCCCACAGATCCATAGTGGTGTGGTGTGGATATCACTCCATCTATTCAATACACTACAGGGAACAACGTCCATGTGATAGCCTATTTTCTTTCAATCAACCGTTACTGCTTTGCTATTTTAATGTTCTGATGCTGTTTGGATATGAGGATCATCACTAAATTAAAGACAAATTAAGCAAATTAAGCATTTAAGAGCAAGACCTCGGTATCGGCTTTCTCAAATCCATAAAGGGCAACAGATCTCGTCTCTGCGTCTTCAGAGTGATGCACTTCCTGTCTCCTTTCTCTGCCTTTATTTAACATGAAGATGTGATGAAAGAGAACTGCTTTGATGCATTTGCGAAATATATTACTTGCATTCATATTTAAAACTGTCCTTCAAGATGCTGATTAAGCCATTAAATTAACGCTTGAAAGCGGTGTGAGAGTGTAGTTTCAAGAAACATAATACGATGAATCTGCATTCAGGTGAAAGGTCCATGCTTTTAATATCATTATACTTTAATAAGTAAATGGATTTCAGGATGATTAAATACTGATTTATGTCCTGATTAATACTGTAACAGTGGAAGCACTTTGTTGCAGTGCTTTTAGGGATGATGCGAGCACTGGTGTTATAATGAGGGAAATGATGAGTCATTATTGGAGCTGTTTTGGAATTGGAAGTGATTTTGTGGTCAGTTTCAGTGCTAGTTTGTTATATAAAAAAAACAGTGTGTCTGATGCAGTAAAATCATTTTAAGACACTGTATGTGTCATAAATCTCATCCCAATGAACACACTCAAAGAAAACTGATAACTGATCTTAAAAAGAAAATCAGGAATTCAGGGTTCAAACATCCAAGTTGTTTGAGATCTTACCTTGACATTCCTCTTGATGATCTCTCGACTCATCAGGACACGCCCGTCTGATAAATCGATCCCAGACAAGGGTACAAGGGTCTCTCCGATGACCTCGTCACGGGAGAACCTATCAAAGCTCAGGACCATGAAGTGGAGGGCCAACTCCGACACTCTGGCCAGCGGGATCCCGTAGAAGCTGAAGGTCTCATCAAAGGCAGGGTCCAGAGTTTTCCTCAGGACTCTGGTCTTCACCCGGTGCTTTTTCTCAGGCAGCAGGGTAAGCTTGATGTAAGGGTCAGAGGTCAGTGACTGCTCGTCAGTTGGGGTCAGGCCATGGGCTTCCTGGATCAAAAAGGTCAGATCAAGCAAAACAGTCAAGACTGCGTGAAACTATTTTTAGTCAACTTTCTAAATCAAACAGCTGATTGTAAAGACACACAAACAGCTGACACCAGGTGAAACACAGACAGTACCTTGATATGGACAATGAATGCCTTTTTCTCTGGCTGGTACTCCAGGGAGAAGTGGAGAGTCCCGAGCCCACCCTCCCCCTCCTCTCCTTGTGGCTTGTCCACAGCTGGGGTCGGTGCCTGGCTGGAGAGGGTGCTGGATGGTGAAGGGAGGTCTCGGCGGTCCATCACCCCAGGCTGGGTGAACCCTGCGTGTGGAGAAGGCAGCTCCAGGTCCGGGGAGCTCCGCACCTTCTGGTGGTGGTGATGAAATGGTTTGGTCGTGAAGTTGCCATTCAGATCCCGTTTCTCCAGATCCAGATGCAGAGCTGGTCTGGCATCATTTGGACTTGATGCCAGTTTACCAGTGCTGGTCGGACTCATTAGTGACGTGTGGCAGTTTCCATTAACGTCAGTTTTACTGGTGTCGTTAGCTGTCGTAGCGGCCGGTGCAGCAAACTTCTTCTTACCACTGAGGCTCTCGGGGTAGATGTCGACCCCTTTGAGCATGTGCACAAACTTGTATGGAGGTGTCTTCTGGGATTTGGTGTTTTTACGCTGGCAACAGATCCATGCGAAAGCTGATACAGTGAAGACAAGGCCAAAGACACTCACCACAGCAACACCCACCGGCACTGCCACTGTGGAGGAGGACAGAGGGAGAGAGGAGAAAATGAATTAGGTTAAGATGTCTAACTGCATGCACCAACCAACACTGTGGAACAAACAACAGTAAAACAATCTCACATAAAACAACTGTGCAGCTTGCACAACCTCAACAGATTTAATTGTGGTACTGAGGCAATTGAAGCCATTTTGTGTGTCTGACTGACGCAGGCTGCAGTCTTGACTCAGACACAGAAAAAAACAAGCCAATCTGTTCAACCCTCATGGAGCACTATCAGTACTGTGTTCATATACCAAACATGGCTTCAGTAAAGCAACAGGAAACAGCTGGTGTAAGTAATGAACTGCTGGGAAAACTACACAACGTCATTACGTGGCTGGTTGATTTCTTGCTGGCTGAACTCAGAGGCAGAACAAGACCTCAGCAAAAGCACAAATGGACGACAGACCTACAATGTCAACTGGTTGAGAAAGATTTTCTGACTAATGACCAGACTTTAAAATGGAAACATCAGGATCATTCTGGTCGATACAGAGAACAAACAACAGCTTGGCAAAACAGATTCTTGTAGATCTGTTTTGTGCAAAGTGGGATATCAGGCTGAGCGTCCCTGATATCCCATCTATAAGAATAGCCCAGACATTTGTGATACAGTCTCTGTTATATTCCCCCTACAGCAGGGAAGATTTGCTCAAACTGTTATCTTTTCAGTGGCAGTGGTGCTTTCGGGACCTAATGCCTTTCAATGGTACTTGTGTCCCCTATAGTACCATTAAAACGTTCCTATGGAGACATATTACGGGGATATTTGCCACTGAACGCTTAAGCTCTTTGTTTTGTGGCGTTGAACTGTGACTCAACAGCAATCACGCTGCCTTCTCATGCAGTCGGAGTTAATAGGTCTGTTTCAGCGGAGGAAACGCAGACCATTTCCTGCAGTTATGAGGGCGGCCCAGTGGAAAAGCACTCAGGTTAACACCCATAGAGAGAGAGAGAGAGAGAGAGAGAGAGAGAAAGAGAAAGAGAGAGAGAGTTAAGGGGTGATAACTCATGTACTTGTCTTTTGAATTTTTTCCATCTGGTCAAATGTACTGTAGTTCATATCATTTCAATCATTTATTTCCATTTCTCATGTGGCTCCCTTGTTGCCTTGTTGAGTCTGGTGCTGAAATGTTCACACAACATGTTTAACAACATGTATTTTCCTACTTATTTTCCTATAATTGACATAGATGACATAACAGTTTCATTTGTAATTTCTGATCATGTATTCCTGTGAGGAATCAGCATTTCCTGTGGTGTTATTCTAGAGGTTATTATGATTGTATGTCTATTTCAAGTGTATTTACACTCCATAGGCTTACAATGTATTACTAATCTGACTGATTCTCCATGGGCGAGTAATAAGACAGTGAGTAAGATCATTTCAGCTGCAGATCGCAGCTCTGGTACATATTGTTTTCTCCGTTTTCATGAATATTTGAGCCGGACGCGCCGGGTGGACTGGCTTTCAACAGCAGACAGATGGATGTGGCGACGGGAGGGCGGTGAGGGGGCTGCCGAGCCCAGAGGAAAGAAGACAACAAACAGGTGCTTCACCTGGGCTGTAGTAACACCTGCGCAATCCCAAATTGTAATATTAAATGGACTTTGTAAATATTGATGTCGTATTAACACGTCAGCTCCACCCTCGTGGTGAGGTAATTAGCTGTCGCCTTTAAGCTAGCAGCAAAATGGAGGCTGGAAGTCTCCTCACGTTGTTTGATGGAGTGAAAGGGTTAGACGACACACCAGACAGTCACTTTCATGTAGTGTTTCTTCAGAGAATAGTCTGCTGTAACGTATTTCATTAAAAAAAAAAAAAAACAAGAGGCCAAAATTCACCTCAAAAGTAACAAATTAGCTACTAATCATTAGCGGCTAATAACGCTAATAATGAGTCACTTGTAATCAATAACTCCACACCTGCGTCCTTCTTTGCTAATGGAGGCTGTTCGGACTCACCGAGCTGAGCTCCGTCCTCCACCAGAGGAGCCATGGTCTCTGTCCAAGGTGCTGAATCGGTCCGTCTGCGTTCACGCCGAGCTCTCTCTTCTCTGGCGAACTCCTGATGTCGAGGCTCCGCAGTGTCTCGGCTTGGATGAGCTTTAATAATAGACGCGCTGTGTAGGGCTTCAATAATGGAGGAAGCAGCCTTGTTTTCCCAGAGAGAGGGATGGAGGGATGCTCTGTCCTCGCGCTGCTGCTGTTACTCTGTGATGCGTGAGTGTGTCTCAGAGGCGGCAACACCCCGTTTCTTCTCTATCTCTCTCTCTCTCCTTGTTTTGTCTGTCTCTCTCTCATCCTCTGTTCACCAGCCCCTCGCCCCCTCCCTGCCGGTAAGGCTGAGCTCATCACTGCTGACGCAGTGGTGACGGAAGCCGGCTGTGAAATCAGGACCCCCGGTGTAGCAACACAACAGGGCTGCCAATTTCCCCGATGACATGTTAGGGAATGAATGGTTTCTGGTGTGTGTGTGTGTGTGTGTGTGTGTGTGTGTGTGTGTGTGTGTGTGTGTGTGTGTGTGCCTTTTTCGATAAGACTGCTGAATGGATGTGTTATACTGTAATCCCATCATTCATTAAAGTAAGTGGTAATTTAGCTGATAGGTTTGGATGCAGTGATGCTTTCCTCTGATACAGATTGGGAGCAACTGTGATCAATCCATACCATACTCTACAGTGTATTTAATATAGTATCTTTATAGTACACTATTATAAACCTTCCAATATACTGCAAATCAACAGCAACTAGACTGACATGTCACTTAAGTACGTTAGCAAAATGCAACTAAAACACAACTAACAGACAAGGAGCAGAAAAGAAAAAGAAAAGTAAGAGTTTGTTATTGTTGGTTTTTTTTTTGGTTTTAAGTTGTGTGAGGATCAACAGACTGTAATTCGCCCAATGACACTGGGCCTTTTTTGTATTACCATGCCACTTTTGTAATGTGTAGTATAAATTTAACTGTAATGTCTAACTGAAATCAGTTAGTCAGGCTCTGTGCAGGTATCAGTCGGTCGTGCTGTCCCTGTCAAATAAAAACAGTGAGTAGTTGCAATATGATGACGTACACAAGTCAATGTGTCCTGCCTTGCCGACAGGTTTAGCATTTGGTATAGTCAAATACTGACCCCTGGTGTTCATGGTAAAGAATGCATTTTTTTCTGAAGAAGTAAAACATTTGGAAAAATTTGAAACCCATATCAAAAGAGCCTTTGGAAAGAAAAAAGCTAATCTCTTTGAAGATCTACAGTTTAGAAGGTAACTGTGCAGTACAGTGATGGAAAAATTATGGTATTATCAGGGTTATTAATTAGGTCAGCTTCAGTAAGTTTATATAGTGATAAATAGGTTAGATCTCGCTCAGAGTTGCTGTGAGAATTTTATTAAATCACTCATAAGTTAGGACTTCTCGCTAGAAATGTTTGAGTTAGGAGCTCTCTGAGAGGTCTCTCGCAATGTTTGTGAGTACGGCCCCTGTTAACTCATCTACAAGCTTCAAATGTGTATTTATGCTTGTAAGACACTAAAACTGTCTGCAAAACAACTAAACTACATTATGCATGACGCTGCAAAAGAAAAGACGCTCCACTTCTGAAATGTTTCCTGTGGACACTGAAACCACAATGGAGTCCTGATTGAGTTGGAACACAAACAGAATGCAACAAATACTGTGGACAATGGATGTTAATGCATATTTCAGCTTCCCTTTAAAAGCTGCATGCTTGGTACTTCTGTTGCTATTGCAACTACCACAGTATTATCAAAGCTGCTACAAATACTACTATTACTGGTACTCATGAATATGTTAAATGTTCCATCCTAGATGTTTGTGTCATGTCATAAAGGCCTTGTCTGTGTTGAGCCCTTTATAAGGGAAGGAAAGGTCTTCAGGAGGGTCTAACCCTCCCTAAATCTAACCCACTGCCATCCAAATGCATGCTTCTTATTGGTCACATAGCAATCTAGTGTAATTATCTAGAAAATAAAGGTCTGGAGCTCCTGGTAATTTGTTTCAATTGCTGAGTGACTGTTAGCTAGCGTACTGAATGTAACTACCTGTAATAACACCTGAACAAATTGGCTCAAAGCAGGTCAAACTTCAGTGTTTGGAAAGAGAATAACAAATAAAGCAGGTTCATCTGGAAGCTGCTTCAATGGAGCACATCTTCTGTCATCTTTATGACTCTTTTGTGTGGCATAATAGAGTTCAGAAAACAGAAGACAGCCAGCTCTTGCTCCATGTAACATCTGGATAAAGCTGTAAAGCTCTGATCATCATGTAACAGGTGAAGCAGTGCCTCTGAAATGTCCAACAAGAGTTCGTCTAAAACAGGTCACATGAAGTAATGAATCCTTCCAGATGTCTGTTGATTTGAAGATGTAAGAAGCCATAAGTCAGTGTCCAATAAGTGGTCTGTGGTCTTTTTATTCAGATGCTTTAATGGGAACTTTCAAGACAAGAATATTTTTTTCTTTCCTACATACTTTTCAGTGCAAATGACGAGTGTCATTTAGTACACCCTTTAAAGGTACACTTGGTGTTGTTTGTCAGCAGGTGGCGCTGAAGTCCACTACTTGTTATTATTGGGCCTCCACAACCTTGCATTCATTTTACAAGCAGAGGCCTGGGGCTCATTTTTCATACCATCCTGCAGTCACTCCTCACACCCATGCTCACTCATAATTTCTTTGCCCTCATTGACTGTCTGATAATGAGACCACTTTCTATGACTCCTCCTCCTCCTCCTCCTTGTTCTGTATGGCCTCAATCAGTTTCAGTCTCACATTTGTTTAATGTTTATTGTTTAATTTACTCTTTTTTATGGTGTTGTACAATTTTTATTACATATTTTTGTACTATTTGGTCATCTGTGAGTTTGCTGTTTGTCTCATATCCACCTGCACTGACTGCACAGGCAGTATCAGGTAGAGTGGACTAACCTGTCCTACCTATAAGCAATTAAGAAACACACACACACGAACACACACACACACACACACACACACACACACACACACACACACACACACACACACACACACAAGATCAGAATCCGTCACCCTATAAGACGGTTTATTCTGTAGACCTTTAAATAATGTAACTCACAATTTAAAGAAGCTGCAGTTTGAGTATTTCCTTTTCAGTTCTTCAGCGATCATTTACACGTTATCCTTTTCATCTAGAACAGTGATGGCAGTAGCAGTTTTGTCCAGAAGCAAAGGAGGCCTGTTCATCTTCACTCTGCTGTGTCTGGTTTGCCTCACAAGTTCACTGATTGGCAAAGAACAACTGGTAGATATATTTCTTGCTTAACCTCCCCCTGCTGTAGAAAACAATCTCACATCTATTTGCAGGTCTACAGCTGTTATGAGTCATTACAAGCATATGCAGCTGTACGTGCTGCATTAGAGCTGTTGGCATATCCCCACATGTAACTGTATGTTGATTCTCTCTCTGGATTTGCAGGAAAATCTCAAAGAAAAGATTCAGAAAGCTGAACAAAAAATGGACATTTTGAAGGTGAGTCAGTCGGTCAGTTTCCATGTTGCTCATAAGCTCATATAAATGTGTTCTGATAGGATGACTTTATGTACTGCAGTGGAAGCAACATCATGTCACATCATAGCAGGCGGAGTCGGTGACATGTCAAGAAGAGGTTTTCTTTTTCCCCATTAGGCAGAGTACAAGAAGTAGATGTCAGAAATTGCCTCTGCTTCAGAGCTCATGAATAAATACGTGAGCTTTGTGGATCCAATGATGGCACCAATGAAGAAAGCCCCAGAAGCATCAGCTGATTTTCCACCACTGGAGAGATTTGTGCAGAGCATCATGGAGAAAACCAGGACTTACCTCGATAGGCAGAATGAGGAGTTTGGTGCAAATGTAGAAAAAGCAGAGGAGGAACTGGAAAAGTCTGGAAAATGATCAAGTTCCTTCAGGAGAATCAAGCTGAATTTTAACTTCCGTGTCAGTCAGTGCCACCATGTCTGACACTGCATCTGCTGTTTCTGTCAAGTTTCCCTTTCTTATTGTACAGCTTCAGTTTAATGTTCTATGAACTCACTTTGAAACCATGAATTCCTTTTATTTGCTTGACATAGAATAGGACACAAGAGAGGGACTCACTATTGATGGGAATATGAAATGTGTTGATATACCTGCAGCTTTAAATGAATATATGTACAAATGTGCAGCCATTACAGTTTAGAAAGTGGAAAAGAAGCATTTAACAACTGTTACTTCAAGTTATTTCAAGTATTAAAGTGGGCAAGTCTGTTCAGTCTGCTGTCCTACATGCATGACTTGGTTATTGTTGTGATATAGTTGAATAAATATTGGGAAAACATGCCAGAGATGATAATAAACGATGAAATTGAAGTATTGTACATGAAATTCAGGACATGTGGGCAACAGTTGTTGACTGATGCCTCCTGTCAACATAATTTTTTATTATTATGTTATTATTGTTATTTTTCATAAATAGGGGAGATTTCTGAGTATTTAAACAACGAGTTGCATGGGTTTGAAACTGAAACCACATTGTGAAAAATTAAAACTTATAGGCAGTGAGTGACAGCTGACCCTTTGTTTGTTTTGTTTTGTTTTGTTTTGTTTTGTTTTGTTTTGTTTTGTTTATTACAGACTTATTGAATACTTCATAATAGTATTTTTCCTCTGTTGTATTCCATAATAAGATAGGATTGGACTATAATGATCATACACTGGAATAAATGACATGAAGAATGAAAAGGAGAGGCAGAAAAACAAATAGATAATAAAAAATACACTAAATTGAATCAACCACACATAGCTAACATACATGTGACAGACAACACAATGTCTGTCAGTCCAACTGGGGAAATAGGGTGATCAATAGGGTCACCTATCATCTGTTCATTCATTTTTTCAAAAAGAATTCTGTTTTGTCAGTTTTGTAGAATTAAAAAAAAAATAAAAGCATAAATAAAATTCATCCCTCCACTGTCTGCTTGTGCAAACTGAACTTCAGAGCAAAGGTTTGTTCAGCATTTTTGATATTGAAAATGACGGGTCGTTTGACATCATTTTGAAAAGGAAGTAGGGGCAATCACAGTTAATCAAAGGTAACAACCAGGCTCATCAGTGATGACAGACTGTGGCCTGCTGTGACTGTAGGAGTAGCCAAGTCCACATATATAGCGTTTCCTACAGTGTGCAAGGTTTCCTGCATTAAACCCCAATGATGAAATCATTCCTCGCTGATTTGTTTTGAAGTGTGGGAGTTTAAACAATTGCAATACAACATCAATAGTATGAGAGTCTACAGTGTAGTCTAGAGTTTCAGCTCCATCAGTAATTAAATACCTGCAAGGTAATTACTGCATGACTGAGTGAGAGAGCACAGTGACGTCTTTCCAAAATGTTGCCTGTCAACTTCCAGTGAAGTCAGGTGTATTTGTGACACCCAGAGCAATGGCATTGCTAGGGTCTCTTGGGGCTCCAAAGCAAGAAATCCCTGGGGCCCCCACCTGTGCACGCTGCAAAAATTTGGTTTTTGCACACAAAATTCATAATTTCCGCGACATTTGAGATGAATACTGAAAATATGGGTTAGTGGTTCTCAAAGTGAGGTCCAGGGACCAACCGAGGTCCCTGAAAGCCCAGGCCTATCAATAATCGTTGTTGTAAATAAGTGGCTGGGGCCCCCCTAGTGGCCGGTGGCTCCAAGCAACTGCCTGGCTTGCCTGTCCACAAGCCTGCCCCTGATCCAGAGTTCCTCATCACCTTCATCCTCAGTGACCTCAGTTGTAGAGGGGGTCAAAAAGGTCACAGTGCTTGGCCTAGTGTAACCTGTAATTCAGGATATTTCCATGTTAATAATGGCAATATGATTGTTATGCAGGAAAATGGACGTCTGTCAGCACTGGTTACCGTAATAGTTAAGATTAGTATCATCAACACTAAAGCTCAGCGGAGTGAAGAACTTATTTCATACCAATATTATTGTTTTCTTATTATACTATTATAATACTACGTATTATACTATAACACTACATATGTAATTATATACATATACATATTTATATTTATGTGTATGTTTAAACTGCTGCTGCAACAAAAGAATTTCCCAAATTGGGATCAATAAAGTAAAAGTCTAAGTCTAAATCTAAGTCCAAACTTGCACCAACACAACCCAACAGAAGGCATGTTGTTTAACAAGTCTGTCAGTCATGTGCAGTCAGGGGTGAGCCACTGCAACATTTTCGAGCTAGATATCCAGAACAGTTCAGAGCAATTTTCACTTCTACACTCACATATATATATATATTTGTTATGGAGGATAAATCAACAGGGCAATGACAACAGAGAATACAGAAGAATAAACAGCATCCAGACAGGAAGGTCAGTCTGGATGCTGTTAATCGCTCCAGCGGCTGCTCATTCAGAGTCTCATAAATTATGTGTCGCACTATTAAGCTGCAGTATTTAAACATGTCTGCGACACACATTCAGTCTCACATTGTGTCTAACCTCACCTGTATCCTTTTGTGGCATTGTCTCCACCATCAAAACACATTCGTATTAGAACTCTGGGCTTCATTTTTGGATTGCATGTTAAAAATATAACCAAACATATAGTTATACAATATGTATTATAATGTATAATACATGTTATATAATATTATAATAGCATAATAAAAATACAATAATATTGGTATGAAATAAGTTCTTCACTCCGAGGAGCTTTAGTGTTTGTGATATTAACCTTAACTATGTGGGTAACCAGTGCTGACAGACGTCCATTTGCCTGCATAACAACCATACTGCCATTATTAGAGTGGAAATATCCTGAATTACAGGTTACACTAGGCCAAGCACTGTGACCTTTTTGACCCCCTCTACAACTGAGGTCACTGAGGATGAAGGTGATGAGGAACTCTGGATCAGGGGCAGGCTTGTGGACAGGCAAGCCAGGCAGTTGCTTGGAGCCACCGGCCACTAGGGGGGCCCCAGCCACTTATTTACAACAATGATTATTGATAGGCCTGGGCTTTCAGGGACCTCGGTTGGTCCCTGGACCTCACTTTGAGAACCACTAACCCATATTTTCAGTATTCATCTCAAATGTCGCGGAAATTATGAATTTTGTGTGCAAAAACCAAATTTTTGCAGCGTGCACAGGTGGGGGCCCCAGGGATTTCTTGCTTTGGAGCCCCAAGAGACCCTAGCAATGCCATTGCTCTGGGTGTCACAAATACACCTGACTTCACTGGAAGTTGACAGGCAACATTTTGGAAAGACGTCACTGTGCTCTCTCACTCAGTCATGCAGTAATTACCTTGCAGGTATTTAATTACTAATGGAGCTGAAACTCTAGACTACACTGTAGGCCATGAGAGTTACTTCTCTCCTCTCATACTATTGATGTTATATTGCAATTGTTTAAACTTCCACACCTCAAAACAAATCAGCAAAGAAAGATTTCATCATTGGGGTTTAATGCAGGAAACCTTGCACACTGTTGGAAACGCTATATATGTGGACTTGGCTACTTCTACAGTCACAGCAGGCCACAGTCTGTCATCACTGATGAGCCTGGTTGTTACCTTTGATTAACTGTGATTGCCCCTACTTCCTTTTCAAAATGATGTCAAATGACCCGTCATTTTCAATATCAAAAATGCTGAACAAACCTTTGCTCTGAAGTTCAGTTTGCACAAGCAGACAGTGGAGGGATGANGCTGAACAAACCTTTGCTCTGAAGTTCAGTTTGCACAAGCAGACAGTGGAGGGATGATTTTTATTTATGCTTTTATTTATTTTTTTATTCTACAAAACTGACAAAACAGAATTCTTTTTGTTTTGAGATTTAATGAAAAAAATGAATGAACAGATGATAGGTGACCCTATTGATCACCCTATTTCTCCAGTTGGACTGACAGACATTGTGCCATGTGGTTGATTTTATTTAGTATATATTTTTTTAATTGTCTATTTGTTTTTTTTCCACCTCTCCTTTTCATTCTTCATTTCATTTAGTCCAGTGTATGATCATTATAGTCTTATCTTATATGGAAAAATACTATTATGAAGCATCCAATAAGTCATTAATAAACAAAACAAAACAAAAAAAAAGGTCAGCTGTCACTCACTGCCTATAAGTTTAAATTTTTCACAACGTGGTTTCAGTTTCAAACCCATGCGACTATACTACTATGGTTTAAATACTCGTAAATCTCCCCTATTTTCTGAAAAATAACAACAATAATAACAATAATAATAATAATAATGTTGACAGGAGGCATAACCACCTATTTGATGTGTTTACTACATTTCCCTCTGGTTCAGCAAGTGGCAGTATGTTGAAAATTAGATGTGACATCTGTTGACAAGCAATCATTCACTTGGCATGAGATCTGCCAATTAAAAAAAAAAAAAGGGCGAAGAAGAGGAAGGATGAATGTGAGAGGGGTGGAGTACCTGCTAAACTAGATGTCACTAAGTGGGAAGAGGCTTACCCATGTCAGTCAAACTCATGCTTTTTGTGAAATATGCCACACAGGTTTTAATGTATCACACGCAGGGAAAAGCGACAAATCTGCCAAGTACAAGTGCATTCAGGAGGAACAGAAACAAGATGCATTTTTCACCTTTATAAACTGCATTTACGTGTAAACTTTACAGATCTTGGGTTTAGTTGCCTCAACTCAAGACCAATTTTAGTGGGAGACAACTGTGATAGTATACTGTCATGGAGGAGGGTTGAAGGGTTGAAACCAAATGCGGACAGAGCAAAGGTAGAGCTGGTGCAGCTTGATAAATTTATTGGAATCATGTAGCAAGGCAAATAAATCCAACAATGGGAGCACAAGTCTGACAAATGAAAAAATAAGCAAAGTGCAGTGACATAGAAAGTCCAAAATCTCAAGAAGGACAAGGAAAACACTCAGGAAAGACAGGAATGAAGAGATGACGATCTGGCAAAGGGTGGAAAAACACTGGCTTAAATACTCTTGGGGAGGGAGAACTAATGAGGCACAGGAGAAAACAAATGAGCGACAGGTGACACAAATCACACAATCAAAAGGACGGGCAAACACAGGAAGTAAAGCAAAAGATGACACATTAGGTAAAATTTCAACATAAAACAGCAAATAACAAAACTAACACTCAAAAGCATGACAATGAGAGCGAGCCTTTTCAAAAATGACACATGCCTGTCAACATCACTGCTTGTAAATTGTAAAAAAAAAAAAACAAAAAAAAAAACACATGTATTAATACTTAATTTTGCTTGTGCTCACCACATAATGTTCAAATCTGTTAAGGTTACTTTTGAGACTGGACAGTAGGTTAAGTAGTGCAAAAATATGAAATAATCAGTAAAGAGTATATACAAAGAATGATGAGGCAATAAACAATATACACAATGAAATTTACAATGTGTAGGGATTTATGTTGACAGTGACAGTGAGTGGTGAATGAGCAGGTTGTGTCCAGGATGTGAGGGGTCTGCAGTGATGCTCCCTGAACGTTTCCTCAGTCCGGAGGTGTGCAAGTCTACCAGTGATTGTCTGAGGGCAGGAATTGATGGATCAAGTCTCACCTCTAATGAGGCAGGATCCATGGAGCCTGTAACTTCCACATGGGGGCAAAGACTGATGCAGAGTGTGTTCCCTACAAGGAGGAAGAGGGTTTGTGGGGTCAGGCTAGATGGAGGCAGGAGTAGCCGGGACAGAAGGTGACACATGCTGCTGCTCAAATGTTCAATTAAATGTTCAGGTTTTTCAAGTCTTTGATGCGGCACTGTGTTATGTTGAAGGAATAATTAGCTGGACACATTCCACTTACTGGGACATTCCATACCACACACCTGCTAGTTAAACAGGCCTGTTTCTAAACATAGCACCATGTGCTCGCAGATTGCTGTGAGAGCAACATCTGTCACACAAATCAAGATGGACATATTTTCTACATCCACCAATGTGATTTAAGGTAAAGGAATGTTTGACATGACATGCTCTTGAATGTTGAGTTGAGTTGTGTGAGTCACTGATAGGATGACAGCCGTGAGCCCTCCTTCAGCCTTTGCTTAACAGAGATGTAACAGTGAGGACGAAGGCACTTCAAAGGCTCAGCAGAGACTTTACACTCTTTTACTTCCCATCCCCACCCTTACTTGTGACTCCTTTTTCTTTTTACTTTCTTCATTACTTTTTAATATTTTTGAGTAGGTTTTAGGGAAATTTGGATAACCCTTTCTCCCTTCATCAACATTTTTTTTCCTGTAATATTTTGGCTTTTTATTTGCTTACAGCGCTAAATAAGTAAGATCATAAAAAAATACAAAGCAGATCTCTTTTTTGATCTATTGAAAGACAAAAGGTCTATTTTCTCTTTTTGGTCCTGTCCACTCACTCATCCAAGGCTATTCAACAACTTCGAGGTAAGGCCCCTTGTGTTTTTAACAGTACTCTAAATGTTATATAGGCCAATTTATATCCCCCAAGACAGGGAGTAGCATTAAGATAGTTAGCAACAGTCTCTAAAGGGAAGGCTGTACTTGCGTTTCCATCAGTATTTCTCTGTCAGATACTAGCAGAATTCCCAGGAGGAGACCTCTCAAAAATTTTGATTTCGTAGTCAACGTTTCTCAACTCCGGTCCTTGGGCCCCCCTGCCCTGCATGTCTTAGATGTTTCCCTCCTCCACCACACCTGATTCAAATTATCAGCTCGTCATGAAGCTCTGCAGTGGCTTGATAACGAGCCACTCATTTGAATCAGGTGTTGTGGAGCAGGAAACATCTAAAACATGCAGGGGGCCTGAGGACCGGAGTTGAGTAACGCTGTCCTAGGTAATGACGCTGTCTTCTTGTTATTATTTGCTCCTCTGATTAGAGACACCAGACGAAACATTCACACTCACTTTTCCACCCTGTGTTACACTATTACAGTTTGCTAATGAGTAGATTTGAATACGTCGACTCTGCCACAGGTTAAATTGTTGCTGTTGCTTTGTTAGAGGAAATGTTTTGGCTTGAAGTATATTAAGTCACAGAATAGCCAAGTTGTAATTTAATTAGCTGAGTTGCCTCACCTGAACAACTGCATAGCTAGGCTGCAGAGATGTAAAGTCAAACATGCGCTGTACTGCCATTTTAGTCCAGCAGGGAGCAGTGTGATGTGATAAGTTGTCCTCATTTAAAGCAAATGCTGTTTTTCTTGTTTTTAGACTTAAATGTCTCCTCTGTTATTACTCCATTGATGCTTTTTATGTGTGGCCTAGGCAATTATTTGATAGACAATCACTGTATACTCATCTTTTACAAGAACCACATATCAGCTAAAGCCAAAGTGTGTGTTAACTGTGTGGCAGTGCTTAATAAAGTGTTCAGAACTTCAGTGGCATGCCTTGGTACCACATGAAGATGCTACAGGGTCAATATTCACTGCTGCACCTCTCTATCTACATATTCTCGTTTTGTCCCCAGCTTTACAGAGTTTGCTTTACTTACTTGAAGGCATGTTTCTGTAGTCGGAGGTACTGATCAGTGGTCTTCATTGAGAGAATCAAACCATCTGTCAGAGAACTTTGCACCAAGGTGGGTGCTGTGATGATTGAGTATTAGTTATATTTAGGTTGCTAGAAATTTACTGTGCAGGAGCATCGAAATAATGCTTGTTGTTTCTGTACTAATAGACTTTGTTTGATTTAGTTAAACTGAAGAACACTGAAATGCATGCAATTAAAAAAATCAATAAAGGATAATGGCTTTTACCCTTAGTCACTGTCAGTGTCCTTAAAATTTCATCCACTCATTGTGCTTTTATTCTTTGTTTCTGGCTCATTGACTATGGCTGACACATTGTACAACTCCAGGTGCAATGGCAGCACCCAGAGAATTACAGTGGCTCCTTGGAGTTCTGGCATCCATGTTAGTCATCATGTCTTTTTACCAGTGGGATGTGTCACAAAGAAAGCAAGGTACAGTATGTGTCTGTACGTGTATGCATGTGGTGTGTTTGTCTGTGTATATGCGTGTGCCTATACGTGAGTGTGTTCTCATTGTCCCTGCTGTGTATCCCGCTCTTGGTTTGTGTAGGTGGGATTAGGTTTGTTTAATCCTCTGAACCCCACAACCCTTTCCTAAAAATTCACCAAAATTATGGCATTTGTCATTTTTTTTGTAAAATAAATGAATAAATATTACTTGCCTTTTTTCTTACAATTATAGCATTATAACTGTTATACTGCTTGCTCCCTACTTTCCACAGAGATGCTGACAGCAATTAACAATGTGACAAGAGCAAAAATGCCCAGAAACTACTTGGGGTTCAGAGGGTTAACCAATGTTTTGTTTGTATTTTGTGCTCGACTGCATGCAAAATGGTTTGGGAATTAATAGGTGGATTCATGAATAGTGGATCTGTGAGCTCAACCCTGATAACTTTTTAGTGGGGCTTTGAAAAAGGCAGATGTTTGGCCTTTGGCTTTCATGCAGCCTGTCATCTCCTCAAGAGAAAAGCCACTCCAAAGTAACATTAACTGTGCACTGACTACTTTAGACACTTACATCACACTTTCTCCTTCTTCTTATCACAACAGAGATGATCAAACAGCTGCAGAATGAGAGAAAGCAGCTGCTAAGAGACTCGTGTGCCCATGACAAAGGTGCATATGCTAAGGGGATTTACAGTTTGGATCACTTCACTGGCAAAGAGCTGGGGAACCTCATTGTGGATGACAATTACGGGATCATCTACTGTTACATTCCCAAGGTGATATAGTACGGAAACTTTCTGGGCTATTTGTTTAAATGGATATCCATTTTGCAATTAGAAATTCAATGTGCCACTGAAACAGATTTTCCAATCTATTGCAATTTCATTTACATGTCACCACGCTCTTCTAATGTCAAAATTCAAATGGAAATTCAGTCCGTGTCCCAGCACACTCAGGTGTCCTGGGAAATGCAGTAAAAGACTAATGGTTGAAGTCAATATGAAATTATCAAAATTAGAGGCGAACGGCAAAGTGTGGAGGAAAATGAGTCAACAGTGGCAGCAGCACTGGGATAATGCAATAAAAGGGATACATTCACATTGAATCCAAAACAGAGTGTCTATATTAAGAGGCAGACGAAATAAGAGGAAAGAGTAAGTCATATTAAGCAGGCTGAGAACAGTACACTTTACACATGATAGACAGGAAATGATGACACTCTTATGCAAAATAGGGTACACCCTTCAAAACTGATAGAGGGAGAGTAAATGCTGAGGGTGGCAGTCATGCCTAAGCATTGATGACAGCTGCCATAAAATCTCAAAGAAGAAGAACCTGTCAGTCCTCACATCAAGGCGGGACCTCATTTCAGATGTCACTTTCTTGTTCAAAGCCGGCTAACAGCAGACACTCCTTGATAGGTAAGTTGATTTCTGCCTCAAATAATGTCCATGGGTTCAACCTAGCCTTTAATTAGAGTGAGGGCTTTTGTAGCATTTTGTGTTGATCTACATTCTCTTGCTAAGGCATTATAAGCCAACTGCTAACAACTTAAAGCTGCAGTAGGTAAGATCGAGTAGAGAGCAGACTTAGCCTGAAGATTTGAACCAACACAAGTTCCACATCACTCCCCCTCCCTCTCCGCTGCACTCATGTCCTGCCTCCAAGCCCCTCCTCCCTGCGGCATCTGTGCGGCTGCCGTGACAACCAGTAGCGTTAGCCTTAGCTTCAGAAACAAGCTAACTCTGCCCAGCCGCTACATCACAGTTGTGTTACTGTAACAATCACCATATCAGCTTCATGGTTATTGGTTGTCAGCCGTATATGCTGTTGTTGGCGGCGGCGCTATGGGCAGTTTCTCCTTTACGTCTGGCTGTTGCTCCGCCATAGCTTTCACTAGCCTCCTGACGCTGCTCACAGAGCTGTTGGACTAAGTGGCAGCCGGCAGCATGAGCAGAGGGAGGGGGCGGTTCGCAGCGTGTGTGAGTAGTGATTGACAGATTTCAGACACTCCCTCAGACGCTCCTCTGGCTCTGATTGGTTGTTTTGTGTCGGGCACAGTGTATTATTGCAAATCGCAGTAGGAGCAGTAGGTGGGACCAATGGGACCATTTTTTTTCACAAATTACATGTTTCATGTACTGTTGTCTGAGCATAGGGACAGTTTTAGCAAATATGTAAAAAAAAAAAAAAAAAAAAAAAAACTTTTATACAAGTTACCTACTGCAGCTTTAAGCTAACGCTAGCTAAGTATTTTATCTAAAGTTCGCTGAGTTTACAACTGGTTGCTAGCGACAACAGTGATGGCAGAATAGTTTATGTGACTAACACTTCTTTGGTCTAGCATTTTAATCCCCTATCAACCTAACTTTTATGAACAACATAAGCCTGTAGCTAGTCTGGAGCCTGTAGCCTGTGATGTAGCACTGTCATGTTATTGCCCAGTCAATACAAACAATGCTGGTAGTCCACTCAGTAAACAGTGCATTGATTATGCTACACTCCAGTACAAAACCTCAGCTGTCACTTATGTTACGTGAAGAAAGGTAAAGGTACTCCTTCCTTCCTTACAAATGAATAGCTAATGCGACTAGCCACTAACATGTTTGCTAATGTTAATAATAGGTTAGGGATGATCCAAGTGACCAGCAACCTCCACGCCCAGCAAGGGACACTTTATCCCAATCCCTTGGATGTCAACTGTCATCGGTTCACTTTCACCTCACTGATGAGTATTACCAGGTAGCCTTCAGGTAGCCGTTACCTTCAGTAGTTCTATATCAAAGCCTCGATTTCTCCAAGTTTTGGGATATGATGGAAAGCTGATTTAGGCAGACGTTTCAAGGTTTTGATCAACTCAAAATCACCAAAGATGATGGTGAAGTTTAGAGCACAGAGAATGAAATGTCTGTCTTATGTGCCTGTCAATACACGTGTAATTAGAGACATTTCTGAATATATTGACATCAAACTGCCTTTCATGTGTCTTGGACCCCATCCTACAACTTTCACAGCTGTTAGTTTGTGGAAAAGCCTTTAGAAAAACCCTTGACAATGTTATCAGTGACCAGTTACCTTAAATATGCACATTTCAAGATTGTAATTTCTATATCTTGCTCATTTATGAGGATATTGTCATCAAACCACTTTTCATGGGTCTTTTTATTTTAAGATTACTTAGTGGTGGAAATCTGTAGCAGTGGAGGATCAAAGTAGACTTAGATAATTAGGAAGGCAGGAGACAATGGGCCTGAATCACAGGTAAAACAGGATTGGGCAGATTCAAACATAGGAACAGAAAATTGCAGAGAACTAGGACAGTCAGCCAAAGTTGTACCACAATGATGCAGAACAGTCGTGTCTACAAGTATAGAAAGACTGCGGTTTATGTGGAGCAAGATACATGTGTGGATTGGCAACAGGTGTGCAGGCAAATAGGCAGGAAGAGGAAACTAGGTTGCCACACCCTGATTGAAATGGATACACTCACGCACAAAAACAAAGAGAAATGAGCACTTTTCAAGGTTGCTATTTCATCATCATGGTCATTTATGAATACACTGGGGTGTCCAAGACCCATGGGAGGGGGTTTGATATCAATATTCATATATGCAATAGCAAGCTATTGAAGTAACAACCTTGAAATGTGCATAATAATCATTGATAATGATATAATGGGTCAAAGTTTGAAGTTGATAACGATCCATTCTTGTGCTTCAGTTTCATGAATCCTGTTTTCTATTGGCCCTCAACTGGGTCTTCACTTCCTCACATGGATAAAGACTTTAGTGTTGCTTCTTGCAGCCAACAACAGAGAAACTGGCATCACAATAATGACAGTATTGCATAATCCATGTCGTGGCAGAACGTGACAGTGATAAAAGTGCTCACCCCTATAGCTTGATGCTCATACGATGCCACCATAATGCGCTCAAGCCTGAGTCCCTCAGGTGAATAAAATAGAAAGATGTATGTTTTTATTTGTTGTATAGCGGTTGCAAACTGGCCTCATTCAACCCTTGATGGTGCGTGGTAATGTAAACTAGCTAACATTAACTTATAGTAATGAAAGGCAGTCTTGTTTAGATATTAAATATGTAAGTGCACTGAATCAAACTTCCTGACTGGTCTGACGAGCTTGTATGTATCTGATACATTGCTTCAACAGGAAAGATATCCACACAGTGAAAACTGAATGACCACATAAGGAAAACCTGATGTATGGGAGATCACATGGACATCATCCTCCGTTCCCACAAGACTTAAGAAGATCATGCTACAATCAACTTACAATCAATTGAGACAGTCATTACATATTTATATTATATATTACATAGCATATAGGGTCTACTAACAGTAAGATTAAGCAGAAATTAGTATATTTGCGTGATACTACAGACTGCTCTTAACCCAAAAGAACCCCCGGTGACACAGGTGTCACAAGTCCTTTAAATGTCCTGGAAAGTTCCTCATACAGCTTTATCCTTGGCTTTAACTCATGAAGTCCCCAAGTGACACTTACTGAACATCCTGATTGGTCATGTGACAGATCATGTGATTTTGTATTCCCATAACAACATTTCCAAGATGTCTGTGTGCCAGGTTAGCACATGTGACCGAACTAGCTAAATTTAAAAAGCTTGTTTTTTGTTGCTAAAGGTAAGATTCAAGCCATTTAAGAATTCTAATGCTTACATAACATCTCCTTTATTACATTTAACCTGTTGTGAACACGTTTCTTGAACAAATTGATATAAAACAAATCAGATAAATATCGTTGTGACATATATGTCACATCGGGCCTTTAACCTTAAAATTGTCACGGAAAACCTAATGTGACATATATATAACATTACAGATCTTTGACACTGGGGGGGCGTATTATGGCAAAAATGTCAGAAATGTGTTCTATGTGGTCCATTTAGTCTGTTTTATGTCCCCCATTTCTCCTTGAAGGAGAAATGGGTCTGGGTTCTTATGGGTTAACCTGGTTTTCCAGATTTGCCACATACCACACATACCTTGTTAAACGTAGCAAGACACTTAAGTAGACTGTTGTGTCGTTCAGCATGTTTGATACATACTGTACATATGACACAAGCCAGAAAATCAAACTTGACACTGTGTTTATCCCACGCTGGAGAAATTCAGTTGTTACAGCAGCCGACTAAAAAGTAGAGGTGACAGGACAAGCAGGACAAAATAGGCAATAAATGAAGAAACAAGATAAAATCATCTGTATAAGGCTATTTACATTACATACAAAGTGTAAAAAATAAATATTGCCAAATATACAGTGTCCTTGGGTTATTGCTCTGCTACACACCTGACTCGACCAAGCAGACAAAACTTTTCATTTCCCACATGAGCTGTGACTGTAATGTAAGCATATCACTAGCCTCACCAGACCAGACTCACTCGACTGAGACGAGTCACAAAAGAAACACACAAAAAGCACAACTTAATATCTGTCTTCTGATCTGTGATCATAAAAGTTTTTTGGTTTGCATTGAGCAGTTCATGGCCTGGCTGAAGCTTTTTCTTACAGTATGCTGTCGTTGTGATTTGATCTTTTTTGGGTTGCAATCTGCCTAATGGCTTCTCATGTTCAACGTGTGCGGTGTAGTTGCTGCTGTGCCGAAGTACAGCATCACAGAGCAGTTTGCATGGTCTCAGACTCTTTTTCTTGTTCGTACCTGCAGGTGGCGTGTACCAACTGGAAAAGGGTTTTGCTCTTTCTCAAACAGAACAAGTCATATGATGAGCTCTTGGCGATACCTGGACACTCGATCCATGCAAGCAAAAACCTGACTCTGTTAAGCAGGTTCCCAAAAGCAGAGATAAAGGTCAGCTCATGCAATGACTCAGAAATGTCCATAAAGTACAAATAGAAAGCATATTCACCTTTGTTTGTGGAGTAGATTGACCTAACAGAAATGTAAGACTCAGTTAGTCTCATCAGTAGTTCATTCAATCAGAACAGGGTAAGTGTGACATAGGTTGATGTGTGCTTATGTTTTGACTACAGGCAAAGTTGAAGCACTATACTAAGTTCATGTTTGTCCGGGACCCATTTGTCCGTCTCATCTCTGCTTATCGGGACAAGTTCCAGCATCCCAACAAGTACTATAAGACCTTTGTCCAGAGGGTTCTGAGCCTCTATGGGGACAAGCGTCGTCCATATTATGCAGCAGGCAAGGGGAAGACGAAGGTGGTGGCATCCCAGACAGTACCGTCATTTTACAACTTTATTCAGTACCTGGTAGACCCACAGACAGAGAGGAGAAGTCCCTATGATCCCCACTGGAGGCAGATGTACCGCCTGTGCTACCCCTGCACCATACAGTAAGACCTTTTTCGTAGCTGTAAATGTAATGTCTGTGTTGTTTCTGGAAAATAAGAGGGTTTAATGGAATAGCCATCAAGTAAACAAATTACTCAACAACAAAGCTATAGATTAAAATATAAATGGATCTATTTTTTCAGCAGCAGAATTATATTTGAAACAGCTTTTTTTTCAGCAGCTCAATATTTCTAAAATTCCAGCTACAGAACCATTTACCAGGGCCAGGTCTTATATTATAAATAAAGTGACTTTAATGTCAGGCTTTCAAAATTTGATTCCTCAAATTTTCTTAATTGAAAGCTAATTTAGCTCCACCAAGATGTTTTTTCTTCCATCTTATTCCAGGTAGTATTTTAAAGGTGTACTCCAGTGGTTTAGAAATTTGTGTTTATAAAGAAAGGGTGCTTATGGGAGATTTTTAAGAACAGTGCTCAAAATTGATACAGCAGAGGTCAAAATATCCTGATTTTTACTCCCTATGGGTCAAGCTCAAAAACCATTGACTTCCCATAATGTTAACTGTAAATGAATGTTCCTTTAATATCCACAAATGACCAATGAATTCAATGTTAGTACAAAATTATGCTCATCTCACCTGCAGTTTGACGTTGGTTTGTTTTACTTCTCAGGTATGACTTTATTGGCCATCAAGAGACTCTTCAAGAGGATGCTGAACAGCTGTTTAAGATCTTAAAGCTGCAGGATGACGTTAAGATCCCTCCTTCCTATGAAAACATGACTTCCTCTGGTTCTGTGGAGGACTGGTTCAAAACAGTGCCCCTAGAGGCCAGAAGGAAGCTGTACAAGATCTATGAGAGGGACTTCATGCTTTTTGGCTACGAAAAGCCTGTCAAACTACTGGATGGTTGAGATGAAGTCATGAAATCTGCTGACTAAAAGCATCAAATGGACAAGAATTAGCCAAAATTTTTATTTCATGCTGGATGTCTTCACCACTTGCATGTTTCCAGACACTGTGTCTGTACATTCTTCCTGTATTTCTCTTCCTGCTTTCAAATACATAAATTGTATTCCATATAAACAACAGGTAATGTAAGATATCTTTGTGTCAAGCTGTCAGAGCTATCTGAATTTGTCCCATTACAAAAAGACATTGAGGAAAACCTTATCAGCCGGAACTTCTTACCCATGTCTTTGATCTGAAGACTAGCTGTAGCAACAATGACCGTACAGCACTGCAAGAAATGATTCATGAGGTGTGTGTGTGAGTTGAAATCAAAAGCTTTTTCCACATAAAAAAAATAAGTCTGTTACATGTACATGTTTTAGTCAGTTGATAACTTATTTTAAGAAGTAGGTCAAAATGAAAAGACAGCTGTCTTGACTCAGTCATAAATGGACCTTATATAAACATCTCTTCCTTCACCTAATAGAAAATGTTAAGTTAATTATAAAGTTAAAGTAAACATTAAGTGAAGCTGGCAAAACAAAATGTCACCATTGGCTAGATTTCTAAGAGGTCACCTAATGTGTGAAAATGCCACAAATGCAGTCGTTTCATCCACGTGGAACGGTTTGTTGTCCCACAACACTTCACTTCCATTTTCCACAATCCCAACAGAAGTCCAAGAGAGCGCTGCTACCCTCTTTTTCTATGGCTGTGGTCGAAGCAAAGTGCCGACTGCTAGCCAGTTTGATAGTCCCTGAACGTAGAAGCTGAAGACCTGTCTTGATGAGAGGACTGACACATTGAATTTCCGTTTGAATTGTATGCAATCTATGATTTTGAGAAGACAAGAGAGTGGTGACAAGTAAATGAAAATGGAATAGACTGGGGGCACTGTTTGAACTGATGACGTTCTATGCAGCCTCAACTATATTTTGGGTTAAGTGCCAGTTAGCAAATGTTACCATACTAACACACTAAGATGGTCATCACATTGAACAGAATATCTGTTCAACATCAGCATAAGATAACTGTTTATTGATCCCATGCTGGGGAAATGAACTAACAAAATAGAATCAACTATAGAGGCTATGCACATTATATACAAGAGAGTGTTGAAAAGCATTGTCTCATGAAGACTGGTTCAATTTCATTGTGGATTTTGAATTGCACATGAGTAAAACATGACCAGTGAGCATGTTGGCATTATGAGCATGCTAGCATCTAGCTGAAAGCGTTGCTGTGCCGAAGTACAGCATCACAGAGCTGCTTGCATGGTCTCAGACGCTTTGTCTTGTTCATACCTGCAGGTGGCGTGTACCAACTGGAAAAGGGTTATGCTCTTCCTCAAACAGAACAAGTCATATGATGAGCTCTTGGCCATACCTGGACACTCGATCCACGCAAGCAAAAACCTGACTCTGTTAAGCAGGTTCCCAAAAGCAGAGATAAAGGTCAGCTCATGCAATGACTCAGGAATGTCCATAAAGTACAAATAGAAAGCATATTCACCTTTGTTTGTGGAGTGGATTGACCTAACAGAAATGTAAGACTCAGTTAGTCTCATCAGTAGTTCATTCAATCAGAACAGGATTAGTGTGATGTAGGGGAATCAGTCTATTAAACCTCTAATTTAATGTTGCATTCGTTGATAAAATACAGGGGCACCAACCTTCTTCAGTTCAGAAGGATTTTATTTATTATTTCTTGTAATGCTGATGTAATGATAACAAACGAACCAACAGTAGACCAGTCTGATAATCTGAAGTGTAAACTCTCGATATAGGGATTGTTCTTATCCAGCTCAAAAGGACACCGTCTGACCACGACTTCAATGAAAAGTCTTATTTATTAAACATAATATTGAATAATGAATAATACGACAGAGGATATGGGTGATATGACGTAACACAAACAACTGCATGGAGAAACTTATGGCAAAACAATGGCAGAATAAGTTTGATGATAGTGAGAAGTGGTTTTAAGGGAGAAATTGGGACGGGAATGTGAAGTTAATTTCTTGAATGAATGGTCGAGAGAATTTAAGAAAACGGACAGTATCATAACCTCACGGACCAACTCTTATTCAAACCCGCTTAAGCATGCCTACTTTGTCAGCAATACTCCTGTGGATGTCTGCTCCGAACTGACATGAAGGGGCTCCAGGCTGTTGTTCGCGGCGCCAATCTGTGCTGCGGTCCAGTGATGACTCAAGCAAACCACGGTTGAGAGCCGATGTTGGACAGGGATGTTTCAGGAGCTGGAAGGTCTCCGGTGTCGGTTGCAGACGAGGAACGGTTTCTGATGGTTATTTAACCCAAACCAGCGGGTCGGAGCTGACTGTAGGTCTTTGGTATTGATAGTTGCCGACCGTATGGCAAAACTTTAGGTTAATAATAAAATTGAGAGTCTATTCGATGGCCGGTCGAAAATGTCTCCAAAATTATTATTACGTGACTAGAATTTTAACAAAAAAATAACTATTAACTATTAATAGTAACTATTAATAACCATTAATAACTGTCTCACATCAAGCATATTCAACCTAACCGCTATGAACCTCTAAATGACACTATGTTTCCATGGTAGAAACTCAGACAAACTTTTTAGGAGAATTAAAATCACAGTTTTGTCATTTTATAAGATAGAGACACCGGAAAAACATTGATATCATACAGATTATGGGCTTAGTACTGTTAGAAAATCCAAAGTTGAATCAAACATATAGATTGCATTATCCCGGTGTGATGGGTCAGAGGGCACACAGACATACAAAACAGTTTGCTTCAGGAATGTCTAATTTACAACCCATCAGCATTATCTGATTTTGTAGGTTCTTCTGGGACCTGGCACTTTTCATTTAGACGGTTTTACTGTCCTTATTTCTCATGGGGCTATCAAGAAAGAATTAGCATCTCCATGAGAAACATCCTGGGTGAAAGGTAACCTTTTGAAGTAGAAGTGTCTGTGTCTCTTGTTCCCCTGAAAGAATGTAAGAGAAGTGTTTCTAAGCCAGACATCCTGCCTCTCTCTGAAATCACACCTCCCTGTGAACAGTCCAAATGGTCAATAATTCTTAAAAGTTGGGATCTTTTACAACTCCCTTTCTCCTGAAGGAATGCAAAAAGGGGGAAAGAAGGTCAGTTACAGGTCAGTTCTGCTACAGTAACATAGGTTGATGTGTGCTTATGTTTTGACTACAGGCAAAGTTGAAGCACTACACCAAGTTCATGTTTGTCCGGGACCCATTTGTCCGTCTCATCTCTGCTTATCGGGACAAGTTCCAGAAACCCGACAAATACTTTAAAAGCTATGCAACCAGCATGCTACACCTCTATGGGGACAAGCGTCGTCCATATTATGCAGCAGACAAGGACAAGGCAAAGGCGGTGGCATCCCAGACAGAACCCTCATTTTACAACTTTATTCAGTACCTGTTAGACCCACAGACAGAGAGGAGAAATCCCTATGACCCCCACTGGAGGCAGATGTACCGCCTGTGCTACCCCTGCACCATACAGTAAGACCTTTTTCGTAGCTGTAAGTGTAATGTCTGTGTTGTTTCTGGAAAATTACAGGGTTTATTGACCTGAGGAGAAATAGCCATCATGCAAATATACACACATTAGATATGGTGGATCTTTACAGGCCAATTCTAATGTTTTCCCAATCAATATCTTGAAACAACGAAGCAATAAATTGAAATATAAATGGATTTTTTTTTCCAACAGTAACAGCTTTTTTTCGTCAGCTCAGTATTTCTAAAATCCCCGCTCCAAACTCATTTACCACAGCCACGTCTTATATTACAAACTATTAAAGTCACTCAGGCTTTCAAGAATTTGATGTATGAATTGGTTAAATTGAAAGCTAATTTAGCTCAACCAAAATGTTCTTTGTTCCATCTTGATGTGTAAAATTATTGGAATGATCCTTTAATATCCACAAATGACCAATGAATTCAATGTTAGTACAAAATTATGCTCATCTCACCTGCACTTTGACGTTGGTTTGTTTTACTTCTCAGGTATGACTTTATTGGCCATCAAGAGACTCTTCAAGAGGATGCTAAACAGCTATTTAAGATCTTACAGATACAGGATGACGTTAAGATCCCTCCTTCCTATGAAAACATGACTTCCTCTGGTTCTGTGGAGGACTGGTTCGAAACAGTGCCCCTAGAGGCCAGGAGGAGGCTGTACAAGATCTATGAGAGGGACTTCACACTTTTTGGCTACGGAAAGCCTGGCGAACTGCTGGATGTTTGAGATGAAGTCATTAATTCTGCTGACTAAAAGCATCAAATGGACAAGAATTAGCCAAACTTTTTATTTCATGCTGGATGTCTTCACCACTTGCATGTTTTCAGACACTGTGTCTGTACATACTTCCTGTATTTCTCTTCCTGCTTTCAAATACATAAATTACATTCCATATTAACAACAGGTAATGTGAGATATCTTTGTGTCAAGCTGTCAGAGCTATCTCTCCTGAATTTGTCTGTCTTTCAGTAATAAATTGATCTTTTTAAACATCTCTGCCTTCACTTAACTTAAATATTAAAATATTAAGTTAATTCTAAATTTAAAGTTAGTATAACTAGTGAGCATCCTTTTAAAAAAAAGAGTACAAAGCTGAATCAGTCAAGACTTGTCTCACTGAACTTCTGTAGCATTAGTTGTAAAACTGCAAAGGTAAGAGAATCAGTGTTTTGCTTAGTAGTAATTTACAATAGGCTCCAGGTTGATGCAGGCTTGGTCAGCAACAGCTGCATGCCATTCATGACTGCAACAAATGTATGTTGCTGCATGTATTTCAGGTTGAAATGGACACATTTTGATGTTTAATAGCTTATTTTTGTGTGAGGTTCAAGTTGGTTAATGTAACCACAGCAAAGTGCAATCTGCAAACACAGGCTGGGAAGCCACCACCACACGCCATGGGAATAGGCTCAGTTAGCTAACTGACATTACTAAACTTGTTGTTTTAGTGCCATCACTTCACACTTGCTCATATCTGAACCCCTCACAATAGAAAGAGTCAAAGCAAGAACAAAAAAAAAACAAAAAAAAAACAAGCTGACCTAGTTTAACTAAAAAACCCTTTGACACACAAACAGCCCAATCACTCACAGTCACATTCCAATACACTGCAAATAACCTCCACCTTCTGCTGATGAATCCAACTCCACCCACACAAGCCTCACATCAAATCCACAGCCCTGCCCCATGGATGAATTCTGGAAAAGAATAAATCAATAAATCATCTGCATCCTGCAAGATGAACCTCCAAACATTTAATTGCATATCTCTATATTCAATTAAGTTGCCACACAAACCTTTTCCCATCACCCCTGCCTGTTTTGCTGCTTTTGCTTGTAATTCTTATTATTATTATTATTGCCATTGTTGTTTTCCCTCCTTGTTAAAAGTATATTTTATCACTATTTGTATTTTCTCTCTCTGTTTTTGTTTTAGATGCACTCATACACACAGACACTGTAACTGTCTAGCATTATTATAATTCTTTATTTATTTGTTACTTCTCTTATGTTATTGTTGTAGTTAGTATGCTGATTTTTGCATAATTTTTTCTATTATTTTGATTTGACTGTTTATTTTAGGATTTTATTGGGTATTGTCTCCCTCTCATCATATTGTCTCCCTTTATGACTCTACCTCTGTCCTATGTTTATGCACTTTACACCTATTAAAAAAAAAAGAAAGAAAAGAAATCAGCAGGCTGGAGGTAGTTAGCTTTTATTATTTCCAGACAGTATTCTCATGTGCCACACACAAGATGCCAAAGGCTGCAGGATTACACCAATGTTATAGTAATGTCCTTCTGATAACAATACATAGATTGGACTGCTTTATTTGTGCAATTAGAGTAGATGTTAAATTATAAATTGCAGCACCCTTGTGTACTGTCTCTTCCAATTTGAGTATTTTACTTAAGATAGAAAGAGAGCTTCAAAGACAACAGAAGATACCAATGACCATCATCTCTCTGAGAAACTGATTGCCCTTTGTCTTACCTTGTCTTACCTACCTCTTACCTGAGTGACTGGAGCAAAAGGTGGAGGATACCCTCTTGTGAGAGGACAAAAGGAGTTTTTCACTGTCAGGAAATATTTGGTGTAAAATACAAAACCTGTTCCATTTGCCTTTTAGGATGGGATGATGTTATGGTCAACAGCCTGTGACGTCTGATGCTACGGCAGCCAGTTAGCTTAGCTTAGCACAAAGGCTGTAAACACAAGGCTATCTGCTTCCACCTGTCCGTAGTTTTTAAGCTAAGCTAAACTGCTACTGCTTGTAGCTGCTATTCCTGTGACAGCTGTATAGTCAAAGATTAAACTACAAGCCTGTGTGGTCCAAATGGACTCTTAATATGATCAGTGTATTTATTCATAGGCTGTATCCAAGGTTTGGTCCATTTCTGGGAAGGAGACACAATCACGCTGTACGATTTGTTTCAAATCTTTCATCTTTTCATCTGATTTTCACCAGACAGAAGGGCAACAGTCATACCAGGTTAACAGCAACATTTTTAGGCTTTATTACAAAACAACATGACAAAACAATACACTTTCATGTGGAAATCCACACTCACAAAACAAGGTGATAGTGGCTTTGTGTCTGGCAAGGTCCACTAAGTGAGGCTGAAATGAATTTCACATTCTTTTGAAAATCATTTGCCGTCTGTCTCAGTAACTGACTGTGAACTGTGGCACATCTGGCCAGCTGTCAGTTACTTCTATCTGCTGTGCGTCTTGAGCTTTCTGCAGACACAAATCTGATAGGTGACCTTCAACCCCATCGTCCTCTTGACCTCTGCTGCAGCGTAGGCAGGGACAGCCCCGTCACAGTCAGTGTAGTCCATCTGAGGGCTCTGCAGTGAATTCATGGTTCTTAAGTCTCTGACAGGACTGGTACAGTCTGACTGGGCAGTCTATGGCTCAGCAGTCCTTTGGTGCCTTTGGACCCATCAGGGTCTGGGATTTGAGTGGTGTATAATAGATATAGAGACACAGAAAGAGGTGCTGAGACACTCAAAGTGCACTTTTCCTTTGCAGTGCCATCAGGAGAAGAGAACGAGAGAGCAAACAACAACAGAAGTTAAGGAGAAAGACAATATGGCTTTTCCGTGCCTACACACGTAGACATTTCATCTTTGATTCTGTGTAACATTTAGATTGCATGATATCACGCTCAGCTCAGTGTCCACAGGCAAATTCAGACTGCTTATATTTACATGTTATATTTACATCTGGCATATTTATTTCGCTGTGGTTCTCGTCCTGAGTCACTTGCAACACTGGAACATGTTTTCTGTCTTTCCACATGTCTCTCTCACATGCTTAGACATAAACTTATCATATATTTCTCAAATATCTCTGTAGTCTCTCTTCACACCACAGCTCCCGTTCAAAGGCATTTGGCAGTAGCCGTTTTGCATGTCTGCCAGTAGTATTCAGTTTATTTGGAGAATGCAAAATGGTGCAATCAGTAGTACGTTTGTATCACCTTTTCATATTGAGCTTTCTTCACACTGAGCCAGTGGTGCTGGTGCTTTAAACATGGGAAAGCTGGCCAACTCCTCCTCTAGTCCTTTCATCCCGTCCCCTACCCCGTCCCCCAGCCCCTCATCCACCTCGTCCCCCTCCCCTGAATCCCTCTCTACCCCCTTTGGTCTCTCCCTCTCCCCCGTCCTTCCATCCAGCATGTCTGCGGCTAAAATTTCGGAGGCAAACTTCAGCCCGCTGCTACTTGTGTTGCAGTTGGTATACAGGGAATTCCCATGGCCATTGCTGGGGTTGCTGTGAATCAGGGTGCCACTGTAGCTGTTGCCATGATGGCCACCGTTACCCTGGTTGCTGAGGAGTGTTGTAGACGTGGTTGTGGTCGCCGTCCCATTCCGTTTTTCTGTCAGTCTGAATCCCTCGGACAGCAGGCTGGCGCTGCTTGGAGACTGTGGTGTGGCTGATGAGCCCAGCAAGTCCCGCCCCTTCTCTGACGACAGCGAATTATCTGGCAGGTGGTGGCCCTGGCGGCCAATGCTGCGCCGACGGAACATGAAGTAGAGGAGAAATATACCAAACACTGTACCCCCACAGAAGAAAAGGATGTAGATGGCCAGGACGTGACGACTTCCTGCTGTTGCCACTGTCCCTCCAGCACTGGGGTCTTCTCGTGTCAACTGATAGACTGCTCTGCGACAGGGGGTGGGGTCTCTGATACCTGGTCCCGCCTCCTGAAAATGGTGAAATGACAGAGAAGAAGAGAGTTGTTTGATTAGTAGTAGGAGTGTCTAAAATTACATATCAGCTGTGTTCGCTGCTAAAAGGTTTGCAGCAAGCACACAGGCTGCCCTTTTTTTGTTATTATTATTATTTTTATTGTTATTATTGCTTATTATTATTTCTATAAGCAACAAAAAGTGTAGGTAGGGTAAATTGGCTCCTTTAAGTTTTGATGTTTTGCCTTTGTACCTGGCACGTGCAGGTGTATTTTCCCAGGCTTTCCTCGGTGACAGTCACCTCCAGGTCAGAGTGGTGCTGCCTGGTGTGTCTGTGGGGAGGATGCTCCCAGCTACAGGGCCTGGGAGACAGCTGGACACATGGCAACAGGAGGCGCAGACCCATAGAAACTCTCAGCTCCCTGGTGGACGGGCTGCAACGCCCTGGAGGAGACAACAAGCAAGGACAGGAGAGAGTTTTAAGAGACAGACAGACATGTAGGTATTCCACAGGAAGAACTCGACATTTACATTGCCGTCCCCAAATGAAAGCGTAAAAATGAGATACGCTTACCCTCCTGTGCATTACACGTTCTCAAGGCACCATCTACTATATCACCTGGACCTGGCCTGGACACACACATATACAAAATGGAGTCACACTTTTGCTTCAAAGAGTCAGTGGGAACATAACTTGTGCTTATCTAAGGATTTCTTCAAATAACTGATTAGTCTACTAAACAGATCAGTAAACAGTTCCAATTTATTTTGATAAGAGATTAATGTAAAGGTTACATAGGAGTATTTCCTACATGGCTACATTTCTTACATTACATTGCGTAGGTGTGAGCAAAATGTCGGTCAAATTGGTTCATTTTCTGACCCCGTACTGCTGCTGCCTGCTTTTGCTTTTCAGTTTTGGCAGACTTCCAGTTCACTGGGATATTTCTGTAGTACTCACTCTGCAGTTGTGGGCCTGCAGGCTTTTTCCGTTGTGCTCCACACACAGCCCAGGCCTCTGGCTCTGGCACACACCTCACAGCTGAGATACACGGTGCAGCCTTCGGCCTGGAGACGAGCCAGAGACAGAGGGCTGCCCACCACAGCCCAGCCCTGGAAACACAGGGAACCATTACACAAACGCTGAACATTATAACAGATTCATATATGCATGTCTGTGTGTTTATGCAGTATGTGTAAATGCTCTACCTGGTGCAGTAATATGTTGTTGACAGGCTCCTGTGAGGTGAACAGGGGAATCTCCTGCAGTAAGGTGGCATTCTGGCCCACTACTGCCACACGGTGGAGCTCCCCACGATCTGCAACACACAGAAACACACTTGGTGAACAATAAATCTCATTTTTATCAAAAAGTTCTTCACTTTCACAACTTTCATCTGCACATTTTTTTTCTTTACATATCCTGTCCTTTCTAATCCCTGCTGCCTTCTCCCCTTACCTGTTCCAAGGTGCAGCACTGCTCCTCTCAGCTCCTCTCTGCTGCCAGTCTGCGTTACAGCCAGCTTGGTGTATGTGATTCCCTTCCGGACCAGCAGGGGTGCTGCAGTAACACTGTTCTCCATCAGGGGGTGGTCCCTCACAAATGTCAACACCTTGTCAGGAAGTTTCAGGGAGGATTCAAACCCCTCAGCCTTCAAAGCATTGTTCAAACACTACAAAATGTGGAGGTAAGGACAAAAAGTTATGAGATATTTATATTGTTATTTATATAACACTGTATAAGGTAAAGGCAATGATAGTACATATGCAGTAGTTATGTGGTTGTACAGTTTAGTACCTGGCCAGGCCTTGGTGTGGGGACAGGTTCAGGGTTGATCCAGTTCTCACAGGTCTTCTTCAGCTCTTTAAAGGGGCCGTCCATCACTTTGCTGATGTCAGACAGACTGAAAACACACACTGCTGATAACTCCTCATGCTCCCTAAGAGAGAGAATGGTTGACGTTAAGCCTCAAGGTTGCTGCTTTGTGAGGGGAAACGGTCATATCATATCTGCTTATTCTGTTTCTTGAGAAAAGTTAGATGAGCTGACACCGTAAATATGAAGCTACAGTCAAGAGATGTTTAGCTTAGCTTAGCATAAAGACTGGAAATGGTGAAATGACTGGCCTGGATTTGTCTTGTAGTAATACCTCAACTTTATATGGATCAAACAAGATAAAATGCAATAAATAGGCAGCATCAGAGGTTCTGGTACTTTCTGACAAAGCCAGGTTAGCCACTTCCCCACACATCCAGTGTTTATGCTAAGCTAAGCTAACCATCTCCTGACTGGATCTTCATATTGAATAGGCAGACATGTGAGTGGTGTACTTCCATGCAATCCTTTAAATATATGCAACAGTACAGCTTATACTTCAGTATGTTTTGAGAGATTGAAACTGTGGTTTCACCCGTGCTTGTTCCTTAACTCACCACTGGGACGTGAACAGTCCGTAGAAGTGTGTGCTGCTGGGGTCGCCTGGTGTGTGTTGCGTGGTGAAAACATCAGTGAGGATGTTGTAGCGCTGACCGCTGGGTTTGTCCTCACACACCAGCTCAGCCTTGAGGAAGGTGGTCCAACGTCGCTGCAGAGTCTTCATCCCACCCACGTCAGACTGAACAGACAGGGAGAGAAAGATTAGGCCCCCAGTGAATTCATACAAGGCGATCAGTCAACCAGTCAGTCAAGACGTAGGGTTACCTTGCAGACTCGTGCCACCCTGGGCACTTTGACTTTGGTGTAGAGGTCATACTCTTTGGCCACCTCGGTGAAGAAGAAATAGATTTTGTCATCATCTCCTGTCGGGTTGCTGTCTGCGGACTGCTCTATGAAGGCTGAGCTCACAAACTCGGGGTCTGAGAAAGACACACATGCAATTAGACATTTTCCTGTGGGAAAGTATGATCAACTGTCCGTGCATGTCAGCACATGTACAGTAAATATGAGGGTTTACAAGTGCGTGAGTGTGTGCAAGCATGCATGTGTGTCTCACCACTCAGCCAGTTGATGGATCGTTCAGTTCGGATGCGCTCCTGCTCAGGGCCCGTTGCCCGAGAGATGTCGAACAGCGTTCCCAGGAAGTTGCTGGTGGCTGCTGTGTATAGGGTACCACCTTAGACAAGAGAGAGAGAATTAAGTGGGATTTATTTAAATATAAAAAAAATTAGCTTAGACTGATACCCTAACAAACCAGACAACAAACAAATGTAGATCAATCAATCAATTGGTCAAACGTTCAGCGGTACTATCCCACCTGCCATAACAGCTGTGTAGTGCTGACTGGGCTCAAAGGGACACTTGCCCTTCCCCGTCTCCATCTTCACCCCTCCATCCTCGGCTTTCTCCAGGGTGAAGGAGGAGACCTCCTGGGGGACGACAGAGGAAGAGGAGTTAGAGCTGCAAAGGCAACGCTGAATTGCCATGTGGGTAATGGTAATTATGTAGATTACTCTTTTATCACAGCTGTCTTCTGTTTTATTATCCTCTCAATTAAATATGGTGAAAAAATATTTGGTTTCAACTTGATCTCTACAGATTGTCTGCTTGAGATGAAACCATAATTGATTCTAATTATGCTCTTTTGTGCTTAAAGCTTTAGCGACTTTAGTGCTCAAAGTACCTTTTAGAAAATGTCACTCATAACAAAACATCTGAAAGGTTTTGTTGGTTGAGTGGCACCAGTTTTTCTAAAAATCAATCAGGAAAAGTTTGAGTGGAGTCTGAAAAAGGCAAAAAAGTTTAAATATGAACACATTTCCCGCAGGGTAGGATACCAGCATGTGTATGAGTCTGTGCTCTTTTGCCTGTCTGTTTGGTGAAGGACTTGGGTGTGAATGAGTGTGGGAACTTGTCACACAGATTCATTTGCAGCTCTTAGTGCACATACTGTAGGTGCAAACACACACGCAGACGATCACGCTCAGGGACACACATGTCAGCAAAGTCACACCAGTTTGGAATTATGGTGAGCTGCAGCTGTGTGTGTGTGCAGTGATGTGGCAGATCCTCACGCATAGATCTGCCCTATAGTGTCTCACTCAAATATAAATTCACACATGCAGGCACAGATGAAGAGGAGGAGGGCTTCTGTCTCTCTCTCACACACACACACACACACACACACACTGACCAGGAAGGCACACTGGGGGTCGAAGGCGTAGGTGCCACACACGTAGATGCGTCCATCGCCCAGAAACTCCAGCAGACGGATGTAGTTGTTACAGTCCACCTGCAGGGGGAGACAAGCACCCAGAAATAAAGACAAACATCTCCATTCAAGTTCAATAAATTAGGGAAAAAAATTCACCATTTACTGCATATGTATACATTCATTACATTTTCATTTGATTATTAAACAGCCTGGCTCAGTTTCAATATCATAAAACATTTTAAACATGTGAAAGAAGGTTCGCTATCACATAAAAATGATAAATTTGATCTTGATACATGATATAAAATGCAGAAATACAATATCTTAAATATATATCATTGCATTACTTATCTAAATTGATGTTCAATCAAATACACACACACACCTACATATTATATATATGTATGTACAGTATATGTTGTACAGTATATGTAATTATAGCTGAAAACTTCAGGTTAATCTGCAATGACTTTTAGAACCAAGATCATGTGCGTTTTGACAATGATTGGTCCAACAAACCAACACATCAGTCCATGACCACAAGCAGTCCTGTACTTTCCACACTGAGCTTTAGGAGAAAGGTTGGAGTGGATTCTGGGAGCAGCTGGGGTATCAATGATTCTGATTGGAAACTGGAGACCCCTACTGCTGGGTCAGACACTTGAGACCCCCATTGCTACCAGCAGAGATCATCCATACTAACTCAGACTCACACAGGCGTGTAAACTGCAACTTAAGACCCCTCACTTTCATGCATGAATAATACACAGCCTGCACACTTACTTGCTCCTTTGTCCGTCTCATAAATACATGACATAGATGATGTTTGTGTCAAGCTCCCCTCGATTTTTTAATCTCTCCTCTCTATACACATGCATACTCGGTCCACAGCTGTTATGGAAAAACACCCCTATTGTCCCTCTCCAGTTACCATGACACCATGATGCAGGCAAATTGTTTCAGCTGGTCTGTGTGTGTGTGTGTGTGTGTGTGTGTGTGTGTGTGTGACTTTGCGTGCCACCCTGGATGAGCTCCAGGCCTGAGTCACCTTCGCCCCAGGGACCTGATCCTGCACAGATCATGTCACCCAAATCGGCACCCACCCCCCCCAACATCACACCAGCAGCCCTCGCACTGGTACAGCTCCATGTGAGATGGACAGAGAGCCAGAGGAAGAGAGAAAGACAGCTCAGGAGGGTAACAATGGGATCATCTTGGGATTAGCTATTTCATTGGTCCAAATTAACCTCGTTCATAATAGGCTTCATCCACTATCTGGCATGGGGTGAATAGAATGGCTCTATTGTGCTCAATTTGATTCTATTCTTATTCTATTCTCTGTGAGTGTGTGAGCTTCCACGATGTTAGAGTTCGCTGTGCAAATTAAATATCCTGCCCCCAAAACACCTAAAAGCTTTCATGCTAACTGAGACCGACTTACTAAAAGCGATTCTACTGGAAGTAGATCTGTCAAACTCTCACTGTCACATTAAATGTTGCTTTTTTCTTAAAGCTGCTCTAAAGCAATGCTAATGTCACTCTGTGTCATTAGGCAAAAGTTTGCAAGCACATTAGCCACCACAACTTTACAAGGCGATATGTGTCAATGTCGCAGGGCCCCCCAGTGGCCATGAGAATGAATAACTATAGGTTAGAGCTGTCTATCTATCAATCTATCTGCAAAAACAAATCTTTGCCTGTGTGTCCAAACCTATCACCTGTCTCACCTGCTGAAAGGCAACACAAACCTGTATGTACTTGGGTAAACAACTCTCCCGTCAACACTAAATAATAATCACTGATGAGTCAACATTTGTTCACATGTGAATTCACCGCAGGGTAATTTAATATTAGATTTCTCCTGCAGGATGGGATTTGGTGGATAGTCAACAGACTTGAGCTCAGCTGAATAGTGTTAACCTACCTTTATCGTCTCACAAAAGACACTTAGTGTCTGATGTGTTGGTCTGGCTTATGATCAATGCAGTGTTAACATCTCTGATAACAGCCGAGCATTGTGTGACCCCACTAACTTGCCCCGATTTGTCCTTCTGAGTCCATAGTTTTCACATGATTCACACACAAACACACATATTAGGTTTTCATCACTTCTGGGGACATTACATAGACTTACATTCATTTCCTGGAGACTTCTCATAACCATGACCAGCACTTGCCTAAACCTAAACTTTTGTCCCCACAGGTATGGCGAGTCTCCACTGACTGTGTCTGACTGTCAGACTGACTGTGTAACAGATTTTTGTCACCACAATTTGAGTAATACATGGCTACACACACACACACACACACACACACACACACACACAGACAATGAGTCAACTTCAGTGTTGTCTTGTTGAGTCTATTGTTTCACTCTGTAATCTTAATCCATTTCTTCTCCATTTTTCTCTCTCAGTTCAACAATGCTCCTCATCCTTCCTTGCTCCCTCCCATCATTCCCCCCCTTCCTGTTTCCTTCCCTGTCTCCTTCGTCTTAATCCCTCTGACTCACTTATAATCTTGTAATCAATGTTTGCTCGGGAAAAACTCCAGCTTTCTCTCATGCCGTCATCAGTCTTTCACCTCGCGAGCTCCTTGTAGCGGAAAGCTAAAAACTGACGATTGTACAAAGTGGGTCAAAACTAATTGCACTTCCCTTCTGTTAACACACTGACCTTCCAGTGGCTTTGTTTGTCTTTTGATTTGACCTCATTTTGCTGGACTAGAGGCATTTGTCTGGCATTTTTGAGCACTATCAGGCCATTAGAGAAATCTCAGCTATGATGCTGAGGCTGGTACTGCTTGGTAAACTGTCAAAACCAATGAGTCAGTGAGACGTTACTCAAAAAATACAGTTCCAGTATACAGTTAGTTTTACTGTAAGCAGTTTGAGATGATGTCCTATTGTAGCTTGAAGCACAATGAGATGTACAGCTTGAGTGTACAGTACGCTCTATTTAATCACTTTCCATAACAGTTACTGGACATCTGCGACTTCACATACACCCTCTCTTACTCTTACACTGTTTCTGTCTCTACACACACACACACACGCACACACACTCACACACACGCACACACACCCCTGATGAGGTCTTGGCACAAATCCCAGAACTTCCCATCCGATGCCTAACAGCACGGGGTTGTGACGCACACACAAATAGTACATGTCCATGCTGCAGTACAGAATATAGACTCCATCACACATTTTAAATGTCTGAGGCCACTTGAATCCAGCAAATTACACTTGAAATAAGATGGGGGTATTACTATACTAGGTTTGGATTTGATAGCTTTTTATTCCATCCTACCATATGAAAGGTTTAGGTTTACAGACACACACACAACCCTCACCTCTGTCTTTCCCTTTGCCACACAAGACCTCCTCTTCTCCTCTGGCACATTCCAAACAATCTGCAACAAGAGAAAAGACAGATTGGATAAGTTTTTGTCACTTGCTCATCAGTAGCTGCTCAGTAGTCAGTGTTTAGACTTTCCCAACATATTAGTCAGTTAGCTCAACATGAAAATGTACTTATGTTTAAATACCCAGAGTCCTAACTTGAGCAATTTCTAAACAGAATAGGTCACTCGAACATCACTTAGCATTTTGAATCCAGTCCCAAAGTCAATTAGATCCATATTTTATGATTACAAACAGAGATCCAGATCATCGCAATCAACCCCGGACCAATGTTTCAGCTGTTTTCTGGATGCCATTTAAAGGAACAGTTGGAGTTTTTGGTGAAATATGTTCATTCAGTTTAGCTGAGAAAATCTGTACCTCTTTCATGTCTTCATGGTTAGCAGGAAGCCACAGGCAGGAGACGGTTAGCTTTGCCAATCAGCGCCTCTAAGCCTCATTAATTAAGCGAATCACCTGCAGCCTTCGTATTTAGTGTGCAGATAATTCTTACAAGAAGACATTAACAACACAGTGTGATCGATATAACGACCACTCACAAAACACAAAAACACACACACGTCCTTGCTACCTTCTGTGGGTGTTGGTTCAGGTTGTTGGTGTCCACAGCCAGTATGGCATCCCTACCACCCAGGAACAGCATGCCTGATGAACGGTCCAGGAGGAAGGTGCTGAAGTTGGCCATGCCCTCGAGCTTATCTGGACCGAGGATGTTGTCTGTGGACCAACAAGGAGAGAAGGGGTGAGATTTTCAAGATTTGACAGGTTAGTGTGAGCAATAATTTAATTTAATTTGGCCAGGCGGCCAAGGCCACCCTGATGCAAGTGTTATCGAGTACGGTCCTTGAAAGAAGACAGAAAAATGACATGGCCCTCGATGGGAAAATGTTCCCCACCCCTGGTGTAAATGCAAGAATGAATGCTCGATGGGGTGAGATAATATCAAACTCCAAATTCCCAGCAAGAGGTTTAAAGAGATAAAGAGATGAGGGATGAGAATAGGAAGGCGGGAGACGAGAGCAACCCTTGTTTCACCCTGCCCTCTCACACAATCAGAGCTTCAGATTAACTCCTTTAATCCCCCACAGTCTCATCACTCTTTTTCACTGTTTTTGTGACTTAACAGTCACAGACACAACAGCATCAGCTCGACTCTGTCTTGTTTTCCATGTACATTATCCTTCAAACATCCTATTGCCTCTATTTTAATGTTTCCTGCATATATTAATTCAGAGTCAAATCCACTGAAGAAATACAATAAACTAAATTATGCATACTCCTTACATATAATAAATAATGCATTCATCTTTTATATGTGTGTAATCTCAGCTATATTTGTCTCTTTAATCTCAAAACTATCACATGAATCAAATCCCAAAGCTTTTGGATTGCATTTGCTTTCTCAGTCTCCCTCCTACTGTGCTCACAGGACCTCTGTGCGTGTGTGTTTGCGTGTGTGCGTGAAGGATTTCACAAGTCCGACAACGCCGACCTTTGTTGACCTTCATGATAAAGGCCAGAGATGTTCAGAGAGAACAGAAGATTCATGGAGACAGCGTCATTTCCAAAAGTGGAACCGGTGATTGGTTTCCAAGTGGTACTACAAAACCAATCAAACAAACACACTACAAAGACAGGAACTCATTGTGCCACAGATTAACTCATCAGGGGATAGATTAAAGACTAACGCTAATGAATAAAGCCTGTGATGTTAATTTAACCTCAAACAAACCAACAAGAGAAAAAGAATACATTACTCATTACATTTGCATCAGACAGTGATGAAACACGACGAACGACACAGCCAATGAAACCCAAGCAGATGCAGACACATGCCATGTTTGCCATAGACACATGTGGAAACGTTATGTTAGTCTTAGTTGAACTGATCAGTGTTTTGTATATTGCAGCAGGTAAAACATGCTCCTCAGAAATCAATGCATGCAACTATAAATGTGTTATTTTTCATTTCAAGGGTTGCATAGTTTTGCTTAAGATGTTTCAACATTTATCTTAAACAGCCATATCATCCTCTACAAACACACAGCCTCAAACCGTCACACATACTCTCCCTCATCTAACTTATGTGCAGGCTTGAAATAGAATAATAAGCCCATTAAGGCTGGATAAGAAAACAAACTGCATTCTCCTCTGTAATGGGCTTTTCTAACTCATCTGATAATTATGGGGAACCAGAGAAAGGAGGAGAAGAAAGGAGATAACAAAAGCATTCATGCACACGCCCTGTATTATTCTGCAGGCTGAGGTGAGGAGGTGACGATGGAACGCATGAACAGAGGAAGGAATTCAAAAGCAAAACAGAAAGGAGCAGAGGTTTGATGTAAGTGCAATCACGATGAAAGCAGCATTTATTTATTCACCTTCATCAAGATAATAGCTAAAAGGACGACTGTTGACTAAAAATGACTTTTAGAACTTGAACATGAAATGAAAGAGGATACAGTTTGAGGAAAACCCTTTGAGGAGCACAACCATCATTTAGCAGCTGTCGACTAAAAGATTTAAACGAGCCCCGCCATCGTCTTCCGCTCCTTTTGTGGCGGATGGGACTCATGTCAGGATATTCATATAAACAGCACTCCGCGTTGACATGGTTTTCCACTTAGAGCTTGTCTGTGTTATTCTGTGAAAAAAAAGAGATCCAAACACTCTGACATCTGCCCGTAACTGAATCACAGACATTTTCTCTGGCCCTGCCTCCGTCCAGACTCCCTCATGCCGTCCGTCTGTGTCTGTTTCCCGTAACATTTCACATGAATGTCATTTCTCATTCACTAAGAAGCCATCTGTTCAGCTAAAAGCCTCCAGGCAGTCAATAGCATGCCGCGCTCTGATTTGCTCACAGGCAGCCTGCACTTCCTGAAAACCAGCAAATGTGAGGAGAGAGATAGCGGTCTGTTAAAGCAGATGCGCACGCCAGACTGAAGTAGACACACACACACACACACACACACACACACACAGTTGTCACAACTGTTCCTCAAATGCAACAAAGCTGCTGATATCATTTCTCAAAGTTCCTGTGTTGATCTTGATTAAAACTTTTTGTAGTCTCTTCTTCTTCTTTTATACCCCCAGCTAATAAAATAAACACTTCTTTCCTCAATCTGTCAATCATAGCTGACTTCAACTGAAAGCTGAAGGAGATGAAAAGCAAGACAACAAACACATTAGAGACCCCTCACTCTCATCTCTCTCCTTCAGAGACCACTTCTTTTTATACTTGTGCTCCTTTTGTCGCTTCTCTTTTCTCTGTTCTGTCATCCGTCCATCCTTTTATCACCCTGCAGCCCTGCATCGCCAAAAGACATCACTTCTGCAAACTCTCTTTACAGCCTGTGTCCTTCTGCCAGTCCGATACACACACACACACACACACACACACATACACACACACAGACACATAAACGCACATGCACACACACACAGACAGCAAAGAAGACATAAGTGTTAGTGACACAGGCCAAAGGCAAGGTCTGCAGAGATGTCCTTGCGCACTGGTTCTCGCTGGCAGTGTAGGACATGATGGCACACACACACACATACATGCGCACACACATGCACACGGGGCGACCACCTGCTGTGCACCCTAATGTAGAGAGATGATTCCTAGAGCAACACCATCTGCCCTTCTCACCCACAGCGGCACACACACCTCCAACCCTTACATCCAGGCTTCAGAAAGACATAAAACGTGCAGTTTCTTGCTTGTCTTTTATCCTTATGATGATACATTGCTGTATGTCAGAAGCACCTCATGAATACATTTGATCGGATGTGTCACACAGGGAGAGGGGATGCTCTGCAGGTTGGGTAAATGCCTCCTCTTTGACAGAGGGAGCCTGCAGCTCACCGTGGATCAAATATCACCTCCTGCCCGTGTGTCTTTGTGGCGTGTGCATACTGTGCCCATTCACGCATGATGTGTGTACGTGGAGATGTGCGGTGGTAACATTATCAAAAACAGACATGTTGAAACAAAGCACAGCAGGCCAGGTTTTTGTGTAGAAAATCCATGCAGTGTGCTCGAATAAAGCGATTATGATGGCACCTCTGTGCAGTGAATTAACACAGACTGCGAGGCTCATGCCCGACCACTGTGTCGCTGCTGATTACAGTAAGCACTTTCTACCACATTAACTTGAGACAATTTAATGTTTTGGCCGGGGTCAAACTATGTTCAATATGTCTTTGGTGGCAAAAATATTTTCTTGCCTTTCTCATTTCTGCTTTCCTTGAAAACTAAAAAAAAAATAAACTCTCTCTGTAAACCTGTATTAATTGGACTTAATGGACACTTGGGGGCAGCAGAAACAAGTTGTGAACACTGACTATTGATATTATACTGCTTATATTATAAATTTTAATTTTCTACAACAAATTCATTAGAAACCTTATGTCCTCACCATTTTCACATTAAACATATTTAAATGGACTTTTAATCTAAAAAATGATTAGTGCAAATTTAAGTATGAAGCCAGGTGTTGCTATGTAAAATAACAGGCATCCCACACACTGTAATCCCTGGATAAATAAAAAATAATAATAGACTAGTGGTTGTTGAAGTGCTTTTATAAATTCTGTTGCATAATATGGATGTAAATGGTACAATAAACAAAATGCAGGACTTATCAAAAATGAGGAAATTTGCATTAAAAATGATGGGGATGATGTGTCTAGAAAACCTGGTGACCTTATACATGCTGCTAAAAAAAATAAAAAAATCACACCCAGGGTATATTTTAAAAAGCGACTGGTGTGAGTATAAATGAATAAGTAGTCCTAAAATACAAAATCCTCTCCCCTGCCATGAATCATTCATTCATTATACATTAAACATGACTGAGAGGCAGCCAGGGAGAGAGACCAACAGAGTGTGTGTGTGTGAGTGTGAGTGTGTGAGTGTATGTGCGTGCATGTCTGTGTGTGGCGTTGTCCATTAAGGGTTTAATAAACTGACTTTTGCTCTGGGGGACCAAGCCTGGTCTCTGACTGCAGGGCATTGTGGGATTGGACCAACCAGGAAGTGATAAATTATACACTTCCCTCCTTCATCTGTCAATCAAAATTGACGGGATGGAGAGAAGAGATGCAGAGAGGCGCACACATGCTCCAGCCCCCACAGTCTCTTAACACACATACACACACACACACACACACACACACACACACACACACACACACACACACACACTCAGCTCCTACGGTGAGACAGGACACAGCTGCATGATCAACACAGTCCCACACTCTGCACATTTATAGCACTATCATCCACTGAGCTCAATGCCATTTTCCAGCTGCGGTTTCCTCTGAATTGTTCAGCAGCAGTCAGATAGATGTACTCCACAGGTTAAAAGAATACACCAGCTTTTGGCAGATTGTCCCATTAGACAGCAAACCCATTAGCAGGCTTCCCTCACACCTCAGCATGCATTATGATGAGTGATAGCAGAGCGTAGCATCCAAACCTCCTGGCATTTAGACACAGGAGGAAAGCTAAGCTGTGGTGCTTAAAATAGAAGATAAATTATGAAAAAATAATAATAGTAGTCAGGACTGATGTTGCCAAGATTGTTTTAGCATTTAAGGTGAACAAGCACACTCTTACACTCTTAGTTTTAGCTGTGCGCTGTCTCCTTTGAACTTTGTGGAGCATATTTCATCTACACAGACCAGTATTTTTACACACAACATGGCTCAACATCAGATTTGCTTTTAACCAACACATACCTGGACCAGCAGCTGTGATGTGTCAGTGTTTGCACACCTTGCGTACTTTGTGTGTATATGGAAAATTAAATATACGCACTAGCTTGCAGATAAGGGCTGAATCATCCCTGGCCAAACACCAGAATGTCTTTGTTGGGAATTTTGGATTTTGCACAATGTAAACAGAGCAAAACTCAAGGCAGTAACAATACTGTTAACGTTGAGGTCATGGCAGAAAAAGCAGCAGTAGCATCATAGATTAGCTTCTAATCTTCCCACCTTTCTTTTGTTCAGATGAAAGAAAACAGCTGACTTTACATCCTGACATACTGCCCCCACTGTTCATGGGCTTAACTGCATCTTTCAAGGATGCACACTAGCAATGCCCTGAGGGAAGGTAGCCATCATTGGCATTTTAATGGATAGTTACAGGGAAAACAAGCACATCATGGGCCTCATCGCTGAAAATAAAGGCCCAGTATTATTATGTTTAAAAAATGAAATGAACTTCCACTGAATGTTGTCTGCACAGACAGGGTGAAGTTTATTCTAAACAGTAGCTTTATTTGAATAAGATTTACAACAAAAATATAGTGTTCTAGCATCCAGACAATGAAAATGGTTACTAAGAGTGTGTGTATGTGTGTGTGTGTGTGTGTGTGTGTGTGTGTGTGTGTGTGTGTGTGTAATGTTTGGTTAACCCCTTCTCATTGTACCTAAGTGGCTCATTGTCTTTGCTTTGATTGATGGCAGAAGTCAGCTATTCAGGCATATCCTGCCTCAAGAGCTGTTTCTAGAGTGTGTTAAAGTACGAGGCGGAGGGAGGCTGAGTATTTAGCAAGCGTGTTGCAGAATGTGAATTGAAAATACTAAAATAAATATAAATATATTGGCCCGTATCCGTTCTTCAGATGACATGTGTTCCTCTAGACTTCCTGTTCCTTTCAAACCTTGCTTTGACACGACATCAAATCGTCTCATTTATCATATTTATGTGAATGTGTGTGACGGAGATAGACAGACAGAAGACAAGCCTTCTCTTGTTGTGGTCCCAGTCAATTTCAGCCTCTTTTCAGGCGATATGAGGGCCTCACAAAAGCATCAAAGCTGTGTGCTCTTTAGATCTACAGAGAGACTGATGATCATTTAGCTCCCTGTACCATCAGTCCTTGCGTACCAATGCAGCTGAATGCTACAAAGACTAAAACACAACATCTGTGTGGCACTTTTGAAAGCTAATTTCACTCAAGTGTTTGCAGCTGTGGTTTGGTGCACTTAGTTGTAATGATGCTCCAGCGAGCAATACCCAGCTGACAGAATTTGTAGTAGCCAGTCTTTCTGAAAGGTTGTATACAAATTTTCTACAATCTAAACTGTATTGTCAGTAAGAGCTATCATGTCTCCATAGCAGCAGCATTACACCATAAGATGAGAGAGGAGGTCCACCAGTGTCACAGCTAAATTCTGAACTATATACTTTAATGTAATATAACCAACATATAGCCTCTTTCGCACAGATTGCACAGATGCACCACTAGAGATTTTCACTATTCACACATGCAGCTACATTCAGGAAGACTTCCATCTTGGCAGCACAGACTTCCCTGAATATCAGTCCCTACTCCCATTCACACATGGCCCCATGCAGGAAATGCTCCTGAACATTTCATGGAGAGACTGCATGTGTGAAAGACACCCATGATTGCATACAGTACAAAACAAACCTTCCATAAAGGACGACAAGGTCACTCTAAACTCACAGCTGCACAGCAGTGAGGTCCTTCTAATAGCTTATTTTTCCTTCAATTTAGATTTATAAGAGCCACAGTAAAGGATTGCCTGTGTGCCAGCGTGTCTGCAAATTCCATCAAGTCGGTGTAGTAGTTTATAAAACCTATTTTTGGCTGCTTTAATAAAATATAAAACCAACATCACCCATGAAATGAATGTATAATGAAAACACAGCTTGCTCTATCAGAGTAGAGTTGTTACGATCCTACAGACCTATTTTTTTCCCAGTGTGTTCTCTTTTCCTTTTTCCCAGTGTTATTGCTGCCTGTCTGTTCTCCCCTGTCTGTCGAGCTGGGTGTTCACCTACACCCAGCCAGCCCCGCCTCCTCAGGTGCACACCTGACGCGCATGATCCTGATTAAGGCACAGAATAAAAAGAGAGAGCTAATTTTTTCTCCCACTCCATTTAATCTTATTTCTCTGCCTCTGGTCTACATCTTTGGGTCCTAACAAAATTATCAGGCACAAGCCTAACAAGAGTGTGAGTGTGTGTGTGACTGAGCTGACTTCTCACTAAAAAACTGACAAATGAAAAAACACACAATTGTTAGGAATCTTTAAAAGTGAACTAAGAGATGCAAGAGTTGTGTTCAACAACACTGACGGTGACTTTTCATAAAGCAACCCAATGGCAATCATTTTAGGACTGTTTTTGAGGATGTGCAGAGATGCTGCCACATTATTTAAAGTAAAAACTCCCTTTATAAAGTGTTTTTAATTCATAACTCATGGCTGTTAAGCTAGATCTATTTTTCACAACCTAGCAAGCCAAAAACAGTTCTTATTAATGTCTTTTAAGTCGTCTATAACAAGTAAATAAATGATTTATTGAGCATTAATGAAGCCTTTCGTTACAACTCAAAGCCTAAAAGTGCCTTATTAGAAAGTGGTACCCACTTTGTAGAGCATGACTGGCCTTCCTCCCCTCCACTCAGAGGTGAAGACATCAAAAACACCGAATGACCCTGACACACAACTCTGGTCTCTCCTTTGAGGTTGTGCTTCACAGGGAGCAGCAACACACACACACACACTGAGAAAGTCCTGAGGGAAGTGGAGGATTACCAAGTATAAAGAAAACAGGTTGAGAGAGCAGAAAAGGGAAAGTATGGGAAGAAGATGTAGGAGGAAGGAAATTAGGCATCAGAAAGTAAATGATACACAGACACAGGGAGAGGCAGAAAGAAAGATAAAGTACGCTTGAGAAGGGGGAGGACGAGGAGGAGGTCCACGGTCCAGTGGTCGGTCGCCCACTTCATCACTTCATTCTCCGCTGCTCTTCTTCATCTTCTGCGTCTTTTTATTATTTCCTGTTTCCCAGTGAGGCGTGCGTTCATATTTAGATGAATAAAATAGTATTAATAAGGATACTGAAAAACAAATTCCTTTGTGTGAATCTGCATTGCTTTACCTTCAATTCTCACACCCCCTTCACCCAGTTTCCAACCTCCCACAACCTCTTCCACCTAATTTCCCTCCCACCTTTAAACTCTCTCTCTCTCTCTCTCTCTCTCTC